>JAKRZM010000675.1:374601-465652 GCA_036379175.1 Heliconius cydno galanthus | reverse complement strand
TTTTTTTTGAGTTCAATTTTGATTTTTATGTTTACAGTGAAAAGCGTTATTTTCGTCTAAAAAAATAACAAGGAATCCTTTTAAATTAAATACACACCTTTAGACCACTTATATTGGTAAAAGAGTAAGAAATTGTTTTACGAGAGAAAAAAACAACTTCTAAGTTCCCGTGACGAGCTAAATCACCGACCTAAGTAAGTGGATCCGATATAACGTCTTATCGGACTCGGGGGATATAAAAAACTTCTACATTCGATTCTAAAACTATAAAGTTTTTACGTCGCTATAGACTAATATGGTGCTATATAACAATGCTGTGCTGGAAACAAATGATGGAAAGACACATTTTTTTCTTGACCCTCTTATAGACGTCTACGAAGGGATGAGAAAATGAAAAAAAAATATAAATGTATATGTTGTAGTTGTCAAGATGTATATAAAATAACAAAGAGACTTTCGTCACTCGAGAATGGAGTGATTTATCACTAGACTCTCTTTCTGCCTGAATTATGTACTTACATACAGTACTTGCATATTATGCTTATCTTATTGGTCCCCCCTACCATTTTATATTTTTGGCTTTTTCGAATAACACAATAATGTACAAGACATTATAATATTGTTTTGCATCAAAATTGGTTCCTTTTGATCTGGAAACGTTCCACATCTAGTAAAGGAATTTCATATAAAAGAAAGGAATGTTGATGACTTTCATACTTTGTGTGAATGAAATGGAGGGGAAATTACGAAATCTTTTATGAGATACGAAGAAAAACCCCATTCGGAAGAATTTAAGGCGATTCGCTACAATCTTTATTGTGACAACTTTCCTCGTTACCCATATCCGGGAAACTACAGAAAACGGTGGGAAACGTTGAAGAACTAAATGATGAATATGATGATTTAAGTATTTAAATGTATTAGAGGCGTAGAAGATGTCTATAGGTAATGGAACAGTACGCATAGTACTTCTGCCTCCCCCTCTATGAACTCAATTACTATTGAACTAAGACTTGACAAAAAAAAATATTTTCTACTTCTTCTTTGCACAAAATATATTTTTTTATATAAATTTAAATAAAATTTTGGACATAAAACAAGTTAAAATATGTTTGATATATGATAACGTACAGCATAATCACAAAAAAGAAAAATAACTTAGATATACAAATGTACACATAACAAATTATATTTGCATATTGCATTTAAAGTTGCGAAAGGAAACTGAGAACTAGAAGTGTGCACAAAGTAATTTCGGTTGTTTTGGTAAAACATCCAGTTATCCACGGTGAAGGGAGCTAAAACAAAATTCGTGTTCACATTCCTCTGTTATATCCCCCTTTGCCAACTTCAAATAAAAACTTGCACTACTTCCGTAAAGTTGCAATTTTGAAAATGTATTTTTGAAACAAATTTTCGCCGAAGTTCTCAGTTAATTCACAAACGCAATAGCTTATTTATCAAGAACTTAAAATACTTTGTGCTGAACACGTCCTTTGGAACGTAAATTGAGAAAATTTAAGCTTTATTTTTATTGACAGTATTTACGTTTTAAAAACTGAAGATTTTCAATTACAAATATTATTGATATTGATTTATTTATTAAACAAAGGTTAAAAAACCTTTGTTTAATAAATAAATCATAGTAATATTAAGATTTTGGACGTTTTTTTTAATTGAAAGATGCAAGGTCTACTAAAAATATATAAATATTTTCAAACAGAACTATTAAAACATCTATCCTACATACATATTTAATATAAACATAATTCCCAGCGTGATGTGAACTCACCACCACTCCTACTACATCTATTCCAAATATTTCACAAACAGATCCAATATTCAAATCTACAAAATTTATCTACAGCTATAAAAGTCAATTCTTACTATTTTGTGTAGCAGAATTCATCTAGATAAATCGGAATAACCGTTACAGCCCATAGCAGCGCTGTCACAAACAATTTCATTCTATCTACGACGTTGAGATATCTTGGAAAAGATTTGGAACTTGCATGGTAAGGGGGTCCATTGAGACGTGACGTTTGATCTCAGCGATCTGATGGTTCCCGATTGCGGTCGAGGGCCATTCAGTCACTTATCATACAAATTAATTATAGAAAATCACTTGTACACTTCTGATATATTATTACTTCAACAATGTTATTTTAATGCTGATTTTTGATTGTAAAATCGATTTTGTATCGATATTTGATACAAAAATACGTTCCGCCAAATTATTACCTGAGGATGAACGATCTGAACGCCGCGCTTTGCCACGTGATCAGAGCGAAAGGGACGTAAATATTAATTATTTCATTCCCCCGATCGGGCATCGAACCCACAACTAACGCGTTTGCAATCACACGGAGCTATACAATTGACGAAAAACAAAAAGACCAAGAACTATCTGAATATTAACATCCATGAGCGATCACCTAAAAACGCGGTTTACAAGTCTAGCTCCTCACTAGTAGTCGGTGTGAATTGAATTATTCAGTTGATGCTCAACGAAAATCACTTTTTATACAACTCAATAAGATTTGCTCGTTACTTTTATTTTCCGCTTGAGAATATTTTTACTCAAGTTTTTTACTTCATATTTTATGACTGCTATTGTAGTGTCTGATTAGAATAAGAAGAATACGTAACTTTCATTTTGTTGTTGATATTGGTTCTTTCGAGTTTTTAAAGGTAGAAAATACAAATGGAGTGAGAGGATTACTTTTCTGCTCTCAGTTTCCTTTCTGTTTATTTTAGAAACCTGTCTTAAATTCTTCTAATTAGAAAAAGCAACTTCACGCTGTTTTTCGCATACCAGGATATGTAGAGAGAACCTTGTGTTAAGATATCTTGGATTCCTTCGCATCGCCTGGTTTTCGAGGGCGGAAATAAATAATCATTCCCAGAATGGGGATAGTTAACAAGTCCGTTTACAGCACTTCCTACTACGCGCTTCGGTTGTGGTTTTCATCCATGCACTCCTAGAACTGAAATTTTAATTTTATAGCTGGGTGTGGTAATGCGTTTCCTTTGCCTACCCTGGTTTTATATGCGGGATACAGCGTGAAGCTAAATAAAAAGAGTTATGGTTACATATTTTTAAAATATATAAAATGTTTGTCAAAATAAAAAAAGATATGAAAGAAGATAATTTTGCTAGTAATATGACGAATTAGAAATTGTAATATTTCTTAAGTTTTTCTAAGTTATGAATATTTTAACTTCAATTTATTATTGACATTACATTTGTTAGATAATTATACTGCTGAGTTAAATAGACAGCCAAGAAGGTTAAAACCACGTACAATTTGCGGAATAGAGAAATTTCTTTGCCCTATTTTAATTTGTTCCGACGTTTAAAGGACGCACTTTAGATTTTCCTGTTGACTTTGGAAATATAATGAAAATGTTATGATATTTTATAATAAAATGCTTTTATTGAGATAATGAAAAAAATGTAAATCAAAACTTGGTTTGTATGTAACTTAATAAGTATAATTATTTTATTTTTACTAATTACTAGAAATTTCATAATTAGGATTAAAAAAAAATTCTCTTAATAATAACTGAACTATATTTTTATTAAATGGCAAACAATGTGACTTAATTGGGTTAACCAATAATTAAATTGAGTTAAGAAATGGATATCTAGATAATCTCTTTCCTTTGTCAAAAAAGTGATACCAATTCCTAAGGAAAATATTGAATATTACGATCTTTAATTTATATGAAACAAAGAGTCATATTTTATATTCAAAAGGCATTATAATTCTTCCATTGTCCCTTGAGAGGCACTAAGGTAGAAAAACGTCCGTAAACTGGACAGGTGCTGATTCGATTCCACTCAGAGGAAATTTAAATTATTCTCATAATGCTACGCTCAAGTTGCAAGCCATGATAAATGACGAATGAAGATTCAATGCCGCGCTTTATTTGGTTACTAGAGCGAGAACAATGTAAATATATTTTTTTCATTTCCTTGAATGGGATTCGAACTCACAACCTGACCGTTTACAGTCGCAACAGTGCCCCTTCGTCGTAACCGGCCTCATATACCTATCTAACTACCTGTAATCAACTAAATTATGCAAAGCTGTGGAAAAACTCCTATAAATGAGAAAAACGTCTGGAACGATGAAAAAGAAGATTAAAAGAATATTTCATAACGGCGCAGCATAACGGCGCCGTAAGTAAGTGGCTACTATAGCGCCTGGGATAGGGTTATTGTTCCCGAGGACTTTATGTTCAACCACTTAAATAGTCATAAAAGCAACGTAATTGAAGTTTTAATTAATTTCAAAGTTTTCCCACAGAGAAAATATAATTTATAAAGAAACTGGGAGAATTAATGACGACCGTCACGTCCACTGGTCAAGGTAATTCTATACTAATTGTACTTTTAATAGGTAATCTTATAAAATGTATTATTTAGTACACATATATTATGTGTATATAGTGCCCGAGACAACTGTACAAAAATATTAGATATTGGGTTGACTAAGACCATTTTAAACGTTAGGCAATGGAACTAGTTTGATTCATTACTTTACTTGTTATTTTTAGTCAAAAGGAATATTAAAATAAATATTAATACCAGTTACATTACAAAACGTATACTGAAATATATATCTAAATTATAAGTGTAATTCGCGTGATCTACTTTATCTGTTCTTATTCTTAGTTTGCGTGAAGTGTTTGCCCGAAATATATATAGGCCACGGCCGTCTTAATGTTTTAAATTCTATAGAAGTAGGTACACAGCTCGAAAGTTGGAAGACATTGTCTTTATAATCATTTAGAGAAAAATATTTGAACATTGTTGTATTGTTTGTATGAGTTCAAAATTAAAATGTAAAATGTGTTTTTTTATTGTTTGAATTTTTCTATGATATTGTCGAATATGAGGAAGATTGTTCAAAATCTGAATGAATCAGATTTTATTTAAAAGGGAAAACAAAATATAATTTCATGGATTCACAGCAGATTGCCTCAAAATCAATCAGTCATAAGAAGAGCTCATATCAGTGCTTAGGACTTGCGAGCCAAGTAATTTAGTATTTATATTAATCGAATATCAGTGAAGATGGTTAAAATAACCAAATTTCATTATTTGTATTGTTAGTATTTTATTGCAATTAATAAAATAATTTATTTATTTACTTAGTTAAACTTGTGTATTATGCAATCGTGGTGTAGGACTGATTGAGGACGTCGCCGCCTGGCTCAAGGCCAGCAGCATTAGCTGCACCTCAGTGATAGTGTAACTTCGCGTTACCTAAACTTATGTGGAATTTGTCAAGGAACGTAATATGCCAAAACTAAAGATGAATCTGTGCTAATTTAATATATTTGAATACTTATATAATTTAGAAAGAATGGTAACATAGCAAAATTATATGTTATTGAGGCTGTAGGCTGCAGGAGCACAAGTATGTGACTGTAAACTTTTATGGGTCCGAATCCCACTCTAGGAAATTAAATATTGAATTGAGTTCCATTACTCAACACGCAATACCTCCAGGATTCAGCGGAAAGTGACAAACGGAAGTGTATCAATGACAACGTAGTGTCTTGACTCTCATTTCCTACGTTCCCTCTGCTACTGCGGGATAAAATGTGAAGCTAAAAAAACTTACACGCGAAACTATTGTACAAGTAGAAATAAATGGAAAACCTTTGTTCAATAAACGTAACGACCTAAATATATTCTATTTACAGATAAATAGAGACGAGTCTATATTTAGATACTGTTTGAGTATTAAAAGCTAAATTTGTTTCTCAGAAGTTCGTTTATTTCGAATAATTAACAATGATAGAATTTTATTACTATTGGGTTTAAAATTCTATGAATTGGTCGAGTATTAATATGAATTACGTAGAAGGTACAGTTATATCCGGATAAAAGTTTTAATATAAGCATCTGTGAAGAAAGAAAATTATACTACCTATATAACCTATTGAGGCTATATATAGTAATATATAAATATTTATAAGTCGTAGGCAAATTTTAAAAAAATATATTTTTATTTCCTTGTTCTGGTAACGAGGCAAAATGTGGCGTTGAGTTTCGCTATTAAATACACAATTTATCCAGAATTCGAAACGGGGATCGGAAGTTACAGTACACTAAATACCCTGGTTCCGTCTGTCTACCTAAAACCAGCTTCTCTATATTTAAGACAATTGTGATGTGAGAACTTATAACTGTATAGGTTTCCTGTCCTTTCTATAATCTAGAGATACGCATCTCGAAACTGAAAAAAACGATATTTTATCAAATTTTATATAATAACTTGAATGCAATTTATTTTGAATCTACGTCTCTCAGACACTTTTCTAGTTACATATTAAGAAATAACGGAAACATTTAAGTTTTACATATAATATTTGTTTCTATTAGAAAAAATCGTAATCATAAAAAATTTGTTATCTAAGATATCGAGTACATTAAAAAAAATGATATTACAATACATTTGCTTATATTGCACTCATTGATTCTCATGACCAGTACAGCGATTTACATCTAAAGCGTACACATGTGCCGCTGTAACACTCACAGCAGGTTTATGATGCATTCTGTTATACACGAGCTAAGCTATTATAGACTTTAAGTTTTTGTTATTACGATTGAATTTCGTATTTGCCTCGTACTCGCGGAACACCTCCAACGTATAACATGAATAAAGTTATCTCTCCCCTTGCGAAGACTTTATAACACCGCTCTACCAAATTGTATGCGGATTAATGTTGCCCAAAAATTATGGAAGGAAAATTTTGATATTGGACTTAATTTTGTATATTTTCGCTTTTTTTGGAGATTAGGTATTATCATGTTATACGAATAATTAAATATTTTTATTAAATATAGGTAGGTTATAGTTAACTAATAACATTTATTTATACTAAACATTGAAATTAACAAATGATGAAACTGTAAAAAATATTATGAAAATAGATCTGAATAGCTGAGGCATTCATTACAGGAAAGCTGTATTTAATAGGGTCTGTTTAAATACTGTCGCTTTGACTCCGGTAGCTGATTTGGTAACAAAGAGACTCCCGCATTAAAGGATAGCCTGGAAGTGGGATCCGTTTGAGCTGTAAACAGTTTGCCAATCCCTTCTAAAGAAACATCGCCAAACAGAATGGGTTAATTCCGATACATTTAGAATGTTCCAAATCGAATTTCGTTGGCTTCAGCCCTCGACTGATATGGCTAGTTTGCTTAAGTAGTCACGGCTATGTGAAATTTAAGTGAGATTTAGGTGCTTTACTTATATTTATATATAGTTAGTAATGTTTAACGTCCGGAAATGAGTAAAAAACTACCATAACTATTTTAAAAATATAATAACTGTTATTGTTCTTGTACTGTCCCTAAAACGTAATAAAACAAATCACCTTAAAGAACACATCTTTTTGATATTTACCAAGCACCAAACCCTTACTTCCAAATCTCCAGATTTCACTTATAAAATTTACATTTTAATAAAGATAATTCTGTAATCTTGAATGGGATGACATCAAAGGTATGACGCGGGCGGATGTATAAATAACGCGCCGCCCGCCGCCCGTGGGACCAGTTTTTCTGGCGTGAATCATGTCCCACTTCACATTCTAACTCCTAGAGAATTATCTGACTACTTCTCGGTCCCTCGACGCTGGAGTCAAATAAATCTGTTCGTTCATTGTTCTGTTATAGATATATTTTTTTTAGTTTCAAATTAGACAAAGAGAAT
This sequence comes from Heliconius cydno galanthus, assembly GCA_036379175.1. Classification (NCBI taxonomy): domain Eukaryota; kingdom Metazoa; phylum Arthropoda; class Insecta; order Lepidoptera; family Nymphalidae; genus Heliconius; species Heliconius cydno. Next base: position 457,913 of record JAKRZM010000675.1, on the reverse strand, counting down.
GTAGAGTTTTGACTCTGTCCATTTTTTATTCATTATCGTTAATGAAACCTAACCCTGGATTTTGTTTGTGTTAAAATCGGGAACAATAAAATTAAAACGTACATAAAAACATCACACGTTTTTGCTATGGAATGCAGTGTAAGCATAGGGAATCTAGTTTTAAGACGCACAGTTCTCCACTTTCCGCCCAATTTTCGAAATATACACAATAATATTGATATAACGAGTAATGTAATAAATGTCTACAAAATTATACAAACAAATTTATAAATACTCCAAAAATTATTCAAGATATACATTTCTTACAACGACGTAATATTAAAGGTGTATGCCGCAAAAAATTGGATATCCTAATATAAACGTCATTTGTAAACATCTATGAAAATCAACGGAAAATGAACTCTACAATTTTGTTATAGGGTGAGCTTTTCTTCAAAGCCTTCAAGTTTGCTTGGCTCGTCAAAGTACGAGATTAGATCCGTAGAGCCAACATGAGGACATTTTACCTAACTTTGGAGCTTAGAATGCAGCACATACATATTTTTTGTTAGAATTACTGTAAGACTTGGCAGTGAAACTTGGCAAGTCACGCTTAGATAGTAGGTTTAATGAATCTGCTCTTGTTTATAACGCTCTGTAGCCCTAATATGTAACATGTTAAGACGTACGTACTTTTACAGCAAGAATTTCGGTAACACTAGTTCATTATCGCTTTTCCATTTTTTTGATGGAAAAATAACCTGAATGAAACTATGATGATGCAATTTTTTGAATTTAAGTCTGATATCAGTCAGTTGGTCGCTCCGTATATATTTTTTATTTTATAAATTGTCTATATTTATTCTAAATATTTACTCAAAAATTAAAATTAAGTGATGCCTAAATAAAGTTTTATCAAACTAGTTTATGCAATTGGAAAGGGTGCAAAAGTAATGCTATGTATATACATATGTATTAAAATAATTTATTTCATGATCTCTAACGAAATGCGTCCACCATGATTCGTCACCACGGATAGCTCTAGAATTTCACAAAAATACAAGTTTAAAATGTATGTAATTAAAATATTACCAAATCATATACGAATTTAAATACATTTCATTACCAATTTCATATAATAATAAATAGCAGAAATCTATTTTATTTTAATTTAGACTAGCATTAACATCTTTATTATATTCATTTTAATTAGTTCCAAGAGTAAAAGGTTTAATGTAGTACAAAACAAAATCAATGTTTTCAATGATATTGGATGGAGAGAAAAAAGTATTCTCATTAAGTAATTAAATACGGTTGCGGCAATCGTTAGCCTGATGCTGAGAGCCATCCCGCTAATGGATTAGAGGAAACTTTAGATCATTCTTCGACTTTTGAATTGAACTAAGTGGGTTCTTTCATAGGTACAAACGATACGGATTGCGTTTTAAAATTCTAGGTATTTAGATTTTTTAAATATATCGAGTATAGCTATGGTTGTGAGCTACATTACCAATCGTGGGAATGAAATATTTCATATTTTAAGTTCCCAGATTCCTTCTGTTTGTAATTGTGTGCAATGATATTTAGATAAATAAATAGGAATAGTCTTCATTAGGCTACCAAAGACGTGTACATTTGTTACGATTCCTCTTCTACAGTTAGGACCACTATTTGGTTATCATCAAGTATTCCAAATCTGTACAGATTACATAAGCGGGTCCCTAGGAACAACGTCGGGAGAAAGTGCCTTGCAATGCCCGTCTATAAAGTTAGACACCCCTCAAATGCCTAAGGCAACACCAAACGAGAAGACAAAGAGATACTCATAATTACATAATCTCTTAATCACTCTTCTTCTTTCTTATTACATATCGTATCTCATTCCGTATTGAATTCAAGAACTGTCTTTATTTATAAAAAGACAACTTAATATTTTTTTCTATTTATTTGATAAATTATTTATCAGTAAAGACTATACCTAATTGTTAAGTAAATAATGATAATTTGTTTTAAAAAATTCTTAACAAATTAGTTTCAATCTAATTAAGATTGTTAAGAAAGTTCTTGTGAATTTTTGGTCTTTGGAATATAATAATGTTTTTTTTAATTAATAAAGTTGATAATCTATTTTAAGAGATTGGTTTATAATATGACACAAGCAGGATAGGTAACAGGTCACCGCAGTAACCTCATACCTAGAACTGGCCGTTCCAGCATAGAGTCAAAATAACATTTAAATTATAGAAAAGGCATTTCACACTGCTTCTAACCAAAACTATTTAGTGTTTGTGACGGTTGCAGATCCAATTTCCACGAAAATAACTATAGTTTTTTTAAGAATATAATTTACTTATTTGTCTCTTCTATCCCAAATGTGTTTAGAATTATGCCTAAAAATAATACAGATCTACTAAAACCTCTATAAAATCTATAACCAAAGAGCTTTGTTTATGATAAAATCTGATAGTACGAAAGCTATATTAAACCTCACTCATAAGGAACATAATATATTTGTCGATACACAGTACACGCCACAGTCTGTAGAGATGCCCGAAGATAATGGCCACTGTAAGCGATACAAGTGTCGAACTGAACAAACAGAACGTACGAAGTTTGAAGAAACCTCGTAACAAAGGGCGTCGACTATAGAATAAAGGAGTTTATAGCGAAACAACTTATTTATGTTTCGCCTATTCATGTACCGACAAGTTCGGTTGTTTTAGATCTTGGTATTAGAAATGTGAGTTTTTATGAGTTAAGATATATATAAGAACTTAAATTTCGATTTAACGTCTTTAGTTCTATATTTGTCTTTTGCATATTCTTAACTTGACATAAAATTACATAAATGACACTCTGTTTTTTTCCTTAATTTAATTTATAATTCATAAACAGATTTCATAGTTAAATTAAAAGTCATTACATCATGTAGATATTTTTAAAACGTAGTGTTATTTAGGATACAATAAATTTTATAACAAAATCTATCCATAATTGGTTTCTATATTTTTATTTTTTTTATGACATGGATTCATTCCTATGCTAATTTTGTAACAATCCAAACAAACATGCAATTCGGTCATCGGGTGCATGTTCCAGCGTCAATATTTTCACTTTACCAATATTGTTAAGTGTTTATGTAATATGTAAGTACTAATATAATGCTCTATCAGTTAGCTTTAGCTTCACGCTCTATCCCCCACAGAGTATAGAGGGCAGAAAGCCTGGGTACCTAGCGTTCAGACGCACTGTTCCTAATGGGGAATTAGGGTTCCACACTTTCAACCGAATTCTGCAGGTATTGCAATTTGACCCACAACCTGTTACGTTTACAGTCATACATTTGTGCCCTTGCACCACGGCTGTCCTCGTTATTATTGTTATTATAGTGATTTCTCTGATTCTCTGTGACAACTGATGAATTATTGATCTGTGTTAATGAAAAGTTTCTACGTTCTCTTATTTTTGCCTATTTTTCTACAGAAGTTGCGTTGGTTGCCACCATATTCGTATTATTTACATAAAAGAAGTTGTTTTCCTCTTAAATTACTAAAATATTTTAAAATTGAATAACTTTTTAGATAAAATTTAATTTAAATGTAAAATTTTAATTTTATTTCAAAGTAGGACTCAAAAAGTACATACTGATGTATTTAGTGTGTCTTAATGTTGGTGACTGATATCGTTATTGAAGTCATTTAATTTCCGAACCTATTGAAACATTTGGTTCAATGTTTTGGACAGTGGAATAGTCTAGTTGGGAACATCAATGGTGCTCCGGGGAAATCTGAGGCCGGTCCAACTTGTCAAGACGACAGATGCGCCCGACTCCAACACTTCACTTCAGCACTTCTATACAAGAAGTTTGCTTCTCATTATCCTATTCTGAAGAGATACTCTAGATGTAATTGCAAATGGTAATGGATTTCTGTACCTGTTGTAAGATTTTTGTCGAAAACGTGATATTTTAGTGATTCACGTTTAGTAATATATTTTTCCGTGGAGGCTTAATAAAATGCATTAAGAAAATTGAACTCTATTTTATATCATTCGTTCGTTGTCATTATTTTTAGTTTCTTTTATTTTCTCACAACAGTTATATCTGGTTTTAAATGATTAACAGAATAGTATCCATAGTGCATGCCATCTCAATCTGACAGTTTATAATTATTTTGTCAAATTCTGTTCCGCATTATATGAAGTCTACTCCAGTTCCAGAAAGCTTGGATAAGCATGCTTGTTTGGGTTCCAGGAGACATAAATCAGATTTTAAAAACATTAATTATAGATTTTTTTGTAAAACCAAGTTTATTAAACTTCTATTCATTGTATATTACAGCCTCTTTATTAACTATATTAGGCAGATTGGGCAAAAATATGTAATCCATCAATTAGTGGCAGCGACTGTTTGGATTAACTAACACATTTAATAAAAGTTTGTTGATTACTCCAATTATTATGTTTTTTTCAATCAAACCTACTAATATCATTAAATTTGATACCCAGTTTCTTCAGATAGAAATAATTTAAATACTTACCAGTAGTACTTGTCCTCACAAAGTTAATTCGAAGATAACTAACGCCGTTGCACATCGTAAGCTCTTTAGTCCAACTTGTCAAACGCCGACACGAAGCAAGCATTTCTTATAGCAAAATTTAAACTTAGTTCATTTTAGATGGCACTTTGAATATAACAAAAAGTGCTTGAATAACAATAAGGGACGCCTGCTTGTGTACAACTTTGTATTTAGCTGTGAAATTTTGCTGTTCTTAAGTACGTGCAGCTATTGCATTCATTTGTGTGTATTGCATTCGTTTACTTAGTTTAAAATATTTTATAAATAGAGCGAGAGATGATTTAATTTAAATAATTATTTATATAATTTGTTCTTTATATAATTTGTTATTTATATAATTTGTTCTGTATATAATTTGTTCTGTACTTGTATGTTGTTTGATGCTGTTTTCCGTTTGTTTGTCCGATCATCAAATCATTTTTTCCCAAGAGCGCATAAAGTTGTTATGCTTAGACTTACACATAAGTTAATAACAAATATTTGGATCTACAGTTCCGTGCAGCAAAAACAAATTAAATTCTAATTTATCACAATCAAAATATACGAGTATTTATGTATCACTTTCACTGCATTTCATACTAAATACGGCCAGAAATAAATAACTGGTCAGATCTGAGTAACATTTGATTGATTTTTCATTTAAGTATTTTCTTAGTAACTTATTATTTAGTATAAAGACCTGTTTACTGTCAGGCTTCCCATTGAACGCTTGTGGCTTAAAGATCTTTAATGTGGAAAAATATTGTATTGAAACACTTTAATATTGGGATTTAAATATTATAAATTATTATTTATGATTTAGTAACGCAATAAAGCAGCAGGGGCACCATAAATGACAAGACTAGACAGAGGGATACCTCCGCGGATCGAGAACGAGTATCAATGATACTGAAGGAAGGTCACGTAAAAAGCATAAGGATCTCCAGAAGGACATGTATGAAAAGGAACGGTGTAAAAATGGTAGAGTTTGGTACTCCAATCTCTTTTACCTAATCCTAGGAGTATAAAGCGTGAAACTAAAACAAATAATGACATTTTTAGCTTGTCCATTTGTTGTTGTTTGTCAGTTGTGTCCATTTATCAAGAAAAATCATAGGCTATATTGTATCACGTAATCGTTGATCGTTATCTACTGTAACTGCTGTTAAAGATGCCTTGGAGCACATAGAATGGATTTTTATTGTACCCTTTCTTATTTCCAATTAAACAAACGGACGCAACCGCAGTCAAGAGCTAGTAATACATGTATTTTACAAAGCATATATCGAAATACCTTCAAAGTGAAACGTGTAATTCAATTTTACTATACTAAACTTTAATTTAATACACTAAATTCGTATGATATTTAGAATTCCAGTAACATTTTGCGGCTACGAGCAGGAGTCAGTCCTGCGAGTCCTCGGGAATTTCTACTCTAGTTAATCTCTAAGAACTGACGGTGCATTCGAGGTTCTAGCACATTAGCGACGGAACGGTTTTTTAGTTTACGATAAAACCATTAAAAACTGTCCACGTTTCAGTTTTTGTGGCAAGAATTTTTTACGCTAGCTCATGTGATTCAGTTTTTAATTCAATTATTTGGTTACGGCCTTTAATTTTCCATACATTACTTTTAGGCAGTATGTATAACTTTTAGACTAACTAACTTTAAGACTCTTCCTACTCTGTTATGAGGGAAAAAACATGAAATATTTATTTGCTATAAATTTTAAAAGTCCAACTTTTAAAAATGACTTGTGGAGTGTAAATAAGAAGGCGCCGACGAGAACAGACTTAGTAGAGTTAATTAAATCAATGTCTTCGACTAGCTAGGAACATGCTGCTTTGACATAATTAAACATTTTATATTGCTCTCTAAGTTGAAACAAAATGTTATTTCTTTATTATAACAAAATCAAACAGCCTTTTTGAAAGAAGTCATTAATATTATTTTTGTCATTGTTCTACTTGATGAGTAATGGCGCAGTGGAATAGTATCTGATTGCAAATGCAACGGGTTCAATTCCCACTCGGATTTTAATTTCTTGAAAAGCTTATAAAACATACAAGTTTCTGTTAAGTCTGAGAATTGAAACCAGAATTCCTATGTCAGCAACCAAGTTGCTAGCTGGTTTACAGAGTCACCAAGACATACAATGACTATAACTAGAACAGCTCTGAAAACTAACAAACACTTAACAGACTGCTATTCCAGCTCCCGGCGCGGAGACTTCGTCTATTATTTAGTCCGGTGTCAGTGGCCTCCATTATTTTCTTTGTCAGTCTAATTAGGCCGTACGTTCCTTTAGTAGAATTTACTTTAAACTTTGTGTCAGCTATATTTAACTAAGCATAAATAGTAAATGTATAACTCAATTATGAATTCATAGTTTAATGTGTATTTTGGAAATTTAAGAAAACGATGGCGAATATTGTGATATTATTATATAGTGTGTGGAAAAGCATTCAACTTTTTTTACTTCATACTGTATTCTATATATAGCAGGGTAGGCAGAGTGTTGAGACACTTGTTGAGACACTCCACCCACCTCCCAATTGCGCCATTGGGTTTTGATTGACAAAACTCAACGTCGCACGTCATCTTACCAGCGTGACAAATTGAAAATAATTAATTCCCAAAGTGGGACCAAACTCACAACCGTTGCATTTATAGTTCCACACTGAGACCCTGCGCTACCGTGATCTTAGTTTTTTTTTACTTAATTTGATAATTACTGTAAGAAAAGTTATTGAATCAATTGAATCAAAATTTTGTTTCAAATGCAGAATTATCACAATGATTGTATTTTATACAATACTAAATAATATATTGCTTGAAATTACTTTCAAACTAAAAGTTGTTTCAAGAACAAAAATAAATTTGAAAAGACTTCTTTACAAGGTAGAAGTACTAAAGAAACTGCCTCTAAGTTATATTTAAAAAGTACCTACAGCTACAAGCTACCGTAATACTGTAATTTAAACTTCAATTAAGGAATATTATAAGACAATTTCAAATTTACGTAAATTGCTGATTTCGAATAAGTTACAAAGATATCGTGGAAAGGGACGTCTATTGATCATTTATTAGGTTTCTTTTTGTTGTCTCCTGCGAGGGCTTATGGAACGGATTTCAATAAATTATTTATCTTTTCGTCTTAATAATTGAGTAACTTGATATTTGTCTATTCTAAATTGTTTAACATTTTACTAAAGACTTTTTTTATAATATTTTCTCTATTATTCGTTTAGTTGTACCGCTCAACATGCATATAGGATAGGACAGAGTATTTTAACTGTAGGTTCCTTCTGCCTATCCTGCATAGCAAGATAAGCAGAAACAACGTAAAGCTAATAAAAAATATAAAAAAAAACGAATAAACTTAACTTCCAAGAATCCTACAAAACGAAAACAGTTTTTCAATTTCACATTCAATATTTAGTTTCAAATAGCATTTTAAAAGTAAAAAGGGGAAGTAATTCACCAAGCAATTCAAAAAGAGATGTGTCCGACATCTTCAACGATACGTTCGATCGTACCAATGTGGAACGATATTTCAAGCGCATTACTGCGAGACCCGTATTCTACGGCCGACAATAAAGTTAATTTCGCAAACTAAACACTTTGCCCCCCTCCCCCTACACCCTTCACTCCCCCTGCCACCCCCGATAGCCTCGCACGGGTCATCGGGCTGCACTACGTAGATCTGAACTACGAATAAGCCTTTGTGGATATAAGAAAACTTCATACATCGTTTGCTTTCGTCCTTTGCTTGCTTTATATTTGATTTTGAAGTTTTATGAGAGATTTTTTCAATTTTATTGGCTCATTTTGTATTTTATCAGTGGTACTATTAGTTATTAATAGGTTTAAATTATTTTACACAAACTTTGGTATACAAAGATGGAACTAGCGGCATCAAAAAACCACAAGTAGGCCTAGCAAGGTAACAAGGCAGGCGCTCGGGGCGTCCCGCGGGGAGTCCTTGCCGCATCTCATACCCACCCTCCCTATTAAGGCTTCTTCTTTGTGCGAATTAAAACCCTCTGATATTTATTTTAAACGTTTCCCCCTTTCGCTACTATTTTTAAAGTTTTCATTATTCCTTTTAACTCTTTCGTCACCGCGGCCCCGTTTAATTAGGATCGTCTTATTTTATTTTGATGTCGTTTCGGTATTGCAATTTGGACGGGCTTTGAGAGTCGCTGACCTTTTGATGCTGATAAAGAATTGACGACCAGAGATGGAGTCGTTACGGCCTATTCATGGACTTTCTGTAGAGGAGATACGGCGTGGCCAACAGTAATTTATTGTGGGAGGATTTTTGTTTTTAGATACTTTTTAATAAAAAAAATGCATAACTTACGTAGATATAACATAAACGTTAAGAAGTAAAGAAAAATATTGTAATCTAAAATACAAAATCTACATATTATAAAATTTATTTCATAAAAATATTTTAGATAAATAAAATTTAAAAGACAAATTGAAAGTTACTACAATTGTAAAGAATATAAATAATTCAACACTTTGGGACCTTATTTTCTTGATTAGCATTATGATGTATACCGCATATAGCCGGCAAGGTAGAGGGAAACTAGTGCTAAGACCTGTTCCTCACGCACAGCCTAATTTTTGAGGTCATTGAGTTTCAAATGGAGGAAGCCAATATCGAACTTTGTCTTCTTACCAAACCTTGAAAATGAAATAAAATTCATTCCCCCGACTTAGAATTGAACCTACAACCGTCGCGTTTACAGTCAGACGCACCGTCATATTTTTAATGGAAGCATAATTTATTTACTTTTGCCAAATATAAATTTTGATTTCCACCAATACTTTTTAACAAGTAGGTTCAATATTTCCTCCAGTAATTACTCGCTCACAGTAACTTTGTTTGCGCCTGTATTTGAATATAAATTTCTCACTGATGTTTCTTGAAGCAGAATATTCCTAATATAACTTTGCTGTTTTGAATCAAATGTAATTTACAATAATTTATATTTTGGAGTCCCTAACATCGTAACTTCTTTGCTTTACTTTTTCCTGTAAAGTATACACATGGAAATCAAAAGTTATTTATGTATATTTTTTAATTATAACCTCACGCTTTTTTCTGCACATAGTAGAGTAGGCAGAAGAAACCTGGGAACCTAATGTTAAGACATCCTTTTCATTAAGACACTTCTATTCTCATTTCGGGGAATTTACAGGGAATTGTGTGTTGAGTGGCGACTTATAACATTTTCTCGAGTAAGAATCGAACCTATAACCTTTCGCGTTTGCCCCCGTTTAGATTATATAAAGCTTTATATTCTCTCAAAATTAGAGCTAAACTAAAAACTTAACTACACAACGTTATAAGTATGCATCATACAAAAATGTATCGATGAAAAATTTATATTCTTAAAAAATGCATAACCCTGCATACTGCATCCACTTCCCCCAGTACAAAAGGAGTAGCGCATCGCATTAGCCGGTAACGAGGGCGGCAAGAGCGCAGTCACTCGAGAGTCCTTAAGATGCGGCCAAATAAGCCGGACGAGGCACTTGCTTGCTGATCAAAAGATTCGTGATGAGATATAAATGTATGTATGTATGATACATACGACGCAGAACACGTACCTCTTAAACGTGTAGTTTAGATATACTAAACATTGGATTATGATAGGCAATGGCTGTATATCCAAGTCTTCAAGCGATATAGGTACTTATAGATTTTGAAAAATGTGTAAATGTTTTTAGAGAGTATGCATAATAGAGAACCCAAAATTTCAGCTACGCTAAAATGACGTAGGTCTAGGGGCCCTGGGATCTCAGTCTATGTATAGGCACCATACTAGTTCAGACAAGAAAAATATTTTTGCGTTGGATAGTTAATTTATCTAAAAAGTCTGTCTGTGGCTGTATCAGGTTGTTTATTTTTATGTATGTCTACTTAATACATAGATCTAAAATAAGACAAACAACTGTTAGATAGTTACTTTTGACTACACGAGCAAAGTCGCATGTGAGAGCTAGTTATATAATAAAACTCATATTTGCTCGTCCAGGCTAAGTAATGTTTACGATCGCTGAGAAATATTTGTTTTGCTGTTTGTCCACCGTTTCTACTATGATTAACTTCAGCAATGTTTTCTTTGCAACACACTTCAATACTGAGATGAGTTTAAAACGCGCACTCCTTTGTAATGAGATTGCTATGGAAGATTGTGGAAATGTATTAAAAGAAAAATGAAATATTGAAATATTTTTGTGCATTTTGATTTTGTTGAAAGAATAATATTATTTTTTGATTTTTTTAGAGCCACTTCACGTTTTTTTTCTCAGTAGGATAGGCAAAGGATCTAGTATCTAAACACTCCGTTCTTCGTTCTCTGTTAACGATATTGCAAGTTTAGAGGACAACAAACCGCGCGTAGTACTGTGTGATGAAACATCGAAAACGGTTAATGGAAATAATTCTTCCTTTTGATAAAAAATGGTTGCGGGTTCAATGTCTACTTGGGGAATGATTAAATTTAAAACATTTTCTTTTTCTTGCTTTTCCTCTCCCTAGCTAGGTGTGGAATTAAAAGAAATACTTCCTTCTATATACACATAAATAATGCCAATTAGTGAAGCTCATACTTTACTTTGAAATGGAGCTCGACTCTAAGAAATGTTAGTACTGGAGGCGCTCGAGAAAAATATTATAGTCTTAAAGACAGTTATTATCTCTTAACCTGCTAACGTTACTTGATAAGAACCTTATATTGTGGCGCATGGATACAGCATCTAACTGTCAACTTAAAGGTTGTGGATTCGATTTCCGCAATTTCAGAGGAGAAATCTGTCACTTAACGCATAATGTCTCGGATTCGAGTGGAAGATGGAGAATGGAGTGTCTTAGTAGTCTAGCACATAACGAACGTTAAAAATGTGAAACCGCAAAAAAATATTTTAACATATGAACAAATGCGTATATAAATTATGTAAAACATAAGTAAGATGTAAATAATTTTAAATATTTATTATTTCTAAAAGTCAATTTCCTTTGGAGGAGACCTCTAGAAGAATTCCTGCCTAAAGTTACATACGAGTACATAAAAGAAAAATAAAACAAATTATAAATAATCGACTATAAACTCAAATCTTTTTACTTATGCAATCAAATATAACAAACTAAATAACGCAAGAAATAAACACATCTTTATTTATTAAGTATTTCTTAAATAAATTTCATCAAAAAAATAAAACATACCATTTTCCCAAAAAAAGTACCAACAAACTGAAGTATTTCATCCACTAACACTCACCAGTTTAACAAAGCATCGGAATTTAATATCCCCACCAAGGCAAGGCAAGGCAAGGATGGGCTATATATCAACAGTTTCTTTTAAAACGCTCCAGACAAGAAATGAAGTGTTACAAATAGAGAGAAAGATGTTCTTCGTACAAAACAAATATAATGTCGTCTAGGAACATTTATCCGAAGGACCAGTGTTGTCAGGGCTAAGGTTATTTTTTATTGTTTTTTTTTTTAACTTTTTCTAAATTATTATTTATATTTATTTATTTTTCTCCTGTTATATAAGCTAGGTTTAGAATAAGACAATTATCTCCTAGAGTTATTCCTAAAAGAGCCCAGATATTTACTTTTTTAGCTTCACATTTTGTCACGCACGTTGCATAGTAGGCAGAGGTAACCTGGGAACCTAGTGTTGCGAGAGTTAAATACAAAATATATTTTAGTAGTTTAAAGTATTTTTGATAGAATAAGGGCTTATAGCTTCAATTTAAATCAACTTATTTTATCCCCCCTAGTATATAAACTATAATAATAGACAGACGCTGCCCAGTAATAACGTTCTATTTATTAATTGTTCGGATGTGCAGAACTTACATTATATTTAATACAATTACCTACCTGGGAATTCACTCGTATTGGGAATGTAGTTTCAAGGAAGATATAGTTTTGTGGTAGATTATATTTGTTTTGTCTCTTTCATTTCTTAAATAATGATTCTTCTTTCTTCTTCTTCTTCTTTCTACTTCTTTTAATAATGATATATTTGAACTAGTAATTTGATGTCTGTTATTATACGTTTGCTTCTGAGCAATATGATTAGTAATATTCATGACATTGCGGGTTGAGTAACGATACTCAACGCTGAGAGGCAGAGGGAAGTCAGAAGCTAGGGTTAAGACATTTCCTTTCTCCACTTTCCGCCGAATTCTGAGAATATTTCGCTGAATGACGGAACTTAACGCCGTGTTTTGCCTCCTTAATTGTCACATATAATTTTAATCATGTACATAACGTAAAAGTTATTTAACATTAATTTAAATAAAATTCTAAATGTATATCAAATAGCGCAAGTGTCAACACGAAGTCCACCTCGGTGAAAGCTTCAACACTATAAGTTTCACCAAAAAGTTTCCCAAACTCCCGAGCTAGGAACACGTACCAACCAAATGTGCGCTGCAGTCAGTATTTCATTTGGTACATTTTAAATTAGGGCAGGTAGGGGTACGGGGTAGGTAGTGTCACGTCCACGCCGAATGACTTTAGAGCGCAACACTCAACGGGAATGAAATGTTTTCACGTGAATACTTGTTTTTAACCGGTTTGCTCGGTTTGGAGATGATATGTCGATCAGTTTGATTTAAAATTGCAATTTCAAAAGGATTATTTATTATTTGTTGTACATTTATTAAAAAAATAAGTATGTAGGGAGCCTAGTGTTAAGATACGTCGTTTTCCACTTTCCACCAAATTCTGGAGGCGTTGCGTGTTGAGTAGCGAAACTCTACGCCGTTGCCTCGTTACTAGAGCCAGAAAATAAAAAAAAATCCTCGAAGGGGAATCGAACCAATAATGTAACACGTTTACGGTCGCACGCTTGTGCCATATCACGACTTGCCTCATCTTTTGGTATCATAACTTTAATTAATGATACTTCAACATAATCATATATTTGAAAGTTGATGTTGTTAAAAAAACCAGTCTTCATATAGAAGTTAATCTAACTTGTTAATATAGCGCAGTTTTCAGAGTAACTTCTAGTTAGTAGGTCGGTGTATACTCCCTGAGCTAAAACTAAAGTGGCACATAAGTTATTCTGTGTGGGCGTGAGGTCACCTGACATGGAATAATGCAGTAAATTAAATATTGGTCTAGACGAGTGCAATTTTGTTTGAAAATGTCATAAAATAAAATGAGGCTTTCGTTTCGCAGTGGAATACGTATGTATATATAGTAATTCGATGGCTGTGTGTTCGATGCTCAATCGGGGAAAGTGAAAATTGCTACTATGTCAAATACGTTACCTACTATGTCAAAATTTGCCACAGTGAGCATAAAAAACAGAATGTGTAGTTAAGTTACGCAAGAAGTCTCGTTTTACTGTCTCTTTACTTTAACTTTTTTTTAAATAAAATATTAAAATTAACAGTACTTAAATCGGTGTTGTATAAATTTCGCATTAATTGGCGAAAAGTTCATCAAAAACGTTCACCTTTAAAACAATCAACACAAATTATTCGCGTATATTTATTGAGTTCCGTTTAATTATTTCACAAGCAAGTTTGCCTTTTACTGTATTGTTTTGTGAAAAAGCTTTGCCATTTTTTTTCATATAATTTTTTTATATTGGCACACGGTTACAATTTTTTTTGTTCATTTTCATTCGTATTTATTATCTTACGAAGGAAGTTAACTGAGATAAACTATTAGAGACAACTGAGAACAGCTCTACCTTACGCGTTCTTTGCATCTTAAATGGCGGAGATAAACGCCGCGGTTAACCTTATCTGAGCAGTTAAATCAAAATAATTTAAATGTATTTTTTTAAGAATAATCAATTAATCAATTTCCTACTCGTGGAAATAAATTATACGGGAATCTTTATTAAATGCGGGATGTTGAAAAGAACTTGAACCCATAACCGTCACATTTTCAACTAAGCTCTGTTCCACAGCGCCACGTCAGTCTTTTATTTATTTTATATATAAATCGTAAGCAAATAAGAATAACATTTTACTAAAGAATGCACGCGAGTGGCGGCGCGAGCGAAGCAGTGGAGCCTGAAACACGGCAGGACTGAGCACAGGCGCTTGTTAGATTCGATTTGAGCAAACAAATGTACTTTTTATCATACTAGGTTGTAAAGTATAAAAATAATATTTTTAGAATAATTTTCATATGTTCTAAATGCAAATGGGATGGTGGTGGGTTCGATTCCAAATAGTTTGTATTGTATTTATTTCCTCGCTCTGGAATAAAGATAATGCGCGGCGTTGAGTTTCGCCACTGTACATGCAATATCTCGAAAAATTAAGTCAAACGGGCTCTTAACAATAGGTCCCTATTGCCTACCCTGCTATATGCAGGATACAGCGTGAAGATAAAAATATAAAAAAATAATTACGCTTTAACTAAAACTTCTGCGAACTATTTACATTTAATCTCGACTTGATGAGGGTAAAAAAGATATATTTCCTCATTTCGTTACTAGATTCATCTAACAAATGCGGTAAGACTGATTACTTTTGTCTATTGATACGGTTACTGAGGTTACTTTTTTGAATTTTGAATTGACATAAAAGAATAATTTATTTTCATTTCCCGTTATGGTAACAAGATAAAGGTAGCATGTTCTACCACTCGACTATCGAAACTTCATGGAAATAGTTTTGTTTTTACTGTAGACTGTATCCCGTATATATCAAGGTAAACAGAGAAAATCTGGGAAATTTATATACAGGGTGGAAGAGGCAGCGCTTCTTTTATTGAAACTGCATATAGGGTGATATATTTCAAACCCACACCTAAGAAATTAAACAAGGTACCTCAACAGTTTGGATGTAGGATTTTTTTCATTTCACGATTTTTATCCATACCTGTATTTCGTGTGACGCACACATACGTGTGCGACGTTTCCGATTTGACAGGTAAGTGTGTGCGTGCCTATGTTATACTTTACAAATGGCGTTTTATTTTAAAACGATAATTTTATTATTTATTTTGTTTGAAAAAATAACTTTTTCATTTTTGGGAATTATTTTTTTTCCGAATTATATTAGGCTTTTATAGAGTAGTTAAAACTGTGGTTTCATTTAAAGTGGTGCTGACAATTCCACCCTGTATATCAAGGCAACTCAACGACGCACTTTGCCTTATTAACAGAGCGAGGACCACAGTGATTTAAAATATTTTTTTCCCCACGCACCAAAAAATGCGGACCATCAAAATAAAAAGCTAGAAAACCAAGAAAATAATTAAAATTAATTTTAAAATTTCGCTCCTAAAGTCAAAGTAACGCAGCGAAGCTTGAAACCTCACCTTGGAGATACCATCGAGCTCTTTGTTACGAAATAAATTAATTAACTAATTAGCTTTATTGAAAGTTAGTGACTTGTCCTGACTTTGTCTGAGTTTATTCGGTACTAAGAGCCCTTTTATTTGGGAAATGGGTAATAATATATTTGGAAAGAATGTGAAAGGAGAGAGGATGGGAGGGTTTTGACATTAAGTTCTATTTGCCTAAAAAATGCAAAAACTTCTTACTATGAAAATTTACAAAGATCATTTATCATATTTTTATATATATAAATTTATTACAATAATAAATTTATATATAATAATAAATTTATATATAATAATAAATTTATTTTCTTTAAAAAAGGTGAGCTACAATCCTGTCTGTCTAGAACTGAATAAGAGACAATATAATCCAATGTAAAATGCATACATACGTACATGCGATACGCTGCTGCAGTACAGGTGCATTTGCCACTTTGATAGCCAAATAAGATGGTAATCTTATATGACTAGAGAAAGATCAGGTGCAGAACGACTTTGCAGCTTCTCTTTAAAATGTTGACAGAATAACTTGGTAGGTAGTAAGTAACGTAGAAATTTTCGTAACTATGTACTTTTTTATGATGTCAAATCTCTCTCACTCTCTGTCGTCCATTTTCCACCAGAATTCGGGACTTTTGAGAGGCCGAATTCAACGCGTACTTTATTGTACTGAAAGGTAAAAACGAAAGTAAATTAAATATAATAGTTATCCGAGTGGGAATCGAAACCACAACTGCCGAGCTCAAATCAGATTGCCTCGTTATGCCGCGATGCCTTCGAATACCAGGCAACTTTCATTTCCTTCGCCATATTACCTCAGATATTATAATTACATGAACACCCTAACAAGTTGAGAACCTAATACCACGTGTTAGACATTCGTAGTTACGGTACACATGTCCGCCCTGTAAGGCGGGCGGAAGCGGAGGATTTACGCGACGCCCGTAAGATGCTAGACGACACAATTATGCATAAGCTTCGTGAATATAATGGAACACCTTGTTGTTTGTTGTGACATTCAGAAAATGAATAAATGCTAATTAAAGTATAAGCAAAATTATTATTTCTTTTGTGGAGTAAGACTATAGGGTATATTACACTGACTGGACTCTATTACTCTATTACATAGGCGCAGCCATATTATATTCTATATCTATTAAACTAACCAAAAAATATTTTAAACTTAATATAAATTACACAATTTATATACCAGAAAATATATTTTTAAAAAAAGTTAAAAATTTCGTGTAATAAAACATCTAAACAAACGATTTTATTCCCACCATGCGAACGTTCGATAATTTACAACGTATGTTAGCGCTTGGCGTTTGTGATGTATCGACGCGACGTGCCACCGTGTGCGCGTACCCGCCGTGCTGAGAACAAGCTTAGAGAATACAACTTTTACACCTTGGAGTGCAACGCCATCTATTACGGACTGGAGAGGTGGAGGCCAGGTGTAAGATACGTTGAAAGCTTATTCTTTTAGGTCTACACATCTTCCTAATTTATTGGGGTAAGCAGAGAGAAAATAGTGCTAAGACACTCACTCGCGTTTTATTAAATTAGTTTAATTTGTCTAGCAGTGTCGTGACGATATGTATAAAAGTAATTATTGTTGTACTGTAATCTACTAAACGAAGGTTTGATTTAGATAAATTATGGTCAATCTTTTCATGCCTTCTATGCTATGTGCAGGATCCAGAGGCAACGTTAAGTTAAAAGAATGGTAAATTTATATATTCTGTTACTAAGATAAAATTTAGCATTAAGGTAGGTAGAAAATGTAAAGGAACACAAAATTTCTACGGAAATAACAAAAAAAGCAGAATTTTCTACGATCACTTACAATGTAAGGTGCAATCAGGCCACAGTTCTACAATATGAGAACTGATAACCAAGTAATGGTGAAGAGAAATTCATAAGATTTTTCAAGAAGTGATTGTCACTTTTCAGTATTAATTATACGATATTAACGGTAACGTTTCGAAAATGGAAAAGTATCTATACACTTTTGATGCATTACTTAGAATAGCACTTTAATATAAGGTGTAATTTTCATCATAATTATGCATTAGCTGTTCAACTGTAACATTCACATTTATATTTATTTAAAATAATATATTGTAGTCCCGAATTTTTATATTGTTTTAAAAAGTGAAACGGATTTAGTAATATTTATCATGAAACAAAATGCTATCAAAAAATCTATAAGCTTGCCTATGCATCATACGATTACAGATCGACGTTAATTCTGTGTAAAATTTTTATGTCTACATTCATATAGGTATATGAATTTGTTTTCCTAAATACAAATATGGTTTTTTAAGCTTCGAATAACCATTTTACGTTTACATCATCATAGAAATTTGAAAATAATTATTAAAAAAAATAAAAAACACGTTTCTATTCCAAATGCTATTAAATGTGCTTATATGCTGTATATACTGTAACGTTTTAAAAGTTTTACCAGTCCTCCTGGTTCTGGCTCCATCATCAGACCAGTTTGGTAATACCATATTATTACATCTAAGTTACGTATAACAACCAAATTTAAATTTAGTTTTATGGATTTTATTACATAGTTACATAACTTCAAGTGGACCAAATAAAAGAGTATCAAAATATAAGAAAAATTCAAAACAGCCATTAAATATGGACAATTTCCTCCAATGGTCTTGTCCGAAAGGAAACCAAGAGGTACTTAACACGTATATCAAAAGCAACGTAATGAAACAGCAACCAGGGTCCGTGCGAAATGAAGAACATAATTTAAAACGTTATAAATCTTTATGAAACACTCTTAATTAGACAATAAAATTTGCACTTGGACGGCTTGCGTTGAACGTTACTGTGGAAGTAACGTATCGGATTTAGCTTACGTTAATTACTTTGGATCAAGTTAAAGACGTAGTTAATGATTATGGAACGGCTTGGCTATTGGTGTTTCGTTATTACGATTGTTGGGTGTACTTTTGATTAATTTTAAATTTATTTGTGTTTTGTTTTAATTGAAATCTGACTGATTAACGTGAAACGTCAATTACGTCCCAAAGAATGTATGATGCTGAAGTCTGACTGGCATTAACTGATATTCTTGCTGTCACTCCATCAAAGACCTACGATGATAATCGATGTTTAGAGGGGACGACGTTGATGTTTAGGGGGGAGCATAACTGATGAACTGAACTAATACTTCTATATGCACAGTCTAATTAATTAGTAGCTTTAAGAAGCAATAAACTAAATGAAAAAAATACAGCTAGGAATTTACAACTCCCTTGTTAAAGATATATTTGTGATAGATACATCTTTGTTTATTGCTTTTTTTGAAGTTTCAGAAATGGATTATTAGATAACATACAAAAAATAAATTACCATCCAATTTCAAGATACATATTAAGGCTACAAATTTGGTAATCCTCTGCTAAAGCGACCGAATACGAAGTGCAATCGTGTTTTAACTCATCGCAATCAGAACACATTGACGTTGCGGCAAGTGTCGACTTCCGTGTGTTTCATCGAAATACGAGAATATTTGTACGAATAGACGTATGTAGCGTATGTAGGTTTCCTTCATAATGTAAATTATCTTTTAGAAAATTTATCTTTTCCAATATGGCTAGCACTAATATGTTTTAATGATTTTAAGTGCTCTTGAAATTTGATTCAAATTTATATGTTTTTCTTCAGATTTACTAATTGACGATAGTGTTAATCAAAGCAGGTCGAAAATACATATTATGACAGAGCGTTTATCCCAAAAAATTTTCAATTTCTTAAAAATTTATACTTTTATCACAAATGTATTTTTAACTAAAACTTAAACTAAAACTAACTTTGTTTATAGATATAATATGATGGCGTGTTCTCAACTGGTTTAGGTACATAAATTACTACAACTTCTACTATTAATAGCTTTAGTCAGTACCTCCTTTTACTTAACATAATATTTACATAAATCGTGGGAAGTACTAATAAATTATGTTTGCTCATATAGTAGCGAGTGCAAACAAATTATCGGCTATCCTCAGGTGTTGCAGATACCAATTACTGCGTTGGTATTGGAAGGACAAACACACTCAGAACTATCACAGCCTTGTAAACAAGTACCGAGGGTCTCTAACTAATAAATATTATTAATTTATAATTAATAATAATTTATATGTATTAATATATTCCATTCTCCACTTTTAAAGAAATTAAGTTGCGTAACTGAACGCCACGTTAGGATAAACAAAAAAGTCAAATTTAGAACCTTCCCCTTCCAAATCGAAACAACGAAACAATTCAAGACAGCGTAAACCAGGCAGCTGTTGACAAGCATTAATTCTTCAGAAGATTAGCTTATTTCGTCCAGTCGACCCGAAAGGCCTTTAAATAAATACGAACGTAATTAAAATACCTGCGACTCTGGGAATAACTTTCTCCTTATTAAAATTTGCATTCCGCTCTCTTTCATGGAGCGCTACTTATTTACTGTATTTTATTAGCGCTGGCCATCTGGTTTTCATTTTGTTTTAAATAAGATATTACGGAGGCTGTATTATTATTTGATATCTGAGATGTTTTGTCGTTGTTTCTTTCAAATATTGTTATTTATCAGATTGTAATGTTTTATATACTACAATAAGATATGTTTTTAAACGGTAGACAAAAATAGCTTTCAGGCTGTCTAGATTTAGTGAGATGCCTGGTAAACGCGATGGGTTTGATTCTCACTCGAGGTAGTGATTATATTTCCTTTATTTTTATTTATTCGCTCTGGTAGACAGAGAGCAGTGTTGAGTTCCCTCACTTAACAAAACATTGGCAGAAATTAGGGAATGGAGTATCTTAACACTAAGTTTCTTCTACTTTCCCAAATATGCTGGAAACTCTCATTCTCATGTCACTGAGTTGGTACGTCACGAGATGCACATGAAAATACAAAGCAAAAAAATATTTTTAGCTGTACTCTTTGCAATTATAATTTTATTCATATTGTTTGTTAGGCGTGGTGGGTTATTAATTTTGTTTCTCGAAGACAGTAATAGGGTGTTAGGCAGTAGTGGCTCTGTACACAGTAGAGCCTGCAACGTTGCATAAGTTTAATCTAAGTCCTACAGCGACCACGATCATTGGATTTACTGAACTTTGAGCTTGGAGCTTCTTACTGAATTTAAATCACTTCAGATCTTACATTGAATTTCATTTGCTAAATCAATAATCCTAGATAATTGAAATTTGAATTTAAGGAGATCACAGTTGCGTACCTTGAATATATCTAATAGGGTAAGATCATTAAGTATATACGAGATACTAATAGTTTATCTATATATATAAAAGGACTTGTCCTCACTGACTGAGGTAAGACGCACGCACAGCCGTAACCGCTGTGCNAAATCACTTCAGATCTTACATTGAATTTCATTTGCTAAATCAATAATTCTAGATAATTGAAATTTGAATTTAAGGAGTTCACAGTTGCGTACCTTGAATATATCTAACAGGGTAAGGTCATTTTATACTCGAGTTCTACTCAAAAAAAAAATAGTTTATCAGTATATAAAATATTAGTTTGTTTTCATTATGTGGCATAAGCGTGTGAAGGTAAACGAGATTTGTAGGTTCGATTCCCATTCGGGGGATTGAATTCATATCCTTGTGCTCCTGGGTCACGACTATATGATTTTTCTACATTATCGTACAAGGTAAATAAACATTTGCCACATTCAATTGTTTACAAAAGTTTTGACGTCGAGCAAGCGAGCTGATAACAACGGGCTATTCGTATGAAAAACGATTTCTATTCTGATTCAGAGTTGTTTTCTTTCGCGAGCTCGGGTATACAAACATCTTGGGATATTGACGAGAAAATTGTTTTCGAAAAACAAATAATCTTTCGACGTCTGTGCTCTGTGCTTGCTCTTTCTCGTGTGCGTTTGAAATGGAAAGACTGAACACTTTGTATGTTTTTCTAGTCTTGATACAAGTGTTTGTACATACGCGAAATAATTAGATATGAGCAAATATTTAATTTTATATATGTTTTAAGTGGTAGCGCAGTGGGAAAGAGTCTAGCTGTGAAAACGACGGTTGTATTTGATTCCCATTCACGTGAAGTTTTTTTTTATTTCCCCGTTTTGGTAAGATATAACACAGCCTTGAGTTCTGGCACTCAAATTTTGGCGGAATGTGGAGAAGGAAGTGCCCATTCACCAAGTTTTCCCTGAATCGAACCCGTAATCATTTACAATATGAAACTATCCCCCTGACGGTCTCAGTAGTAAGGTTATGATTAATTAACCTATTATTGTCAAGGAACAACATTGCGATTGTGATCACTTCCGCCATTCACATTAATTAGCTTCGGTCGTATCAAATTGAAAACGGCAACGATCATTTAACATGATTAAGTTAAAAGGTGTCAGTAGAAATCCGTAGTTGGTAAGTTATTTGCTTTGTGGCTGATTAAAGCGTACTGCGGACGCCGGACGCCCATCACGGCGCTCGGACAATTTAAAATGCAATTAACATCCCAAATTGTCGCTAATTAAACGGAGATATTCTGTAATAGCCTCCCTCGTCCTCGCCCTCGCGTCGCGCCGTAATCCGTAATAACATTACCTCTCGGCCCTCTCGAATTGTGGAATTCTGGATCCTAGTGATTCATGTTTGCTCTGTAATCAAAAAATCAAAGGTAGTTTCCACTGGAAATGAAAACAGAGAAATCTCAATTAGGAATGTATCGTGTTTAGTATTATTTTAATGCAGCAAAGGATGATGATAATCGGTCGATTCAGCTTTCATAATTCGGTCCTGGCCTCGCGCCAGCCAGCTAATAAGCTCCGTGCACTCCACATATTTACCTAGAGACTTTGGGAACACGAGCTTAGCTCACGTTAGTATATCTCATAAAAGTTACCCCACTAAGGAACTTAAACATTATGAATTTCTAAAAGTTTCATAAAACGACATCTTTGTGAAATTTTATATTCCCTGTAAGATTTTCTATCTTTTTACATAAATTTTGTGGAATAATTACTTGCAGGTTATGTTTTGGTTATGGTGGTTATATGAAGTAGACTAGTATGAATGAAATACAGATTTTTCTTTTTTTTACGTGACGTTATTTTTACGTGCGATCTCTGTACATTTTTTTCGCTTCGTCCATTGTCATCAACCTTTTCATAAATTTTCCTTTATACATTATTTTAATGAAGACAAAACATTGACAACCAATGCCTAAAGTATATAACCTATACGAAAATTACTCTAGTAGAAATTCCTCAATCAGTTCCCTTCAAAACTTCATAAGGTGTAATCAAAGCTTACATAACCTAGTACGGAGGTCGCATATTGCCTTTGTACCGAGACTCGACTGCGACGTAATTCCTCAGGTTTATGAATATGCCTCGCTTCCTTCTAGTTGTATGGAAATAGTGCATTTAGTGTGTTATCTGTGTTGTTGCATTCATTGTTCTATTTTTCATTAAGCTGATTGGATCTTATATTTTTTTTTCTTGGTGTTTGGAAAGACTTGGAATAATGATGACTGTAATTTATTCTGTGTATAGATATCATTATCTTGGACCAGTTAACTAAGGATAATACTTTTCTCTTTATATATTTAACATATTTTTTTAAAATTTTCCCTAAAAAACTCTAATTTATTTATAAACAAATTTTGGTCATAAGTTACATTGATCTTTACAACCCGTAAATACATTCCAAATTACGAAATGTATGTAACGAAGCCATTACTACAATATTTGTACGTAGACATACTCGTACACAATACATACATACAAATTCAAATGCAAAAAATTTCGTATGTAACAAACGGAAAAAGGAATACAGAATAATTCGTAGCATTATAACACCCATTGAGGCGTCTACGTGACAATCGTCGCGGGGTTGGAGGGGGCGATGGAGGGTTTAAGGGGAAGGTAAGGGGGGATGCACATTCGTACTTAGGATTTATCGCGCGTACGTGATCGTTATAACGATGAAAAAGGCCGGATAACACGAGCATTGTGGTATAATTGTTGCATTATTGATTGTGATCTACGGAATTTTGGCTTTGGAAAATGCAATCGAAACCCGTTTTACAATTCAAAAGGTATATAAGATATACATACATATATATAGTAAGAGGACATACGCCAGTGTAAGAAGAAGTTGTAGAATTTAAAGAGCAAATAAAAACTGATAGAGTAATGTAAATAGAACTTTTAATGAGACCGTTTTCGTAATGCAGTAGCACAAATATATGGCTGTAGCCGCGAGAGTAGTGGTTTTGATGCTCATTAGGGGGAATGAAATATTTAATATTTTTATTTCCCCGCACTGATAAAGAAGCTAAATGCTCGAAAATTGTCAGAAAGTGGAGAGCAGAGTGTTTAAACACTAGTTCCCTCTGTCTATCCTGCTATGAGCTGAAAAATCTGTTCAAAATTATATGAACACAAGAAAATGACAAAATTATAATTGTGCATGTACTTTAAACAATTAAATTAATTGAAAATCATTATTTTTTTCATTAAGAAAGAAACACAATATTCTATTTAGAGCTTGAAAGTTCTAAAACAATACAGTATCTTTAACACTATATCTTTTAGCGACCCTACTGTAAGGGAAAATGCCCTTTTTCAAAAGAAAAGACTCAGAAGACTAAAACAGTCTTAGAAGAATCTAAGACTGTTTTAGAGTCGTTGCTTATGTACATTAAATGTTAGTTCACTAAGTTTCGCTCTAACTGAACGCCCTGTCGTTTCACGTCACAACCAACGCTTGTTTTCACGTTATAAAATAAACGTTTATATCTTTACCTATTTTTTTTATATAGATGTTATCTTTTACATAGCAGTTTTGAGTTTCATCTTTCTCCAAAATTTCTTAGAAACTGAGGAACGAAGTGTCTCAATTCTCGGTTCCATGTTTCTATTCTAATATACGACATAAAATAACTTAACATTTTATACTTAGAAGGGTAACCAGAAGGAATAGAGGTTCTGTCGTCTCATCCCATCCACTTCTTTATACATGCCCTTAAGAATCCCCCCTTATTTTTAGGTGAGTTACCTACAAGATATAAAAAAAAATATTACAAAATCTTCTTTTATTATAACAAAATAACATACAAAACGTATGCTAATTTAGATTAATCAGGTCAATATAAGAAAAAATGCTTAGTTATAAGGAAGGCAAGCTTGAATTGCCGTCTAAGTGCGCAATCCATCTCGATAGTGTTGACTGAGCGCTCCAAGCCCCCACTCTCGTGACTTATATCGTAAGAATAGCAGAAATACTGCCATACTTGTTGAGAATAGCGGTACGTAGCGTTGTTACTATGATCTGTATGAGAATGGGAGACTTATTAGTTTTGTTTTTAATTAATTGTTTTTTTTTTTGTTTTTCATGTTTGAGTGTGAGGCTATTTGGGGTGCAGGGTAGTGTACAATTGGATAATCATGAAATTTAAATTTTTAAAAGTACTAAAAATGTTTAAATTTAGATAGTTTTGGATAAGGAATACGTTATTAGAATTGAAAACCTATTCATACAATACTATCTTTTTTATTTGTTTTTGTCCATTTTCCGGATATCATATGAATGATATCAACACATTGAGAAAAAAAACACAAATATTATACATACAATTATATCTGTCATTATTATTGAAGTAAAACGTACAAACAGACGATTCCCTAGCTTGTTAGAGGCGTGTTATACAAAAATAATAAAATAAACAATTTTAAGCCTTATTGAGTAAATCTCGCTGATATTTTTACATATTCTTAGTCGCATTTGAAGTGTGTACTGGATTAACTAATTCGTAACACGCTTACCCGAACTTCCCGACCTAATCCTATAAATACAAAGTTACGTACAAACACACAACAACTTAAGTAAATTTACCACTGTTCTCTCAATATTTGATATCAATGGGACTTAGATTTTGGTAATATTAGATTTATGTCATTTGTTTAAAGTTAATCTTTTGATCGAGGCCGGTTGTTCACACAGCAGGGAAGGTAGGGGGAACCTGGTGTGAAGACCCTCGGCTGCTAACTTTCCGCTGACTTCTGAAGGCATTGCGTATTAAGTGGCGGAATTGAACGCCGCACTTTGCCTGATTACCAAGAACCAGAGCACACCGCAGCATCAAGTTACGCCTCCAACATGCAATATCTGCAGAATTCAGCGAAAAATAAGGAAACGGAAGAGTCTTAATAGAAACGGAATGTATACTAGGTTCCCAGGTTCCTGCTTAGCTCCCTATGTGTGGGGTACAGCGTCAAGACTACGCGTAAAGGTCATCATATTATCAGCCTGACCATATAAGCATTTTTCCCTTTGTTCTCCATGATGCGGAAGTTGAATACATAAAAAGCATATAAAACAAAATTATCAATACAATTTATAATCCACATTAAATGCAACCACACCATACATTCGACGGATGCAGATTTACGATTAATACCGACTGACAGTGGAACAATATTTTATTGAAACATAAACAATAAACATGTCGCACTCATGAACGGCTCAATCATAAAATATCATTGGGCCAAGTGACGTAATTCCAACAAATTCCAAATATTCGCATAGTTTATTGGGAATATTCGTGATTCATGGGATATTAAATCACTGACCGCCGCGCTGATGCGGAGTGGGGTTGAATGCGAGTACGGTAGTAGTGGATACGTAGCTAGCAGGATTCCTATATATGAGGGTATGTATTTGTTTGGAGTAAACTAATCTATATGTCCTTCAATCAATCAATCAAAGCAGCCTTTTCGGGTCCACTGCTGGACATAGGCCTCTCCCAGAGTGCGCCAAAGCTCCCGATCCTCCGCCTTCCGCATCCAGTCGAAGCCAGCAACCTTCTTCAGGTCGTCGGTCGTATGTCCTTAATTATTTATATTTATTTTTCCATATAATATATAGGTAACATATTTATTTGTACTGTTAGGCAATTAATTCTATACATATTAATAATATGAAGTGGAGGAGTGGAAAAATGTCTTTACATTTCTCTAGCGTGACGCGGCTTTTTTGTTCTCTCAACAGCAAAAAAAGCTACTCAAAATCATTACTATCATTATCATCATTAATTATTGCTATTGACTATAAAACCAGAGCAGGTTTTAATGAATAATTTCTAAAGCTAACTGTTTCAATGGACCAGAAATCATTACATGACTTGTTTACTTTGCGAAGTAAACTATTTATATTGATACAGCGCTCGTTCCTATTCGTGATGGCCTCGTTCTGCACTTCAAACTAAATATCTGTAAAAGCATACGTTTTAAATAACTACTTATTTATATATATTTTATGATTTGCTCAAAGTTTTTGCGTGTTTGTATTTTAAATATGAATGTTACATATTTTTAGTTAGAACTATCTATTATAATATTGTAAAGCTTTGTTTGGTTGAACACGCTAATCTCAGGAACTATTGGTTTGAAAAGAAAAAATATGTTTGCGTTAGATACTGACCTGAATGTTATAATATATCACTACTATTATATATCACAGTCTTTTCTATGTAGCCTACTGTAGCATACAACCTTTATTTATTTTTTCATTTCCTTTTACCAAGGGAAAAAGAGCTTAAAAAATCTGCGTATATTTCACAATTGTCTATTATTTACCTGCGTAAAAAAATACATTTTAAAAATTTTGTAAATATTTCTTGGCTTGTTGCTTCATTTTATTCCCCTAATATTTGTGCTTCCCACGCCAGTGGCCTCTTCATTTTTATGAAGACAAAGGGGACAAACGGACGAAATAAGCGTTAAAGACGTTAAATGGTACTTCCAGAGCAGCGAGCAGTGAGCACAGAGTCGGGGAAGTACCGCAATCGAAAGATGTCAATTATATTCGTTAAACATTTGGTTATTATGATTTTTTTGTATTTTAAACTACTATGCTAACTAAATGCTTATTTTCAAAATTCTAAGCCCAGTAGTTTCGTCCGTGCGTTGTCTGTAATGGAAAACTTCACTCAATAACGGAAAACTTTTTTTATATTTTATATGTAGGTATATTATATTTTATTGTTACAGGAGGAACTCCGTGATAATCTAACAGTAAGCGTGATGAGCTTTGTACCGACTCTAGACGACGACGGCAAGCCGATCACTTGCAGGGCAGAGAACCCTAATGTCACGTCGTTATTTTTAGAAACCTCATGGACTATTAGCGTTGTTTGTAAGTATTTCATTATTTTATACATTTAAGTCGTTTTTAAGCAGGGTAGGCAGAGGGAACCTAGTGTTAAGACACTGTTACCCACTTCCTGCCGAATTTTTGAAGTATTCTATACAATGAATGTTACCAGAACGTGAAAATGATAATAATTCATTCTCCCGAGTAGAAATCGAACCCATAACCATCGCTACCCTCAGACAGCTAGATACTTCAACGTTTATATTATAACATATTTAAAATTTGCCTGTAGATCCTCCCGTAGTAAAACTGCGGCTCGGCAGCTCACTGGCGGCGGGCGACATCAAAGAGGGCGACGATGTGTACTTCGAGTGCCACGTCCGGGCCAACCCTCCCGCCAGGAAGCTATCGTGGCTACACGACGTAAGTACTTAATCATTTATTTTATAAATTATTTATGTATACGTATTTTATATTTATTTCAGTGGTTTTTAACTGATTTTTTATACTTATTAATAAAATAATGCATTCATTCATTTTCAAGTATAATTGAAAAAAGTATTGAAATATCTCAATTACAAATGCATTATACATAATCAGATAACTGTAATATAACTTATCTATCACCTCGTTTTTCACTTTTAAATTAATAAAAAAAATTGTATTACACGACAAATAACAAGCACGCAACGCAATCTACATTAAGATTCTTAAAATTTTCATCAATTTCCGCTCTTTACACATTGATAGCAGAAGTTACCGAGCTCCCGATCATACTGAGGCTAAGTAATTACTCTCTCAAAAGGAATCGTACTGAAAATTCGTAATTCTACAACGTCTAGGCATTGTAGGTATAAGGCTTGGATTGATAAAGTCTTTCTGCTCGCGGATTGCGACGTCGACAAAAGATTTACAATGTCATAGTAAGTAATCCGGCATCGATGCGAACAATGGGAGAGAATAGAGTAATAGGGAACACGGTCCGATAATCGCTTTGTATTGCCGGCGTTTTAATCAGCATTTTTATTTTTGTTTCGCTTCACCCTTTCAGGAGCAATCAGCCGGTCGCCGTTACATGGATAGTGGCACGCGTCACCGCGCCTCCCCTCTTTATTTTTTTCGCTGTATTGTTGTTGCATCCGCCCCCCCTCCACTCTGACGGCGAATTTGTCAGCAAGTTCGCTAATGATGAAACGAATATTTCGGAATCCGTTCATATTCATGTTTCACTCGTTTTTGGCTTTTGTTATGTGTTTCTTGGATTGGCATATTTTAATGAAACTTTGACGGAATTGGAAATAAATTTGCGATTTTTTTAGAGGAATTTTGAGGCTGTAATATATTTAATTAGCCCAGATTAGCGTTCACTTTAATTTGCTTTCGTAGATATAACAAATAATTACTTAAATCTGAAAAAATACTCTATTCCTAGCTTAACATGTTAATACTTTACTTTAATACGTTTTACCTATTAGCACAATCTTTAGAGTATATTATATATTACATATATGTATGTACCTAAGTATTTAGAGAAACCGAAGACGACCGAGCGTATGCAAGAGAATTTATGACCCGACCCGTTCGATCGACCACCAGATACTTCAAAGTTAATTCAATCTTAAATATTTACTCTATAGTACGTGTACTAGAGTCTTCTAAAGAACAGTGTAACATTTATAAGTTGAGAAACTTTAGGTATTCTAAATAAGCTAGCTGCTTTACACCAGTTAGGAATCAATAATTTCTAGTTTCATGTTCAAACTAAGTTGGGAAATTCAGACATTTTAATGACATTATTGGAGACCGTCATGATGCAGCAGCACAGTGTCTGACTGTAAACCCCATGGTTGTGGGTACGATCAATTGAGAAGAATTATTTATTTCCACTTCCTCGTTCTAGTAACAATAAAAATAAGAAGCTTGACGTCGAGTCCCACCACTCAACATACTATGTATTTTCGTGGTTTTGATGTAACCTATTGTGCTTGCGTTCAGAGTTACTTTGGATACTTGTTTCATGTGTCTTATATATTTAGATATATAAGACACATGAAACAAGTATAACTCTTAGATATTTTCATATAGGGGAGCCTGGAAAAAGCGAATATTATTATAGCATTGATGATACTCATCTTTCTATATTAAAATAATTTCCAATTCTTATAAAAATAGAATATGTTAATTTTATCTTAAAAAAATATTTTTATAAATTAATTAATTTATTTTGAGATATTCATAATATCAGCCTCATTTTATGATGCAGCTGAACAATACTACTTTAGAACGTATTATTCCTCTTGAAAAGTACTTAGATGGAATTTCTATAATGAATTTGCTTTTCATATTGTTCCATTAGCTTTTGTTAGATACTCCTTCAGCGTATTTTTTAATATATTTATTATTTAGCTTCACAGCGTGTCCTGCATATAGCAGGATAGACAGAGGGTTCCTAGTGCTGAGATAATCTGTTCCTGTCTGCCCTCATTTTTAAAACTTTAAATGTAAAGTAGCAGATCTCAATTCTTGACTTTATCTGTAGCATACAAAATTAGTCTACGAGTATATTTACACAAACTTAAGTTTGTCACCCGGCATGACATTACTTATTGCCACAGTATTTCAGTGCCAGCACATAATTATTTAATCCTAAATTCGTTTTAGATTTTTTTCATCTTGACGCTACATCCCGGATGTAGTAGGGTAGATAGAGTAAGCCTAAGGGTAAAACATTCCACTCCCCACTTTCTGTCGAATTCTGAAGGCATTATATGTTGAATGGCAGAAGTTGGCCGTGCTTTGCCTCGACACCAGAGCGAAGAAATGAAAATATTAAAAATTAATTTCCTCAATTGAGAATCGAACCCATAACCTGTCACGTTTACAGTCCTTTTTGCCTATTTCCTAAAAAGTGGTGCACTGTATTTAAGACGCTGGCGAGGCGTAACGCATTCATATCCGAAGGAGTAATTAAGAACGGCTCAATGATCCCGGATTACGACAGAGCCTATTTAAATAGATTTACGCAAACGTCATTGTTTCTGTTAAATTACTCCATTTATTGTTCTCATTTGATGAATGCGTCTGAAACACCGCGAGGATTGAGGTGGAGAAGTAATTAATGATGTGTCAGGTTATTTTTCAGTTTCTTGGATATGCTATTTGGTTTAGACTGAATCTGTTGAGCTGTAGAAGGTAGAATAATAAATCTTGGAAACTGGTTCAAATCACAGAACGTATATTTTTTTATATGTTTTCTAATAAGAGTTTTTCTTCCCCAAATATTTTCATATTAGTAGTTTCCTACACTTAAGGGATGTTAAAAATACAATAATGTGCTCTTTTTACACAGAATATTTAGATATCTCTATTCCCCACACCCAAATCCCCCATAACCTTACCCCATTAAATAAGTCCACTAAGAGTGGAGGCTGGAGCGCGTCGAGTAATTAAGTACACACTGTTCAATGATGCTGGATTACGAAGCGTGTCTGTTTAAATGGATTTGCAAATATCATTGTTTTGATTTACTTAATTTATTATTTCCGTTTGATAAATGCGGTCTGGAATGAGCAACTACGGACTTCGGTTTCATACTGAAACTGTTTTAACTACTTTAAATGCTGTAATGAGTTTTAAGTTGTATAAAATAGTTTTGATATTTTACTAATAATAATTTCTAATGTCTAATGTCATGAACCTTTCTTAATTAACGAACTCGTTATACTTAGTTTCCTGCAATTTCACTCCTACTTCCCATAATGGTTGTTATCAATACAAACAAAATAAAATTTGACATTTCAATATTTGTCCATTTTAGCCAAAAATAAAACATAATAAAAACATGGCGATATTCAGGCTGGAAGTGACGGTTGTTTGTCAATACGACGCCCAGAACATTTTATTTACATCGAGATAGGACTGTGCCAGCGATTCGAATTTGCCTTTCCCCACAAATATATTTAAGTGTTTGCCTACATTTGAGTCGAAATGGTACACGATCTGGATTTGGATGACAAAAACCTATTCACAATTTTTCTAAGTTTCTAGCCCGCTATATGCGAGATAAATACTTAGGCAGAGAAAACTTAATGTCAAGACACTCCGTTCTACGCATTTTATCTCAATTTTAATCTGAACACATATCGAATTGAGATGAGGAACTCAATTTCGCGTTATGCCTTGGAAATAGCAAGGAAATTAACATATAATTTGAAGAATTATGTATAAAATAAATAAATAAACGTTACATAATTATGAATATTGCATATTGCCTGAGAAAGTGAATCCTAGACAAGCTCAGGTCTACATAAAATTTACAAATTCTTTGGCTTTTGATTTGATTCTTTGGCCAAATAGATAACAACCAATTTTAAAATATATAAATATAAAAGAAGGCAAACGAAGTGTTATACTACAATAATCACTATTTACTGCGCAATTGAAGTACGTGAAAATACTTAACTGAGCTAACATCTAATTGACCTTACGTAGACGTTATTGAGAGCAACTCTCGAGTTAAAAGGCAATTTATTATAGATTCTGCTCGTGTTCAACATCAAAGGAAAAATATATAAATTGACTGGAATTGTGAGATAAATTTTATCTATTCTATTGATTTTAGGTAATAGATGTTACTTGTAATTAATATATGGTGCTACGTTAGTAAATAATTATTAATATGACCAAAGAATATTTTATTAATTTTTAAAATTATTCATTATTCATGTACCATTCAACCTATAATGTCCTAAACAATATTCGGCAAACGAGTGAGTGTCTTAACATTACGCTCTCTCTGCCTACTCTGATACGACGGAAAACTATGGACTGTCATGATGTCCATACAAATGGAATGTATTTTTATGAAAAATAAACAATTTTTCAATTTTGAATCGTTTCCGTCGAAAATTCCGCAAAAAGTAAATATATTTACGCGTCTGCCGCCGACGTGCTGATTATTTTAATTGAATTGAATGAATATTATTTAAATTGTGGTTTTTTATAGGTACATATTGACTCGTCTGCTTTTAGTAGCTTTTGTTAAATTTTGTTATTAATATATGTACGGTTGATATACCTAATAGTATTGTTGAAAATATTAGTTTTAAACCTGTAATAAGTATAGTTTTCGACAACTCTATCTCTCTCTTATTTTTGTTTAATTGGTTTATTAAGGACCATATTCAAATAATATAATTATTAGCCTAAGATCCCAGTGCCCCCAGATCTACGTCATTTTAGCAAAGCTGAAATTTCAGGATTATTAGTCTAATATGTAGTAAAGACGGTATGCGTACTTACTAATTTTTAAACATAGGTAGCGCCAACTAAAGGTAAATAAAGTCCACGCTCACCTACGTTAAAGTTGAAACGCTCGTATTTAAATATCACCTTCACGCTGTATCCCGCACACAGACGGGTACACAGAGGGAACTAGTGTTAAGACACTCCGCTTCCCACTTTACGCCGAATTCTGGAGTTATTGCGTATTGAGTGGCGGAACTGAACGCCGCTCTTTGCCACGACGCCAGATCGAATGAATAAAATATAAATGTAAATGAATATTTCATTTCATCGAATTCGGATCGAGTCCAAAACCGTCGCTTAATGTATTTTATACTGTTTTCAAAATATTATAATATGTTTAATATCAACTAAATTTATATTATTATACGTTTTTCTTATAAATCCTAACAAACATTTTAAAAAATCGATGTCCAAAATGTCAAACAAACAAACAAAAAAGATCTTAGGTGTATTCACCGGAAGTCCAAAACGACAACGTGCCAGCATAAGTGTGAATGGAAATGTTAAAAAATAGATACAAGCACCTGCTCCAGGAATACACCTTCAGTTGTTTTGTAACGGATTCCCATTTTAAAGTCCCTTTTCACCTGTTTTGTACGTGAGGGTGATAGGACTAACTTCTGGCGTCTGCTATATGCAGCAAAATGTCGGGATATTTTCACCTTTCTAAATAAAGAAAATTTTATTTTGTTTTTCATTACTTTCTTTTTTATTATGAAATATTTTTTGAGATAGTATGAAAGTGATATACTTTAGTACAACCTACTCGAC
Source organism: Heliconius cydno galanthus (assembly GCA_036379175.1). Lineage (NCBI taxonomy): Eukaryota > Metazoa > Arthropoda > Insecta > Lepidoptera > Nymphalidae > Heliconius > Heliconius cydno. The sequence continues at coordinate 423,790 of JAKRZM010000675.1, read as the reverse complement.
TCAGCGACATGTCTTTAGTTGGACAAAAAAAACAATACAAAAATAAAATACTTATAGTATCATTATAAATATTTCTTATTTTAATCTCGTAGATCGTCAAATATGTATTAGATATATAAGTAATCAACGTTATATTAAATTATTTTCCTCTTACATATCGAAAACCGATATTAAATTTACTCTAGACGTATACACGTATATTACGCTCGCACAGAGGCACCCAATAAGTTGTATTGTGAATCGGGATTTCCGGTTCTATTGATTAAATGAATTAGCGCCGCTGAGCTGATAGACGTATAATTTATTTTCAATCACGACCACTGCAGTGCTCAGTGAATGCCGGGAAGTTGGCGCGAGCATAATGCCAGTGGATCGGCATAGATAGGGTTTGAGCATATTAGATCCACCAAGTTTCTCCGCAATCCGCGCGGAAATCCGGCAGAAGGCTTTGTCTCACACCGTCCCCAATTCTCCCGTTAGTAATTATTCCATTTAGGTTCCCATACTCAAACATTCTGTAAAATATGACACTGCAGCTAAACGAAAGTCATTGAATAATTACTCGGATTACAACACGTTTTCATCCGAAATAACGTTGGGAGCGCGTAATTTATGTGGCATCTTATGATTTTGACGTCTCATTCCTGGATAGTTAATATTCGGGGATGTTGCCGCCCGCGCTGCTTTCTACCACTCTAATTGATGGATGTAATTTGTGGTTGAGATTGCTTCACAACAAAGGAGACCAAATTATGCCCCGATTTTAAATACTCAGCTATGAATGTTGTAATATATTTTGGCAAAAATAAAAATGGCAGTGCCAGTAAATTTGCCAACGAATTTCCGAGTGGCACGTGAGCCCACCTCGCGCCGAGACCCGCTAATGTCGCGCAGTGACGCCCAGAATGTTAATAAAGTGCCCGGAGGCGCACGATCGCGCACTCTCTTCTTCGAATTTAATAATTTCTCTTGATTGACGAGAATCCGTGGGGATTCCGTTGCACACTTTGCATAATCAGATATGGCATATAAAATAAATTTGACTTTTTTTTTCTGATTTTTCATCTAGAATTTTAATAATCTTTTATTTTGGATGAGTAGGACGGATTTATATCCGTGCTTGGAAAATGCATGAAAAATAAACTAATCGAAGATTAGACACGATATTCGATAGAGATGCAAAATGCTTTTAGAAAAACCTATGCATTTCTGTTCTACCTTTGAGCACTATTAAAAGCGCGTGTGGTTTCGAGAGTTGTGATCCGGACCGAGAATAATCCTGTACCATTTTCTCATCTACAAGTACTTTCACTACTAAAACTTTTATACTGTTACATATTTTTTTTATTACATTAATATTTTACTTCTAGTGCATGTAATCGATACTTTCTGATCAGTGATAATTTATATGAGAACCTAGGGACCATAGAAACATTTTTCAATTTTTTTTCTAAAATATCCCCAACGTACGGCAGATTCGTTTCTAAATACATCTTAATTAAACATATTATATCCTCGCTATGGATCAAAGTAATCTCTGAGAGCCCCGTGACCAGATACTGTTGATATTTCTCATATAGAAGATAGAAACGGAGCTTATCACACATAATTGGCATAAGATTTAGTTCATATAGCAACATTGATTCCCAATTAGAACGGATAATAACGAGCGAGGGGAAATAACGCATTCACGGAAGTTTGTGACCGGAGTAGGGATCCGGAAATATTTGTATTTGCCCTTTATATTAGAGATTTTTTCTTTTATTGGAGGAAAAATAGGCATGCACTGATATTATCTTCTTTAGCCTCACGCTGTATCTCGACATATAGCTGAGTAGGCAGAGGAAACATTGTCTTACGATACTATGTCCCAAACATTGCATATTGAGAAGAATAATATAAGCACCCGAGTAGGAATTGATTTCAATTTCGAATCATTAGTTTCAAGTAAACTTGTCAACTAAATAATAATAGTATACATTTGGTTTATAAAGTAATCACAAACAAGCCAGAGAACGTTTCGTGCTCTATCAAAGGCTACGTACATCTGTTGTTGATACAGCGTAGTACTGAAAGAGGACTGATATCAAAATACTTCAATCTACAGATTGGCTCCGGCCAAAAGTGGAATTACATGTGGAACTTTTAAAAACCGGGGTCTATACGTACCAATATAACTAGTAACAATAGCTTTGAAGTGGTACAAAAGCTTCTCAAATTTTGTATTTTTTATTTATTCGAGGTTTTTTTCTATTGTTAAATTTTTTTTACTTGTCAATCGATTCTTTTCTTTTTCGATTTGAAATACAAACTCATTAAATGATTATTTAGAATAACTTACAAGAAATAAGAATATAAAGACTGATTTTACTTTTATATTTTGAAAGGAAATTTGTTAAATATTGTGAATTCTACTAGTTTATTTATAAGTAGAAAATAGAGATAGAAGAGACATCTCACCAAATTTCGAAAGTATTGCTCGAATTGGTCGTTTTACCTACAACGGTATAACCAAATAAAATAACTTTATTGCAATCGTATTTTTTTTTATTTTCCGATGAGTCGAGTCGACATGAGATGCCCCTTTGTGCCCCTGCTTGTAGAAGAGTAGGCATAGGCACTTAGCACAAAGAAAGCCCATTTTGTTACTTTCCGCCCAATTTTCAAGACATTTCGTGTTGAGTGGAACTTAACGCTACACTTCATCGTATCATCTGAGCAATGTAATAAAATAAAATATTCCACCGAGTAGAAATCGAACCAACTACCGCCACACAGCGAAGGCCAAAAAGTAAAACATTTATGTTACAACCCAATTTAAAAAAATCTAAAGATTCTATACGTCCGAAATCGCTTACCTAACCACCCAAAAAGAAATGATAAATATAGGAAAAAAATATATAAAAAGTAAGTATACCGAGTGTCCTCTTCAATCGTTATCGTACAAAAAACAATAATGATGAACAAATACAATACAGTATTGTTTGACAAGTAATGAAACGGGAATTATTCGTTATTTGGCTTTTATTACGTTCGCTACATTTCCTTCCTATACCCACCTGTTTATATACACGTGGTCACATATGTTTAACGAATCAAATACGTTCAAACATAAATGAACCTTAATATATTGTGATATAGTCTATTTTACGTCAACACTATCGGTTTATGACAGGCGTACGTCATCCACTTAGCGTACATTATTATCCTTGTCCGCTGTAATGGGACGGGACAATTGTCCCGATATTTCATAATAAAGGCTTGGAGTTTGATGAGAGCTCGGATATGACAATATAAATGGTATTACGTAAGCAGTTATTTTAAGCTTCTTCGTGTGAAGATTAAATTTATAATAATGTTTCTTATCATTTTATATATGTCAAACTACGTTTATACTTAAAACTAAGTAAAGTAGAAAGCTAAAACTAGACCTATAGGCAGGACCTATAGGTTCCTCAAAAGGAACCTAGAACCATGGAGTGAATTGCCTACAGGAACTGGATAAACGAAGTTTTACAATTTATCGTCGTAAGGCTCCGTAAGAACTCAATTTAATTTTCATATAAATAAGTGACATTTTGCGAAGTAAACACAATTCAAGCCAAAAGTAAAGCCATCTCGATGTGTTTTAAGATGAATGAATTGCAAAGTGCAAACAACAGCTCGAGGCTGACTTGAGTGCGGGCGCCTTTGATCTTGTGATTATCGTAATGGCCTCAGTTACTTCATATACTTACAACTCTATTTGGTTATTTAGACATTACTTAACTTAGTTTTTGAGTTACAGTGAGCCTGTTTTCTTATACCTGAGTTATTTTTAGCTTATGGCATCCATATAGCATGGTAGCTAGTGGAATCCTAGTGTTAACACACTCCGTTCCAACCAATTTTCAAGTTATTCTTTGTTGAGTAATGAAACTCAACACCGATCTTTCTTTTCTTACTGAAGAACGAGGAAATAACCTGGATACAATAATCAGAATCGAACTCACTACCGTCGAGTATATAGATGGAGGGTCCCATTGTGCCAAGCCGGTTATAACAAGACATTTCAATTCTCATATTCAACAAAACCAGTACAAACACATGTATCATTTGCAAGTCGGCGTTGTGTTGACCCAAGGAACATGAATATTAATATAACTTCATTTACATCCGACCTTATTAAATTACTTTGGATTTACCCTATACCTATACACAGTGAAAAGATTGTATGTATGTTTGTACGTCACACTATGATATCTAGTAAATGAATCAATATATTATAGGGCAAGACAATATTCTTTTTTAAATAAATCCATAGTTGCGCAGAAATCTGTTCTAGACATTTTTATGGAAGAAATATTTTTTACTTTTTAGTATGTTATGTTTATTCTTTTTCAATCAACATTCCCTGGAGATGTGGATAGGTTGAAAAAGGTGGACCTTGAACGGTTTCAAGAGGTGCGATTTTTGGCATATGGATTTCCTGGGGAATGCAGTAAGTATTCCCTGAAAAGGGAAAAACAGGAGTACGCTTAATAGTTAAAGGAAATAGCGGTCTACAAACCGTTCAATATGATTCGAATTGTTCGACATATAAAATATTTTTTTATTCCTGTCACAACTAAGCAAAGAAAAGCAATTAATATATTTATTACTAATTATTTATTTAATGTTGTAATAGCTTAAATTACCTACCCTTTGTCCTTAAAAAAAAATCTCAAAAGGTTGTTTAAGTGCGATAATTCTTTTATATGTATACAGCTGCTGTCCTTGTTAACTTCTCTCATCTAATTATCCTACAAAAGAAAATATTACATACGACTTTGTGGCTTGTAATCTCATTTCTGACCAATGTCAACCAAAATGTGTTCTAAAAGAAATTGCACAGAAATGAATGTAACGACCACATTGACATTTTGCATAAAACTCTACGTAGGAAAATAATATACGCAATTTCTGTTTGAATATATCTAAGTAAATATATTTAAGTTTAACATATGTAGTTATCTTGAAATATGTTCATGAATATGACGGACCTTCCTAAATGTTATTTTGCTGTTTAATCAAATTATATAAAAGGAACCATATAAACAATATCCCCATTCCATATATTCTAGCAAAACCTGGTAGTCTATCTTTAAGTCTAGTCTAACTTTAAGTAGACAGCCAGAGTGGGATGTACTCCGATTGGGGATGGACCCCACAACTATCATGTTTACAGTCATACCCTTGTTCCTTTGTGACTGTGACTGCCATGACGACCTCAACTAACACATAAGCAGTTAAAAAAATATAAATGTACAATTTTATGTAAACAAAGTAAGCGATGCACTGCACGTCTGACATGGACTACAGGCGAAGTTGGTAGCGCGAGCTAATTCACTAATGTTACTTATATTGTTTGAAGTTGAGTCATTTTGTCAAATTTGATCGGATATTCGGTTTAACTTGGGAGTTACCCCGGCGCATACAATGTTCTCATTGAAATTTCCTATTTCACTTAGTTGTAAGTTAGTCGCTATTAGGCTCTGAGGATTTGAGAGCTCAAATATTGTTTTACTAAATGCATCTTGTAGTCTAGCTTTAGTGCCAAGTACTATTTACATTCCTTATCATGTATTTCTAGTATTTATAGCTAGCTAATTAAAGGTGGACGTGGATTCGATCCTCATTTGAGGTTTTTAAATGTAACATAAAGATGTTATGATATGATGAATGTTAACAACATTAGTATAACAGACAATAATATTTAGCATTCCGTGGATTCATTGTGAGTTCACTGCCCATCGTGTTGCATCTTGTTTAAAAAAATATTGGAACAACGTCAAGCAATTGCTATATCTGCTAATATTCGACGACATTCTCGTTGGAATTTTCGTTTTTCTTACCCAATTAAAATGAAACAGGATTTTAATTTGGAATTTTCAAGTTAAAATTTTAATATAAACGGAAAAGGAAGGTACAGTAAAGCTTTTATAAGCTTTTGCAAAATATATTTTGAATTTAATTGTATTTTAAGTAAAAAATGGGTGGAGTGAAATATGATCCTAAAACTGATTACAAATTTAAATTCATATTAATATTTCATATTCTTCTAACAAATAGTTTTCGTATATTTGTAAGTAATAAAGATGTAAATATTTCATTTATATATTATTTAAATACCTTTATTCCAATTGGTATCCTTCTGTGTTTACTTGTTTAATTTTTTTTACTTCTTATTTTTTTTTCACTATGTTTAATTTTTCCTGTATTGCAGGTTAGGTTTAAAACATACGCTTAGTAACTTTACTATTGTTAAAAAATTATAAAAATACTAATTGTGCTCATTGCACCTTAAATAATTATAGAAAAACCAAACCAAATAAAAAATACTACAGAAACCTGCTCGCCCCAGCATATTTAACTGTAAAAGCTATAGGAATTTCGCTAAACTTCCTATGTCTCGAGGATTCTTAGCCCTCGTTGTATAAGAGAAGAATTTATGTGTCACATTCACATTCGGTAGCGTTACATCTGACATGGCAATAAAGCAGTGTAGCTGCGGCTGGAAATAATTCATTATAACGTAATATCCTTTCACGGAACACATGATCTCTGGAGACGAACAAAAAGGTCAATATAGCGGTATTACGCACAACGAGCTATATTTGTGCGTACTTTGTATAATGTCTTGACGATACGATATAAATAAATTGTAGAATTATTTTTATTATGTTGTATGTATATTGTATATATTATTTTTTTAGGGAGCCTAGTGTTAAGACACTCCGCTCCCCATTTTCCGAATTCTGGAGGTATTGCGTGTTGAGTGTCAGAACTCGAATCTCGCTTTGCCTCAATACCAGAGCCAAGACAATGAATATTAAATAATTCATTTTCTCGAGTGGGAATCGAACCCAGCTTGTTACGCTTACAGCCTTACTCTGCGCTACGACAGTTCTCAACTATATTGTACGAGTATATGTTAATAGAAGATGAAAATATCGTAAAAAATAAATAGAATTAATTATTTTGAAACGTTTTTTAAGTTTTTTTATGTGTTTACTAAATGCCGTCGTGGCACAGTGGAACAGCGTTTGACTGAAAATCTGATGGTTGTGAGTTCTTACCACATTTGAGAAACGAAATTATTTCTATGTGCTTTCTTCTGGCAAGAAAAAATAAATTACGACACTATATGCGCAGTATTTCAATTCAACCATTATATATGTATGCATTTTTGCTTCACGCTGTATCCCGATGACATAGATAGAAGCAGAGAACCTGGAAACTTAGTGTTAAGACACTCCGTTCTCCATATTATATTTACATACAAACTTTCAATTAAGCTAATTCCATAAACATAATCAGTAACACTAAACTAAAGTGAGTTAAATATTGCAATCAAACTACCGTACAAACAACCAACAGAAGAGAGCAGTTTATATAAATGCAACGCTTAATCTAAACTAAACGTTTTTGCGGGACATTGCCGGCTCCAACTTCGCTAACACCGCCAATAGGACGCGCTTCAGTGAACTAAATTAACAAATACACGGTACCTGCACCATGCAGCCCGCTCCAGTAGTGCAATACCACTCGTGTTAATGCATTTTACTTTAATGACTTTCAACATTAGTTTCAATATTATTAATATTAATATTTGTATGAGGAAATTAGATTTTCTGTGTCTTATAAAAGTATTTGATATATTTGAGAAGTTATGATAAGTATTGCAGTAGTTGCTTTTGTTGTGCAGTGGGAAGATTTAGTGATTGGGTGGTACCCTTCTGCATATAGGGGATGCTCAAAAATAAATAATAATGTAATAGTGCCTGATTGCAAATGTAGTGGTAGTAGATTCAATCCTTACTTGGGTAGATAATAATTTTTATTTTACCTATTTAACAAAGTTTGCTACTCATTAATAGCACTCAACTTACAATGTGTCAAATACAGGCGGTGAGTTAAGAACTGAGTGTCATGACACTAGGTTTTCTCTGCCTACCCTATAATAATACGCGAGGTTTATATAGGTACATAATAACGAAATGTTTTCCGGCAGGTAAGAAATATTAATATGTTAGATAATGTCCGCATTAATAATGAAACGTTTGGGTCCCCCGGGAGAGGAGGTTTTGAGTGACCCTCTTAAGAGATGACCGATCCCGGCTCGCGGCCATTACTACGTTATGACGCGCCCAAATATTGTACGACCAAAAATATAATATATTCTACGGTATACTTTATTTAGTACTTTTAAGTTATTTTCATTTTCCCGCTTGGAATGTATCAAAACGGATGGAACGAAGTATTCTTACACTGATTCTATTCAAGAACTCCGTGCAGTCCTTGTGGTATTAAAGGTCGACCAAAATCTCTCCCTTCCTATCTTACCGCTTTTGTTTCTTGCTACATAAATCGTTTTTTTCATTCTTTCCCACTCATTCCCTCGATGTGCCCAAATCATCTCAGCACGTTCTTTTCCATTATCAGTGACATCCATGCTAAACCCTGCTACTCAGCAAGAACACCATATATTTATCCAAAACAAAAATTCATGATATTCTGGTTTTATTTACAAAATCCGACATGAAAACGAAAGAGCAGTAAATTTGTGGGTTTAATTCGGGCGTATCGCGTACAGGGGACATTTTTCAAAAACAATCACATATAAAACAATGAGGCGTGACGACGCGACAAATGGCCGCGTTTAAAGCTCAAGCGGCAAAAAGTGCAAAATGATTGCGGTCGATCGCGTATACAAATGTTACCTGCGAAATTTTCATTAAAATCACCATTTGGGGTAATGTTTAATAAAATTTTGGGGCGTTTTGCATTGGCGTAAATTATTATAGTTCTATTCGTTATTATGATTTTGGTCGCTATTAGTGGTTTAATGAACTAAAGTGTCCACACTGTCATTTGTAAGTGATTCATTGAAGTGAAATGACGTAGGTATGTTATTTGTTCAGAAAGTGTTGTTTTCTCATATTTTACGTGACAATCTCGATGCAGATGGGACGTGCATTTGGACGCGACATTTGTGGATTCTAATTTCTTTCTCTTCTTTTGCTAGAGCAGTAAATATCGAATACAAACAATATAAGTTGTGTTATATATATATTAGAAAATTTCAATTTAGTTTTGTTTACTATACTTTTAGTTCTCTATTTCACATATGTTAATTTTTTCAATATACAATTTATGTTAGTTAGTTTACATTTTAATTTATTATATTGTTTTTGACTTTTACATATTGATCTCTGTTGTTTTACTCCCCATATAGACACGAAATAAAGTCTCTCAATTAGTGAGTTATCCCATTTCACATTAGATTTGCGTATTGTTTTGCGTTACAAGAAGCGGAATTACAATTTCGTTCAATGAATGAATTCAAGCAAATATTTGAAATACACGTCCTTTTTGACAACATTTCCAATAAGTCAATATGATCAATACGATCAAAGTCATTCCTTTCAGAACCAGAAGAACAAGTAAACTTTTATAATAGTATTAGTACAAATATATATTTTAGTTTTATTTTAAAAAGCAGTCGACAAAGCCGGCAGGGGCGGGCATCGGCACGCTCCAGTCGAAGGCCGAAGCAAATAAAACGCTCAGAGTATGGGGGATGTGTACTTTGTTCGTTGTGCCCCGAACAATTCTGTTTGTAACTCTAAACAAGTACTTTTAATCTATATTTTTGTATCGCGACCTGTTGCTGTTTATTGAGCACTGTGTTCTTATATTGCTTGCCCTAAGGGTTTCTATTTGGTATTGTTCTTTCAGAAGAAAATGGTTACTTAATAGAATAATGTTAATCCAATTGCAATATATTGGGATTTGTTAATAATATTGTTAGAAATCAGAAGCGGTTAGCGTTAATTATAAAACACGATAAAAATACATACCGTCTATATATTTCTAACGTATTTGGAAAGAGATTCCACGTAATAAGTGATATGTATCACCCAATACACACAAGCTTCCTTTCGATAGGGCTATCACCTACAAGCAACTGTTCCCGATTGACACAATTCCACAGATTTTCACTGTCTTTGTCTCGTAAATCTACCCACTTTTACACGAGTACGCTAACAATATATTAATTTATATTATTTTATTTTACACAAATGTGGTATGTTCCAAAGAATAAGCAAGCACCGCTATCAGGTACAAAATTTTCCTCTTTATTCGTTAATGGGACTTATTTCCGCGATCGTGGGGGGTCCCCCGCGATCGCGGGTGATTCCAGATTGTACTCGTTAGAACTCAGCCCCATTATAATGGACGCTCTTGATTGAATACTCGTACTCCTTTTATGGTGCTATGAAGATTGTTTTCTTTTAACAATTTCATTATAATTTTCATTGAAGTTTAAGAATCATCATTGATATTGGCTCATAAAATTCTCACTCGTTCTTAGAATCAAAGTAAATTATTATGATTTATATTTCAGTCAAATCAATACATCATTCAATCACTTTCATTTACGAGTAAATAATATAGGGTGGCGTAGCAGCACAGCGGCTGGCTGTAAACGCAACGGTTGTAGGTGAGGGGAAATGATTTTTTTTCGTTGCTCTTATAACAATACAAAGCGCAACGTTGAATTCTACCTTTCGATATACAATGTTTCTAAAATTGGGCAGAATGATGGTAACGATGTGAACACTAGGTTCCCTTTGCCTACCCTGCTATACATCGTGGGGAATGCGTGAGGTGAAGCTAAAAAAATATTTAAAAATAATATATTATATTATTAATATATGATTCAAATAATATATATAGTTTCGATTCACTATCCACACACAGTCATTACTTTAGAGCACTGCGTTTGTTTTTGAACATTACTAGCATTGTTTTATTTCTATTTGCATACTAACGAGTTCTGGATTAATGCGCTGCGTGAATCGTTACTATTGGGGCCATATGTATGTTACATAATAATGTATACATATATACTTGTATGTTTGTAGTTATACTCGTAATTTACTTCTGAAACGTATAGATCATCGGTTTGGTGGTGAAGAGTTTACCAATATTACAAGTTCCGAGACAACGAACGATAAAGTCATCGCTTTACCAGAACGAAGAAAGGCAAAAAGCACGAAGTTGCTTCAAAAATTCGGCGGAAAGTGGGGAATGAAGTGTTTTAACACTAAATTCCCTCTGCCTATCCTGCTATATATAGGATACAAAGTGAACCTGAATTGGATCGTACCTACAACCAGTCCAACATTGCGCCACGACCACCTCAGTTTTCTGTTTACATATACAGCGGACTAAAAATACAACATGTCTCAACAAAGGAAGCGGCGGCTTATCATATTAAAATGTCTGTAATATTCGAGCATAAGCCCTCAAACATCAAGTTATCAAATTAAATTCCTCTCACATAAATTATACTATATTTTTAGTTATCGTCTATCAAATTATTATGTATTGTAATAAATTATATCGATATCATCATATATTTTAAATGAGATTTTTTTTGTACCGTTACGGGATTTTACTTAGATGAATTAACATTTTCTTTCACGCATTTTCTCACATTTCAGGATGAGCTGAGGGAAACTGATGTTAAGATACTCTGTTTCTGTTTCCCACTTTAAATAATTTTGTTTATGGGAATTAAAAATAAATTAAATGTAATTTCATTTGCTAGAGTCGGAATCGAATCCACAAGCGTCGCATTTATCGTCAAACACTGTCCCTATCCTGTGATATTTAAGTTCAATATCTCGCATAATCTATTCTACTCCCGTTAAAAGGACAATCTAAATTAAACTCATTACTCAGTTGAACAATGCTATCTTCCGAGATATGAAAAAAAAACAAGAAACAATGAAAGGAAGCAAAGATAACGCTATTTACATTCGAGTGCGACGCCTCGTCACGCCGCAAGGATTGTATATTTCAATCTATACAAAGACCGGCTTTTAAAATGTCTCTTTTAATTTCGGCCGAAGCAGTATCTTTTGGCGGACGGTTTTTGTTTGCCTTCGCCGACTTCATTAGGAGAAATGAAATTTTGCTTCTTCCCCATAGCTGTAACGATTGTACAGTATGGTCGGCGAATCGTGGCCACCATAATGCTAGTTTCTCTGACGTTATGCGCATTGTTCACTATATTAAAATAATAAGAAATAAAAAAAAACCTATATTTAAATCTGCGCAACCATGTGGAACTAATTTCAGGGCGGCCACAACTCGTCGACCGTACTATACTACGTAGAAGCGAAGTGAGAATTTCGTATCCATGCTAATTTGAGTACATCATTGTTTCGCTGGATAAACAGGAAGGGTCTGTTATTTTGGGGTTCCTGTATTTTAATATGGAAATCGTTGTGTGGATAATTTACGGATCGAGGTGAACCTGCAGTGCAAATTTTGGGTATATTTTGGATAGTAATTAGTGAAATTGAATTAGACGATAGTATTTGTTTTGGATAACCTAATTATTAATAATTATGTTATACGAAAAAGGTAATTCTCTCTCGAAATTCTCTTCTTATTTAAATTCCCACTCTACAAATATTAAAAGGGCGTATTTTGTTGACACAAATGGTAACACAAATCGAAGCATCTCCTCAAGCACGCACCCAACACTCGTTCCCCTCAAAACTATCACCTGCAGTGAACTCCTCTAATCTCCAACTCTTATCTGCGCTATTAATTAGAAATCCTTTTGTTAGGAACAAGAAATAATCAGTCGTCGCTGAGGCATTGTCCGCTACCTTTTGTACTGACGTAATGGACCCCTTTGTGCAAATAATCATATTCTGCTAAACGCCCTCAAACGTTTGCAACTTTATTCAACGCTTTTAAAAGCTCCGTGTTTATGCTGTCGTTCAGTTTTATTGTTAGGTGCGGTGATGGCCTACGCTCTATAGGCTATACGGTGCGCGGGCATGGACGGAGTTGGCCAATAGGCAATACTCATTTTGTTACTTGGTTGGTGATAATAATTTTAGATAGAAAAACCGCTTTACTCTTTTTCCATAGTTGCAATAGACAGAGGTGATCTAGGGCTTAGAATGTCTATTTTTCGAAAATAATTAAGATAGCTTCTCTTTCATGATCCATCGTGACGCAATGAGGCAAAGTTCCCTCGAAGCGCTGAAAGCGCAAATGCCTTGAGGCAGAAATTGGAAAACGATGTCTTGACACAACAGTCTCTGCCTACTCTATTACACCCAAATCCTAGTACCCTACGCAGAAATAAGCGTGAGGCTGAAAAAAAAATATTACAACGAGAAATTTTACTTTAAATAGATAAAATGAAACATCTCAGAAAGAATAAGTACATTTATGACATACATAATGCCAAATACTTATTTAAATTCGTATAATGTATCATTAAAAATAACCCTAATTCAACAGACCAAATCTCCAGGCGTACTAACAACAGAACCCACTGTATATTCAAAACCGTCTCTTTAACAAACACTTTGAGAAAACTAAGCCTGTATTTCCCGAGTGGGCTGATGCAATTGTAGTTCCACTGAACCAGTTTTAAGTTCGCCGCATTGCCTAGTCTGCGCCTAAGGATTTATGATTATGAAGCGCACCACTAGCCACCTGTATTTGCTTGAGTAAGTTGCGAGAGAGATTCATTGCGGCAATTTACTTCGTTAATTTATTACTATAATAAAGGCTACAGTAAAATACTGCTGGTACAAAAATATAAATAAGTAATAAACAGATTCGCGCTATGTTTCTTGCGGATTCTCTAAGTCTGAGATTATTCTTGGTGTTAGTACGTGTTAGTGTTAGTGTTAATCACTAAATAATTGATATTGATAGTAAATTGTTTAATTTTTAATTGCTTATATTCATACAAACGAAATAAAATTATTCCTTTGCGTCGTTCGCGTCAAAAAGGTGAAAATTCTAAATTTTAACCTCGTTTCTATTCTTACTGATCCAATATCAAAGACTATGATTTTGTCATTCATATCGATACATTACGCCAAATATGATTGGTCTGGATTTGATTACTATCGAAGTGCTAGTCAGTGTGATAGGCTCAGTTATTGTCACATGTGGGCAAATTAATCATTCAGCACGTATAATGAGTGCTTTTATCGTGATTCTTTTAATGAAATACCTTCAATAAGAAAACAACCGAAAAAAAACCTTTTCTAATCTACCCTTCCTCCACAGGATCGGCCGCTCGCTCACAACGCAACAGCCCGAGTGTTCCACAGCAACCAAAGTCTGGTACTGCAGAAGGTGACACGGCACAGTAGCGGGCGGTACGCGTGCTCGGCGCTTAACGCTGAAGGGGAAACCGTGTCTAATGAACTCCATTTTAGAGTTAAATGTAAGTTTTTATCACTTTAAATATATGTAAAAGTACATTTGAGTAATTAATAGTATTGTAATAAAAAATAATATTCCTATTACCTTCAAGATATCTTTTGTATGTAGGTATGTTTATATGCATACTACTTGAATATTGCGAAGTTTTATAATTTTTTATCTTCTTTTTCTTTATTATTGAACTCATAAGTAACATAATATTGTCAGCTTAGAGTGTAAAACTGCTAAGTCCGGTCTGTTTCGAACTAAATCGTATTCTAACTAAAAGATAAATAGGATTCTTCATAAGTAACATATTTCTATCCAAATTTTCCGCTTGCGCCGTGCCGCCGTACTACATCTCGACTATAATGATTTACAACAGAGCTCGGGAATTCAGAATAATGGCCCACTCGGACCCCATCCTTATTTGCTCGATGCACTCACATCCTACCAAATTTACTTGCCCGAATTTTATATTACTATATTACTGGGGTAGAAATATCTGGATATGTAGGTCAAATATTAGATAAAATAAGAGAAAACAAGTGTTTCTTCTAATAAATTCATACGTAAGATTTTCTTTTCATACTGATTGACAGACAGCTGATCTTACACAGTGTATATCGCCGAAATTTGGCGTGAACATTTCTTAATAAGTACCGGGTCTTAACAATAAAAAAGGTTTTTTTGAAAATTATGCGGGAATAAGAAAAATGGAATTTTACTTTCCAAATAGCAATAGCATATTAATTGTTTAGTTAATGTTCTCCAAATATATATATTTCCTAGTGATAGAATAAATTTGAAATTTAATAAAAACTGCTGTAGATTTTTATACGAGAGTTTTCAAGTAAGTAGGGAGTAAGGTCAGAACCCGAAACTGGGAAACAATCACGCCGAGGTGGACAATAGCCTGAATAAATGAATGGTGACCGCCATTGCTTCTACGAATTAAGAAGTCACAATACGGAAACTTATACAAAATTAACATTGTTTTGTTCCTTTTCCTGAAAAGGTTACTTCATTTTTGAAAGTTTTTATTCGGTCTTTTTTATAAGTAAATGTTTATTTGACTTAGATATTAATATGTTATATTATCTATCTATTTTATATATATATTCGTATTTTATTTAAAAATATTAATAAAAGTGCCCCAGGGGTAAATTTTTCAAGGAAAAGTCTCTATGAAGTGGTTGTATCAGTGGAACAGTACGGCATCTGACTTTGAATGCGATGAACATGAGTTCGGCTCCTACTTGGATGAATGAATGGAATGAATGAAAAAAAGGTATATACTCCTTTTTATGCCCTGGAAATAAGACGAAGAGTCCCTCTGCCTATGCGTGATTTTTTTTAGAAGTCTAAATCCGTTAGTTCCATTACTCATAACAGACGTATAAAGAAAAACAATCATTCATCTTGAAACAGTACAGGTGTATTACTGGTTAATTTCATTTTTGGGGATTCCCCGGAAATCCTAAACAATAGGCAATTATGCCGCTAGATTGAAGTGATTAAGCGAGGTATAAAATATAAAGGGCATAAATTGGGCTTTCTTCTGTAACGTGACGGGGCGCAGGTGGTCACCTCCTCCGGCCTCGTCATTCGTTAAATGCTACACGAGGCGTTTGTAAGGAAATTTGAATTATATTTGTAATATAAGCCGTAAAACAATTTCCTAAATACTGACTTAAGTATGGTTATTACTCTAATCGTGAATTTGTTTCATTGTTATTCATCAACATTTCTCTGATTTCCAGTAGCGGCACAGGGGTAGAAGCGTGCGAAACTGTAAACGACTGTTGTGAGTTCAATTCGCACTCAGAGGAATGAATTATTTAATATTTTCATTTCTTCGCTCTAGTAACGAAGCATAGCACGGTCTTGAGTATTGTCATTAAGAGCAGGCAATGCCTCAAGAATGCTGCAGTTCTCTGTTTTCCTCTGTCTCCGTCTCCGGCTATAAGCGGGATACAGTTTGAAGCTAAAACGTGAACGCAATAGTTTTAAGTTCGACTTACACTCAGGAATATGATTGATTATATTTAAATAATTTACTTTTATAACTCCAGTAAAACAAGAAGCGGCGTTTAGTTTCGCCACTCAACACAACAACGCTGCGCTATGTCCACCTTTTTTACCAGAGAGAGAAAATAAAAAAAAATGTTCTTCCAAATAGGAACCAAACACAACCGTCACTTAAACTATATACTCAACCCATATATTATAACATCAACTACATATAACTAGATGTTCAAAATTCAGCATTTGGTTTTCACTAAGTGTCGGTGCGTGTACGTCCCTGCATTGCGGCCGGCTCATTATTAATGCGTGCGACATAATTGCTCCTTGCCCCAATTCCAACCAGTTACTCTCGAACTACACAAGGTCATTGGGAACTTAGTTTTGGGTTTTAGAGGGTGTGTAACTATGTAATTTTATGTTTAATCTTATCTTTTAATTTTTTAGCTGTAGACATACTCGTATATGGTTATACTATGTAGGGTACTTGTATGAGATTGGCTTATAATCGATGAAAAATATCGGAATAATGTCAATAGTGTATCAATAGTGAAATAATAGGTAGTAATCTGGTTCTGGAATGGTAACTGGAATAAGGTGGTGGTAATTTCGTCTTAAAGCGGAATAAGATATAAAGCTACAAAAATATTTTCTATCCTGAAACAGTGCTTTGTTAATTTAAAATAGTAACCCGAAACATAAATATACTGTTAGCCCCACTCAATCAATACTTTTGCAACACCCAAAACATTAAATTTTACATGAAAATTAAATTAACTCCAAGGCAGTTGGCAAAACGTGAACGGATTATATTTGGGAATAGTTCAAATTATTTAATTAGTTATAATATAATTATTTGTACAGAAACTATAAGCACAATCAGTTCGTTACTCACTCACCCATTGTGCTCCCGGAGGCCGACCCTGATCCACGTCAAACAATCCATCTCTTCAAAGTTTCTCAGAATTCGACATTAGAGCAGATTGCAATCACAAAAGAAAATGCTGGAATCAATGTGAAGTAATTTAGAGTAATAGAATTGTAACGCTTGTGTAGTGGAGAAATAAGTCGTATTGCTTTTGAGTCATTTGGTGAAGTGATTTATTAATTTGGCATTAATAGATGAATCGAAATAATCTACTTATTATATAAGGAAAATAAATAAACAAATTCTACTTAATATAGTACTAATACTTATTATTTCTACACAAGAAAACCAGTAACAAGATCAAAGAATTTGCAGGTAAACTTTTAATAGAGGAAAAAACATTACCAATGATTGAAAACGCAAGGTCGCGTGTCGCCTTGCCTAATGCACTGGATACGTCGCATGTCCGCCCATTTACTACACAACTTTTGCACACTCTGCAAAAACGTTCACAGGAAAAAATGCTCTAGTCCAAACTAAGAAGTAGTCAGAGCTGCTTGCGAGGTTATTACAGTAATATCCGTGACCGTTGGGCCGAATACAGTTCCAATTTACTTGATAGTTTCGCTATCGGCTCACCTCAATCGCAAGTATCCATTTCAATCTGTGGAAGCGGCGACTATTACAGAGATAGTTAAATTGAGATCCGAATACGATAATGTTCCTCATTCTCCCCAGCCCCAACCAGGTCGTGCAAGAGTCAAATGACAATTGACACGTAACTAGACCAGATATTTGGAATCATTTTGGTGGGAATGTAAAATCTTGCGATATTTAGATTGAGAACAAGTTCAGTTTTGTATTTACTATCTGATAAGACCATTTTTGGCTATATGTTATGTATGTTTATAATTATATTTCTAAAATAATGACAAGGTTGGCCAAACATAAGAAAAGCAATTGAAAATTATATTTTTTTAGTGATAAGAAATCCAGTGATAAGACACTCTTTCCTAATATCCACGTTATTTTTGCGTGTTGAGTGGTGAAACACAACGCCTTAGAACTATAATACAGATAATACAATAACAGAAATATTTTTGATTTCAGATGCGCCATCCTGTAGGAGTGGCGGCGTGACGGTGGTGGGCGCGGCGCGCGGTGAGTCCGTGGTGATAGTATGCGAGGTGGACGCCGACCCGCCCGCCGCGGTCTTCAAGTGGAAGTTCAATAACTCTGGGGAAACCCTCGACGTGGCAGCTGATAGATATACGTCTAATGGCAGCGCGTCCAGTCTTAAGTATGCATTTAAGTGATTTAGTATTTCAATTTATGTTGTATTGATTAAGTGTAATTATATAATTTCTATCATAAAAATTACGAAAATAATTGATATAAGAATATTAATAAACGTTGTTAGAGTTAAGTTCTGAAAATATTAGAAACAAATAACTCAATTAGGATATAGGACGATACTGCTATTTAATTATTTTTTAAAAAAAGGAATACAATATTACTTTATGACGACAACCCAAATAAAATAAGTTACCCGTGTGTATACAGTTTATATGTTACAAGATTATCAAATACAATTTCAAAGTCTGTAATAGAAGAATGATTCCGAGACATCGATGAAAAGTCGGTTGAAATCGGCTCTCACGAAAAGCCTGCTCATGCAAATCCTTTGCAATTGAACAAGTTTGTCGAAATGAAAAGTTTAATCAGCGTGAATGTTTGTTATTCACTGATTCAGAATCGGATTTCAAGCTTGTCAATTACACAATCAGAAAGGAGGAACGTCCTGCAATGCAAAAATCGAGCTAATTTTCGTCAAAAAAATCGATTCCGATTGGTTTTTATTGTATCCATTTTTAACTGTATATTATGCTTTAAAAATTGAGAAAATTGCTTCGTAAATCAAGTTTATAGCACAGAGCTTTCATTTCAAAAGGTGATTAAGCGGCTTTTTCTGCGAGAGGCTCCAAAATATCAAGGAGCAAATTACGAGCCATTACCGTACCATCGCTGGGCAAAGATCTCGCTTGATTTACAGACCAGCGCCCGCCACCCCTGATTGCTTCTTAAATGATTTCTTTTATTTATATTGTTTAGTAATAAAAATACTTTGCAAAATGCTTAGAATATATAGATGTAATGTAATGAAAATGCAACTTCAATAAAAAACATACGTATAATAATTTTTAACATTTTTAATACTTGTTAAGTCATGATTACCAGTACACGCTATTAAAAAATGTACAAATACCATTATTTTATTTTATAAATATAACCACTAAGCATTCAATGGACTTACTGTGTAACTGCCAGATCCATCCTATTGCGGGTTGAAGAGCATGGAGCTGTACCTGGCACTTGTAACCAAAATATAGCTTTAAGGGTTCCTTGTATAGCTGTGCGTTCATGTTCACTTCCACCGTCCGAGCTTCTAAATAAAAAAAAAACGTAACTCAATCGATAAATAAAAGCTATCTATAAATTAAAACACTTATTCTATATATTATATACAATATACAAAAGACTCAAGTTAAGTATTTTCTACCCTAAAATGTTAAGTTTCACATATCAAAGGGGCTCTCTCTCTTAAAGCCTACACTAGGGTCGTAAGCAGCAGGTACTATTCTGAACTCCTTACTATCTGACGCGAAAGACTAAAGGATCCAAGGAATGCTAAGTAGTTTCTGTACGACATCACTGTTAAAAGTTTTATGTAATATCTTAAAAATACTATAAAAGTGAACATATATTTTTATAACAAGTAGATTTGATACGTTATTCAGATACACACCGGTGGCAGACCTCGACTACGGCACGCTGTCCTGCTCCGCTGCTAACGACGTCGGCACGCAACTCGCGCCCTGCGTCTTCCAGATGGTGGCTGCTGGTAAAAAACTGGAAATACTAAAATATAGTTAACTAGATATAGATGTATCTTTTATTTAAAATCTTTGTTTATTTTTTTTTAAATTTTCCGCTCTGCTAGATAAAGAGTGGCTTTGGGTACCGCCAATACCGCCGGCATGATATTCACAATAAATAATTCACATTTTAATATTAAAATTATTATCTCTAACAGGCAAACCTCACGCGCCCAGGAATTGTTCGCTATGGAATCAAACGGCTGACTCGGTGGAAGTGTCATGCGTCGCCGGCTTCGATGGCGGACTGCCACAGCGGTTCCTACTCGAACTGTACTCCGGTGATGATGACAAACCAAGGTAAATATATAAATAGTATACTAAATTTATAAAAAGCTAAAAAAATATTTTGCATTTTTCATTGTATAGTGCATACGATTAAGTAGTAGTAAAGTAGTAATACGAAAAGATTCAGCTAGTTTCTTAAAAAACATATCTGGTAACAGAGTTAACAGAGTGTCTATACACTAGTCTCTCTGTTTATTTTTCCTTGCAGTTTAAAACGAGGAACTGCAAAATATATCCAGATGATAATAAAAACATGTAAAATGTTACAATTAAAGATGTGCACACAAAGTATGTAAACTTTAAGGAGTACGAAATATAATTGAGAGTATGATTAATAATTTTATTAAATTTCAAAGTAGGTATTATTTACACACTCGATCAAACCTGATTCCACAAAATATTATTATACAATTATTAATTTATTAATGCATTCATTTAATAATTGCATTAATGGAAAAAACCTTAATGTTGTTATTACCGCGATATTCTAAAGAATTTTTTTCTGTTCTCTAGATATTTTTAAGTTGGACTTCAAAAGTTTTGTCTATCTATCTACCAAACTATAAATGATTTTATATGGCTTGATGCTGCATCCTGCATATAGGGATTTGGGCAGGAGGAACCTTATAGGACGCTCCGCTCCTGACATAATTCTCGAGATATTGCTTTGAGTGCCGAAACTCAATACCTCGGTTGGTTCCTGTTATCAGAGAGTGGGAATAAAAATAATTTATTCCTCCGAGTGGAAATCTAATTCACAACCGTCGTGCGTATAAAATAACTATTAGTAAAGGCTATTTTTCTTCAAACAAAAACCTACAATTGAACTTAGAAATATTGAAAAATGAGGAACAGAGGGTATTTATACACTAGGTTCTTCTTGCCTTTCCTTTTATACAGGAAAAAGCGTGAAAATGTGTGTGAATGTGCATATCATACTTATACATTAATATTCTAAATCAAAACGTAAATTAAATTTATTAAAACGAATTCATAAATAATGAATACTCTTTACATTTTTCTATTTGGAATATATATTTTCATAAGCGCTAACAAAATGTGCCGACGAAAGAGGGTTTTAATTACACGCCCTCATCAAAACTAAGTGATGGAGCATCGTTGTACGAAGGTCGCTTATACAGTGTGGTTCTGTTGAGAGTGTAACGAGTTCAATTTAAATGTTTTTCTAGCTTCACGCTATACCATATTTTGCATATACCAGGGAGAAATTAATTAAGACATTCTTTACCCACTTTTCGCTGTATTTTCATTGAGCAGTTGAACTAAAAATTCCCCCGAATGGGAATCGAATCCACAACCATCACTTTTAAACAAGTATACAGCACGTTATAATAAGCCGTCAATAAATAAAAAATGTTATAAAAACATAGCATTTAATGTTAAATGATATTTCACAATTAACGCGATACGCGCGAGCTCGTTAAACTCGGAAGTGCTCTCATTACGCATTAACAGCGCGGCAGATTACAGCGATGTGGGGACGACACGACGACGAGACGAGAGCGATACGATCGTACGTGTGATAAAGTATCTTGCTATGATAAAGATACTTTGTGTGTGCTACTTATTAAGTATTCAATGATAGTAGAACGTGGAATTAAATGCTGTAGGTTCCCTAGGGAACACTTCGGGAAGCTAATAATGGTTTAAGATTTATTGTAAATTATATTTTGTAAAGAGCAAGTGTTGAGGTTGTCACCCGGCTCAACTTGGTGGCACTAATTTCCGAGGCTGTAATACCTTTTTACGGTAGGACTGACACTACTGACAAAGCCAAAACAAAAATGGGCAGGGCGCGGCGGCGAGTCTTGACGCTAATTTTTCTTTGTCTTCTCTACTATATACAGTGTGAATGTAAAAAAATAAATAAGTTTAATAGATATTTTAAAAAAATTAAAAAACACGCTTTTCTACAAGAAGTGATACAGGTGCTGCTTAGAATGGTTTAGTAGTAACTTCTGAAGCGTTCCAATATTTAAGTGGTTGGCTCCATATTTTTTTCAAAATTAACCTTTCTAAATTTTTATTAAGGCGAGCTAATGGTACATCTCCTGTACTAATACTGTATTTTTCTCTAACATTTTCCGTAAATAAGATTTACTAAAATATTAATCTCGTTATTAAATGCATTCCCAAGTATAATATAGGGGCGGCGTAATGACGTGAAAGGGTATCTAATTCAGGGTGCGACAATGGAGGCGGACAATGGTCGCTAACGAGGTTTCTGATCCCGGTCCTAGCCTATCTCTTATAAAAATTCACCTATAAATTTCTGGGTCAAGCCTGCATGATATATTTATAATCCTCTTTCTGAAAGTTCTTTGTGAAAAAAAATATGTATAAAATATATAAGATGTATGTGTTGTTTCCGAAGTTATGTCATTTGTAGTCGTTAGGTAGTGCGATGGCAGCGACTGTAAAGGCAAAGGTCATGGACTCAATTCCTACTTTGTGATGTTTTCATTTTCGCTCTGGTATTGACAAACGCGGTTTTGGATTCCGCCTTTTAACAAGCTTCAATATGTTTCAAAAATTAGGTGAAAAATAGGTAAGGGAGTATCGTAACGGTAAGTTCTTTCTACGCTTTTTCCCTAAGCGTAGAACCGTAAAAATGGTTACAAAATTAGTAAAAACTTTTTCGTTATTTGCGTTAAATTATTATATTATAATTCCTGGCCAGAATTGAGGCCAGTCGTAGTGCAGGGGTAAAGGTACGTGACTGTAAACGCGACTAGTCGTGGGTTCGATCCTCACTTGAGGTAATGAAATATTTAATTTTATTTATATTTTCATTTCTTGGCTTTGTTGTCGGCGCGGCGTTGAGGTCCGCCACTTGACACGCAGTGCCTCCAGAATTAGGCAATATATGAGGGATATAGCATGAAGCTGAAAAAGTGCTATAATAGCAATGATTTATCCTGACTTTATGTAATAAAAACATGAAAAAATAACAAAATAAATAACGTTTAATTACGTTTATTCATTTCCTTTAAATAATGCGAACATCGTAATAAATCTGTGAGAGAACGTTTCATGAAATATTTTTTTCATACAAAATCTAACATTCCATTCCACTCAGAATTTTATACACACACAGAATTTTATAGTTGTATCTTTTCTTAGAGGATGCCGACGTCTTAATAGCTTTGTGCCTCTCAGCATGATCCGGCCACTGCTTAGGATTTAGATCTGTCAGTCATTTTATATTTGATTTTCTTCTACTTGATAAACATATTTGCATTTATTATTGTTGTGCTGAAGAAAATAGGTTAAAGCTAAAATGTTTACTTAGCTTAGGCTTACATATATATTTTTAGTATAACTTTGGGTAATAATTAAACTAGTCATCATCACTTAATATTTTTTTGTCAGCTTCACGTCTTCTTACAAGACAGAGAAAAATATCACTAATTACTTAGAGATAATTGAACCCACAAACGTCGCGTTTACCCTCTGCGCCACGTACATACAATTAAGCGTGGCTAGAAATAAAAGAGAAGAGAATGACTCTATCTAAATAATATAGTTAAACTCACTACAAAAAACTCAAAAACATAATGTTGAAAATAGAA
Source organism: Heliconius cydno galanthus (assembly GCA_036379175.1). NCBI lineage: Eukaryota > Metazoa > Arthropoda > Insecta > Lepidoptera > Nymphalidae > Heliconius > Heliconius cydno. The sequence goes on along the minus strand of JAKRZM010000675.1, from coordinate 399,803 downwards.
AATGAAGTATAATTAGATATTTATGCAAAAACTAAGACAATGGCCGCTAACGAGTTTCCACATGGCAGCGCGGCCTTCTCTTGTAAAAATTCAGATAAAAATTCCCGGGGTCAAGCTCGCGCTGTCTGCTTGATACATTTTTAATCCTCTTTACGGAGTAGATTCTTATAAAGATTTACACTGGCTACTGGCTGCCGCTATTTGACTTTACGTTAGAGCAAGACTCGTCCTGGAGAATTATGGAAAGACCGAAATAAACTTAATTAAGAACATTTAGTTGAATTTAAGCTGAAATTTTAAATTAAATGTTACATTAAATTTAATTTATGGAGTTAATTAATTGATGGAATTTTTAGAAAAATTTAACGGTGCGTTGGGAACGATGTCTTCTGCCTACCCCGCTACATATGGGAAATCACAAAGACATACTTATAAAGTTAAACTATACGGATATATGTATGCTAACCCTCATATAAGTATCTATTTCTAATATCGTTGTTTTATTTAATAGTCACCAAACTCGAGTCTAACAAGGTAAACAACACTGATACCTGTACTGCCTTAAAAGTTTATTAGTCTTTCAAGTAAGGCCATTTGCTATGTTTCTTCCGGGTTACATGGAATGATTATGAGAACATTAGCCTTATGACAGTCTGTATTAAATCTTGATGTAACTACTAAAATACTTGTCCTATTATAATTAATCACTTGTCGTTGTCTTTTACTTGGACGCGGTTAAGATATTTGATAGTATAGATGTGGAATAGGATAAACTTAGAGAACCTATTACGGAGAAAACAAAGCTATTTAAGAAATTTGGTATATGGGAGATAAAAACGTATACCATACATAAAAACAGTTGTCCTAACGTGGATTTGAACCCATGACTGCTACGAATAGTTCAGTTTCTTTAAAATTCCACTAAAACTCTATGGAATTAACCTTAATTAAGGAAGTATTGATTGGAGACTGCCTTCTGTTATTCTGTCATTTCTATTATAACGTTCGTTAACTTTGTAATCGTTATTTAACAATAAACTGTTAATAAATCAACAGTTTAGTATCAAAATGATTTTATTAAGTCTTATCTTATCCAATACAGAACTACATATTACAAAAGACACTAACGCTACCTAATAAAGAGTTATTGTAAATAGTTTATTTTCTCTCATAAAGGTATAATGCAGTGGAATTGTCGATTGAACGGCATTTTATACGGCAATAACGTTTAGACAGGCGGTAAATGTTGGGAATATTTTACTTGTATTGAAAGAATTGTTTCGTTCGCTTAAACGTTCTTACCTCTTTGTATGGAAATTTCCACCGTCTAAATTGTTGGTTAACATTTTTTATTAAGCTTCACTTTTGGGCCAATTAAGTTGAGTAATTCAATGCTGCTTTTCATCTGTTTGCCAAAATGAAAATAATTAATTTCTCAAATGGAAATCGAACCCAAGGCCGTCGCTTTTACAGTCGAAACTATGTGCCGCTGTGCCGCTGCGCCTTTCCTGGTTAACATTTGGATGAGTTACTTTGTTACATGTGTTATTACACATGCATTGCGTGTTGTACTATAATTACTAAGTAAGTACATGAATTCGAAATTTTACGTAATCCCCTAGTATAAGAATACTATAATTCAACTATAATTGTTGAATTACACATATGTTGATACGTGGCAATATTTTTTTTATAAAATGTTTTCTGTAGAAGTTTTGTATTGACTTAATTATAAATATTTATTTTACAATATGAAACTGTATATATAAAGAAAGATAAGCAACTTAACACCGCATTTTGTTGTATTACTAAAATTGAGTTATAAAAATAACTCATTACCCCGAGTGGGAATCAAATCCACAATTGTCACTGTGACGATGTGGTGTTGCACCACGATTCCCTCAAATAAATATTTTTTTTTTGTAGCTTTACATTGTGTCCCACATATAAATGAGTACGCAAAGGGAACCTAGAAACCAAATTTTAAGACACTCCGTTCTTCATTTTCCATAGTGAACTCGATGGACACACAATGTCCCAAATTTGTCTAGTAAATGGTTGACTGAAAGTTTTAACACTAGGTTCTCTCTGATAACCGAGTTGTACTCGTTAGTCGCAAAAACCTTAAAAATATTTAAAAATACATCTAATCTACTTAGGATAGATAACGAACTTTTTAAATAGCACTTCACAATAGCAGTTAGCGAGCATATTAATACTTGAATTAGTTCATTTAAAAAGAGGGGATGATAAAAGTACGAGAGGGTTACAAAATAAAAGCCCACGAGGGTGTAGTTTAACGCTAATGATACATATTTTTTTGAAAAAATTGCTACTGCAGTACGGAAAGTGAAGTTTTACTTAATTAACTGTTTGCTTTAGTTTTAAAGATTATTTTGTAAATTGTATAAAAAATTTAATATCACTACGCAATTCTAAAAAAAATACGAAAATATCTCAGCCTACATAGTTTCCAAAAATACGATATCTGTTTGCAAATACAGGATGCAGGCCTAGTCTCTTAAATCATCCGTTGGTACATTACCGCCGTGTCTCCAGAGAGATCGCGGCCACTCTGTCCAAATGTAGGGGCGACCCCCAAATTACGAATGTTGGCTGTAAACAAAGTTTGCTATGTAATTCGCCCCATTAGCGCGCCCCAATGCCAGCAAATTACGAAATGAACATATCACCGTAAAGTTGGTAACGACAGGTGTTTTACATGTGGATATTGTTTTTTTCTGTTTAATTAATTTTTTTATGTAGATTTTTGTATTTTTAGGGTTCTGTACATCAAAAGGTAAAACGAAAACCTTCATAGGATCACTTTGGTGTCCGCCTGTTAAGTCCATTTATTTTGAGATTGTGTGGACGTATTAAGCTAAACTTAATATCAAATACATAGTCCTTTGAAGCACAAAAAATTGAGCTTCTAAGGCAACGCAAACAAAAGAAACGAGCATTTATGCATCGATTTAACCACATTTTATAAGAAATTCGCCGAAATGATATTTTTTTATGAAATCAAATACATTCCTTCGATAATCCTTAGTGAAAAAGTGGATATTGTAAAATATTTGATATTCACAAAAAGTATTGGTACTGTGTAACTTCGCGCTATAATGGAATGATCATAAATATTTAAATTGAAACTCTTTTCGGTGCGCAATTTCCATTTCAAACGAATATTAAAGTATACGCTACAGATACATTGCTTAATTAATATAAGTTTTAATGCATATTTTCAGCAATTTGCAGTTTACGATACGAAAATACGGTTCTTAATAGTAAAATGCAATATTTCTTAAATTTAAATTATAATTTTCATTGTTTCAACTGTTTCTTAAATGAAAAATATTAAAGGATTTCTTTTCTTTATGGCTTTTGTTATTTTGGAAATATAAGTTAATTAAAAATTAATCGTTTTATTAATACAATAGTTTGCAATAGAATTTATTATATAAGTATTCTTTCAGCAGCTTCACACTTTTCCTCACGAAGTATTGTAATCAGAAGAAACTTATAACTCCATTTGTCACTTTTCCATTCATTCTATTATTTTTTCTCAGAGTAAACCTGACATCAGAGGAGCCAATATGGACAGTTCGAGGGCTCGAGTGGGAAGTCCGCTTCAGGCTGGTGGCGGTCGCTGTCAACAGCAAAGGACGTTCAGCGCCGGCGAGGCTCGATGATCTTCTGTTCCCTGATCCTGAAAAGAGAACAGGTATTTATAATACATGTATATAGGATCTACTGTTCTTTTTTTTGTATTAATTCCTGTAAAAATTTCGAATAATCCAAGTTTTTGCCTTCTACGCCACGTGGATTCGTCTGCTCAGTCTGTCAGTAATGAAAGAGTTTTATGTATATATATTTTTTTCGGATTTATGTTTATTGTACCTACTGCTAAACTTGTATGATATAATTAGTAATAACGTTACACACTAACAAATCTGGGAAGTTATATTGGATGCTTTAATTTTTTCTTTCACTTATCATCTATCTAACGTGAGAGCAAAAAACTTCATCCCATAAAAATATATGAAGCGATCGCGTAACTCGTTCCCTCGAATCACTAAGCGAAACTCAATTTGGGAGCTAAGACTGGGTCCCGCGGGACGGAACGGCCCTGTAAGTGGCAGCGCTTATCCGCCGAATTATTAGGGAAAACATTAGACGGAGGATATATATTGAAGTATAGTACGGTCGATGATTCGTGGCCGCCCTGAAGTTGGCTGCGCAGATTTCGTTTAAGATTTTTGCCTTACTTTTGATTATTTTCTTCCCGAGTAGACAATGTGCGAAGTTCAGAAGCTTCAGTTCGACCACGACTCTACGGGCGTACTGTACAGTATAGTAAAGAGGAAAAGTAGGCGAAACGTTCGCAAGATTTGACGCCGGCCTCGACCCGCGTTATGATTGCTGCGACCGCAATAAAGGATTTGCAACTCGAGACCTCGATAAACGACGCTTACATTTGTCTCCTCGAGGATTCAATTGATGTCGCGGAAAATGGGGTGTCTAATAATCATTATGTGAGCTGTGATCTGACTTTGACATATTTGGCAGACAGGGCTTTTGCACTATTTTGTTGGGTCTTTAAAGAGTTACTTACTGTACGGCAATATATGTTACGAATGTAATATTGGATATATATTGCTCGTCGTATAAAATATTAATAGATATCTTCTATAATTATTTCCAAATTCTAAACTTTGATTTTTGACTTTTACAATCCAATTGCTGAGTAAATATTTAGTTGATTTGTTGGTAAAAATGCCTTTTATGTTAATAAATTCGTTAAATATTGTCTATGTAATGTAAGGCTAATGGAAGGAATGTTCAAATCTATATCTAAATATATCTATTTCCCAATGGACTTACTCCAAGCTTTTATAGTTTCTCTAATGACATCATGGATTAATTTTCTTAAATATAATGATGTATATTTTACAAATTTATTATGTTAAAGTTGAACTCAAAAATAATATAAAAAAAGAATAAATTACAGTACATCTCCGCCGGAACCAAAAGCAGAAGAAACTTGTAGTTTTTCCTTCCCAGATAAATAGCCGGCGCGAACTAAGCGAAAATCTAGTTCTTTTTATCCGAACACTCATTAGCCGGCGCGAGGAGCGATAGGAAAAAATTAGGTACGAGGAAGCCAGCGGATGGCTTCTTACCGTCGAAGCCTCTGCAGCCTTAAGATAATCCCATTTTAATTAAGGCTCGCCAAGATCCGCCAGATTAATCAAGAGCCCCTCTTAATGTCTCGGTGGAGATTCGCTCCCCAACTACATCTGCCCTTAAGTTTGACTTAGATACATTATACTCCATTTCATTTCGTTATGAAATTTATCATCGTCTTTGCCGTCTCGTGTACGATGGGTTGCTTTGTCGATTTTGGTATGTGATTTTATAATATTTTAGCTTTATTCTCAAGTACCTAAATGGAAAATATATATACGAGGAAATTTATTTTACAACAGATATTGAGATTGTAAACCTGATGATGGTGGATGTTTTTTTTCTGCCACATAAAACACAATGTCAAAAGTAGAAAACGGAGTGTCTTAAACACTACGGTTTCCTCTGTCTATCTTGCTATATGCAAGACATAGCGTAAAGCTAGACAGGATAAATAACAAATTTGAACCAACACCTTTTTTTACCGTTTACTTTTACTTTACCATACCAAGAAAGTTTCTTTATAGTTCCATCTCGTGCCACTGACGCAATAGTACTTAAAATAAAATATTAAACGCAAACTCCCATCTCGAGAGCCCAAAAAAAAAAGATAAAGTAATATATTTCATAGCGAATCAAGTCACGTTTTAAGGGTGTAACAACCTTGACTAAATATTTATAACTTAAGTTGCAAGGGATAGTGGGTCACGTTTATTTTTTAAACACGATGACCTATTTACCCCGCTAGCCCCAAATCTGGAGTGCCGCGGAGAACATTACAAACGTGAGCGCCAGTGTTTCCCAAACTCTTTACTGATATTTTATCGTTAGTCTCCAATCGACCGTTTGATATTTTCTTAAACGAATGTGGAGAAAAATGGTCCATCAGTCACATGACGAAATCACTCGAAAAACTAACCTTCGGGCGGACCTTTAATTTCTCGCCTGAGAGAGCCGCAACTTACCAAAAAGGTTTTTAATATCAGCCGTTTGATCTCGTTTAGCCATTTAGCCGTCTCATGGGTGTTGGTGTGGCGTAATTGATATCAAAGCTGTAGCAAACATATTTACACTAACTAAATATTAGACACTTAGGTGGCGTCGATGCAGAAGTATTGGCTATTTCCGTTGGTCATTCTATCGTACAAAAAATTAAATATTTGAGAAAAACAACAAATATATGGTAACCACAAGTTACCATATATTTGTTCTTTTTGTATCTCTGTTTTAGATGCTCTTTCTTTCAGCTTCTCTATTCCGCGAAAAGCGGTGCTGAGATAGGGTAGCAGGGTAGGCAGAGGGAGCTTAGTGCAAAGACACTCCACTCACCACTTACTGCCGAACACCGGAGGCATTGTCTGTTGAGTGGCCTTCTCGACACCAGAGAGAAGAAATGAAAATATTGAGTATTAAATTGAACCCATGACTACAAATTTTTCATAGAAGATAATTGGATTCAATGAAAAATGTTGAAGTTGTGTGCCTTGTAAATGTGAAATATTTCTTATTATTAATACACGAGTAGTAGGCAACGCAATACATTTATGCAAATACCTTACAAAGCTCTTAACCGCTCTACATCAATATAGGCCACTTGAACTTCTGAAGGAGATTCCTGGAGCCATCGACTTTACCGTGAAGACGATATTAGCATCAAGAATGCACGTACGATAACTTTGGAATTTCGAGTAAAAAGACAGCGATATTGTACCCTACATTATGTGCCATATTAATAGATTTTATGAAACTAAGAAGGATTTTTTCGTTAAATTCCTCATATGTGTAACGTGCGGGTTGAAATTGCTTATGGTATAAGGAAAAAATTCTGAGTATGCTAGTTCAGCGTAACTTCAAAATTGCTGCACAGTCAAAGTTGCGGCCAACAAGTTCAACCGCTATTTCTATTTACTAACTTATATGAATTTCCATTATAACGTATCTACTCGTTTGTTGCATCATAAGTTCCATCGCTTTATTTATTTGAAAGGTTTAGATTTATTACTTTATTAAATGGTTTGGTAATTTAGTTACAGTATAGATAGTTTTGTACTCTTAACTATGCTTTACCATGTTTTCGATAAGTTTTTTAGCGTCACGCTGTATTCCTCAAATAGCAGGATAGGTACCTCTACCTACCCTCGAACTTAGTGGTAAGACACTCCTGGAGACATTGCTTGTTAAGCGCCTGAACTTAGCACTGCAAGATTTATTTTCCAAGTTATTCATAAGTTAATAGTTAAGTTGTGGCAATGAAGTCACTTGAAATAAATTATTTAAACGATCTTCCACAAGAACAATAATGTAAACGAATGCCTCCCTAACTAAGTTAGCAAGTTACAAACTAAGTTTACACGAACTGTAAATAATCCAGTACATATTTAAATACGTTGACGCACTTCCTACGCTTGTGCGCCATCGACAGAAGTTAATAATAAATTCTAAAATTTAATAAACTAACAAGACCCAAATTTGTTTTAATGTTTACTTGGGTGAAGGATTAGGTACAAACCATGGTGGGGTAGTAGTTTAGCGCGTGGATTATCAACGCGATGGTTATGGGGTCGATTCCCACTCGTGGAAATGATTCTATAATGATTCAATATTTTTATTTCCTCGCTGTGGTAACAAAACAAACAAGGTTGTTGAGTCACGCCAGTTAACACGCAATGTCTCGAAATATTCGTTGGAAAGTGGAGAACGGAGTATCTCGACACTAGAATCCCTCTATCTACCCTGCTATGCAGTATATAGCATACACTTAAAAAAATATTAGGCAAAAGTGAGTCAAAGTAGGTTCAGAGTTGCCTTTGCGAGCAGGGCGGGCGGCGCGGCTCAGGGCGGGCCGCCGCCGGCTCTAGCAAACAGACGGCAATAATTTTTGAAGGAAATTGAAAACAAACACATCGATCCAGGTATTAGTAAACTGGAATGTTTAGAGAACTCGCTCCGAAACGTAATGAGAATTTTTAGCTCCCGGAGCGGAACGGGTTTTATTCATTTGGTGCGCGATTCTTTTCTGATGCAATTTGTTTCCATATTTTATTTTGCGTTACCTTTACTATTTATTTTGTTTTTCTAGAGTTTTTGAGTTGACTGTTTTTTTCACTAAGCTATTTATTACAAATTTCTAAAAAAAGGCTTAAATATAAAAAAAATATAAGAAAATATATCCTACTATACCTATAAGTTATTTAAAAATAATCTCGTTTTAACATGAAGACCTATTCGGTCAAAGAGATGTACGGATATTTTACATTAATTTCAAACGTAATTTAGGTTAATGTGTAACCTCTATATTTATGTACATACAGCAAATAAATAGGACGGCTATCTCTAAATCGCACGCTACTGCTATATATCCGTGTATTTAAAAAAAATAAGAAAAACTGGCAATGTGCTTTTTATTTATAATTATGGTGGTCCATGGGATATAGTAGAAATATACAATGGGTGAGGATGTAGTCGATTCCCTTTTGAAGAAATAGTGGTATTCATTTTTTTTTAATTTATCCTCTCCGTTAAAAAAAACGTTTCAAAAGCGGGTGGAAAGCAAAAGAACATAATGCTATAACTCTAAGTTACGAGTATATATCTACTGTAAATACATTTTACGCTGTATCCCGCACACAGCAGGTTAGGCAAAGGCAATCTAGTGTTAAAACACTCCGTTCCCCACTTTCCGCTGAATTCTGTAGACATTGCTTGATGAATTGTGAAACTCAACGCCGAACTCGACACCAGACCGAATAAATGAAAATAGAAATGTAAATAGATATTTTTCTGTTCCTCGAGCGGGGATCGAACCCACACACCCACACCACACCCACACTTTGAGCCCCTGCGCCAGGACTAGCCTCAAACATTTATATGTCAGTGTTAAATAAATATCATTTGAATATTGTAATATTTGTGAACTTTTATTTAAGTTAACACGACGTTGTAGCTTTCGTAGCTTTAAAGTTGCTATCACCTATTATAATAAGCTTAACTGTATCATAAAAGCTATGCAAAAGCTTTGCCATATACATATTACAATTGTATTTATTAAGTGTATATATACATGTAGTTTTAAGCTTTAAAAACGATGTAGGTTCTAATAAATAATTAATGTTGTAGAAGTTGAATCCGCTCATGTTTTGTTTTATTTGTATCATTATTATTTTAGTCTCACCTTTGTTGCTTCATTTAGAAGGGGAAAATAAAGAAAAACTTGCACTAAAATACTTCATTACCCACTTTTCATAAAACAATGCTGCGCTATATCTTCTTACCAGCAAATACCCAGAGTGGAAATAGAACCTATAACCATTGTGTCTGGTGGTGGATTGACATCACCATAGCTACCCTTAAATATATAAATAATAATGTGTAATTATTAACATAAGTAATATAATTCATCCTAATTAGAAAAATATGAAATAAGAACTCATAATACATACGTAGAGTTTTGAAATAATATATATAAATTTCCTTGTATAATATTATTCCAAAACTCTCACAGTACGTACATTAACACGAACAACACGCCGCGCGAAACACGAAAACAGCAGGTAGTTTATTTTAATTTAAGTCGTATTTTCATTTAAGTGCAATTAATATATAGCTCGCGAGCACACGGGCGCTGGTAAATGAGAGCTGCGGGTGAACGTGACCGGGCAGCGGGAAATAAACACTTTACTATGTAAATAGGGTTCGATACTGAGATACTAGGATAGATAAATAAATAAATAGTTGATTGCTCTTAAGAAAAACACCTGAATATGGAAGGAGTGTCTTAACACTAGTTTTCCTCTGTCTACTCTGCTATGCGGGAAAAAGCGTGAAGCTACGTAAATTAATTTGATAATGGCAAAAATAATTATGTTAGTCTTTTGATAACTAAAAGAATTGATTGATGTAGAGGTAATTTAAGTGTATAAAACGTTGCTTATAATAAATGCATCTTACAGGAAAAAGAAAGAAAAAATAAGTTCCTAAGCGGGATTCGATCCCACAATCACCTCTTCAACCATATATTAGGAAGTGACGGTTTAAACTAAAATATAGCTTCGTTTTTATTTTCATAAACTGAAAAATCTACATACAAAATTTCCTCTAAAATCACAAAATTGACTATAAATAGTGAAGTTACATTCGAATGCAGTTAATAAAGGCGGACTCTCACATGTGCTGAGTACACAGCATTACTGCTAAATAAGTAGGTGGACGTGCGCGACGGACGTGACCCAGCAGGATATAAACACGGTGCTAGCACCGCTAGTGGTCAGGGCGATTTAAATACACATATAAATAATCTCATCGAATCTAGGAAGAAAGAAATGTTATTTCTTGACTTCTTAATACAAATATATGGGTTTGAAATTGTTTTTTATGTACAGTTTTACTCTTTTCGCGTATAGCATATAAGAAGAGATTTTAGTGTCAAAACACTTTGCTTTCTAACTAGATTTTGAGCAATTGTGTGTTGAGTGGGCAATGAAGCAGGAAAATGAAAAGTATTTTTCTCTATTTTAATATAACCATTCCCCGAGCGGATATCGAACAAAAACCATCGCGCGTTAATATCACTGTGCATCTTCAGCTTCACTAATATATAATTTAAAAGGCATCTAGTTAGCGTGACGTCGTTAGCTCCAACTATGATTAAGTGCGGATATATTATATATAGAGTAGTTACTACAGTAATTGTCTCTGCGCGACGCGTGAAACATTCATGAATGCTTGACGGACGGAGCGGAGTATCTTCTCTGAGTAATTTACACCTAACCATCTAAAGCGTGAATTATTTTAATGAATGAAAGTTATATATTATTTAATGTACTTATGTAGGGGCAAGAGCGTGCGACTGTAAATGGGGCTGGTTGTGGGTTCGATTCCCATTCGAGGGAATGAAATGTTTAATATTTTCATTTTCTCCTCCTGGTAAAAAGGCGAAATGTGAATTTGACTTTGGTTAGTCAAAAAAAAATGTACTTCAGATAATCAGTTGAATAATAATAGTAATAAGAAGAATAAACATCTAAAATAACAAATAAATAGGTGTACATGAAAATTCATAGCTATTTTTATTGCCATTCTATATTTTGTGATATATATAGTGGGAAAAAAGATTTAAGCAAAAATGAATGGTAGCGGCATGGAGGGACCTTATTTGACCTTCGAGAATATAGTGTCGAGGTTACTGGAGGAAGAGCGTGTTAAAAAGCAGTAGGATCCTCAGGGAGCATGTACGAAGCGGTATGCATTATGCTAAAAAAACAAAACAGTATTTGAAACCGTGTCTTCTAGATATAATATTTAATCTGTAAGCCCTCAAATTAAAGAAAAAAGTTCTGGGGCACGGATAAATCATACTATAAAAGCTTCGTGAGTAAAGCTGCGAAAACTTAGTTTATACAACATAGAATGGGATTAAATGGAACAAATTTTAGTACTTCACAAGAAAAAGTGCAAACTTTTTAGTTTCTAGTTTAGTAAGTTTTCCAAGAATAGAGATTCGACGACTAACAGAAATTCTTATTTGATCGAAGATAAAGTTGAATAACATAATGTGTTAAAGAATAAGTATAACATACATTACTATGGCGGGAAATGACTGGCGCTCAGGAATACTCATAATGGTGATGATAACGATATATGGCTGGCTGCTTTTTATTTAGACTACTTTTGTCAGAGATATTTTATGTAATTCCATGTGACAAACACTTTCGAGGCCAGACGTGGCGAAGGTTCGATTCCCAGTCGAGTAAATAAAATATTTAATATTTTATTCACTCTCGTGTTGAGGCAAAGCACGGCGTTGAGATCTGATACTCAACACTTAATTAATAAAGCGTGAACGTGAAAAAATATATAATGTAAAACTGGATAGCTTACAGTACTATAGATATTAAGTAGCCTCAAACACAGGCACATAATTGCCATTTTTTGACGATTTTTACTCTAAAACCTTAAAAAAACTTACAATTTAATCCGTCAAATAACACGAAGTACATTTTTACTTTGTTTAATGCCTCTACTTTTCACTTCATTTCTTTTGCTCTACTCTTACAAACACTATATTCTCAAGATTTTTATCAAAGGTTGAAACTAGCTTTAAGTTTATCAAGTTTTTCTTTCAACAGTATCTCTGAATCTTATAAAAAGTAAGAATTTTGGTTAACGCCGACATGGCTCAGTGGGACAGCGTCTGTCTGTGAACATGACGGTTGTGAGTTCGCTTACCACTAGAAGTAACGATTATATTTGATTTATTTTCATTTCCCCGCTCTAGAAAACGAATTACTGAATTAGAATTATTTGTAGTCCGCCACTAAACATTCGAAATATCTTAATATCTCGAAAATCTAACGGAAAATTGAGAACAGAGTGTTTTTATTAAACTAATTTCCCTCTGTCTACTCTGCTATGCGGGAAAAAGCGTGAAGCTGCTTTTTTTGTTATGTTATATAACTTAGTCCACTAAGTCACTTATAGCTGAACTTTGAAAATTATTCTATTATTTAATGACTCCAATTTTATTAATTTCAACTTAACCAAGCTCGGTGTTCATTCGCCTGTATAATTTGTAACAATTTAGCAACGCTAACTAGTTTGTTTGCACTATGTTACTTTAATTATATTGATTCCAAATTGCCGTTTCGGATAAGCTAATTCCATGAAATAGAAATCCAATTATGCTATTTATATTTGCATATGCTGTAAAATTTTGTGTTTTATCATTTATTTAATTATTTAATTACATATTTTGAAAGATTATAATATGTAATACTTTAGAATTGTCAAATACCTATAGAAAACTATGTAAAAAGCTAAGGCATAGCTAAAGCATAATGTAAGTTAATCTTTCTTTATTTTTGTTGAAAATTATTGTAAGAAATTTAACTTACTTTTTACTATTTACCCGTCAGCTAAGAATACATATAAATAAAATTGAAGTATCTGTCTTTCATTTCAAAACAGCCGAGGTTTTTAAAATTCATGACACTAAAATACATACCGTTTGTCTCTCTGTCTGTTTCTCTGTTTGTTTGGTAAATGAGACTTTTGCTCTGGTGTCGAGGCAAAGCATGGTGTTGAGTCTCGCCACTCAAGACGCAATGCTTCTAGAATTCGACGGAAAGTGGGGAGTAGAGTGTCTTAACACTAGGCTCCCTCCACCTACCCTGTTACCAACAGGATACAACGTGAAAAAAACTACAAAATGAAAAAAATTAAAAAATATATAAACGAATATAACCAGAGCTTTCAAAATTTAATGAAAGCTGTAAATTAATTAATTTTTCATATCTGCACAGGAACTCGTAACTTGTCATGTATTTATCATCGGCATCGCGCACAGCGTACCAACTTCCGCCGCTGAATAATGACGCGCGATTAGCGAACCGGAACCGAAATGGATAAATCACTAGACATGTTGTCAAAAATACATCTAATATTGTCACTTTGGAAACTATATATGAATTTATATAATAGGCTTTTATTTAAAAGTTATTTACTTTTACTTTTATCAATTAAGGTCGATTCCTGTCGTTCAATTAAATTCAATTATTATTTATAAATTCTATCTATATAAAAATATATTCTCATATTCGAGTTCCAATTCAGAAAATTTTAGCATCTAATTAAAAATAGTAACAAATGGTTATCCAAGTAAGAAACTAACATTTCCTTATTCCAGTTAGATAAAGCTAGCCTCGATCGCCTCCAACAAACGAACCGACGGAACCACTCAGATAAAAACTTCGCAGCATCAGCTCGGCCATTAAGATTTTCTAAATTGGCTCTCAGCAGGACTTTTTTGTTACTAACTTTACCTGGAACTTAGGAATGCTAGTCGAAGTGCCGTTGCTCGACAAAATGGGACTTCTCTCGTGGAAAAGCTGCGTCGGTACTGATAAGCAAGTAATTACCTGCGCCGGACCAACGCTTCAAATACTCTGGCTATTAAAACTTTGTATTACCTATTAGTTTGACCCACTTATTTATATATTTGGAATATGGTGAAAACTAATTCTAGTTATACTTGTTTGTGGGTTATTATCATATACAATCCTCTCAGCTGTAAACTAAGGTAATTAAGTTGCGTTTTTTTCAGCTTTTTATTTTAAAAATATTGTGAGCAGAAGAAATTTCATTTTCAAATTGTTCAATGAAACGATTGTCGTGGATTCTCGTAAGCTCCAATTTCGGGCCAAATTGTTCTGAAAATATTAAAAATGGAAATGGTTTTTGAAAATATATTTTTCAAAGGAAATATGTTGAGAAATAAACGATGCTGATATTGACGTTGAAAATTTCGTACCAACTATCGGTTTTATGTATATTCTTATTTAGTTTTTCTACATACATAGGCAACTATATATACAAGTATTATATACATTTTTAATACAGCATGTTTAGATAGGTAAATGTTTAAAGGGAATAATAATTTAATTACAAAATACAAACACGCACGAACACGTATCATTACGAGGTACAATTAGTCAATAACACAAATCTACGTAAATATATTGTGTAAAGGACTAACTTCATCTCTTAACAAGCACGCAGCCTCCACGCGTGACGCCATTCTGTATTCCACGCTCACTTCAGCGTGATAGCGGCTACGCTTATATTAATCCTGATATCTCTCAATCAGGTATCTAAATGATATGTGGAGGTTGTTTTCATTAAGTCTTAAGAGTTAATTGTAATTTCTAATATTAAAGCTGAAAAGGATAAAAGTAATAAAGGTCCTTCCACTCAGTGGAACGTTGACGAAATGATTTTTTATATATTTTTTTTTCTACATTTTTTTTGTACATATTATATAACGAAAATCTAATATTAAAGTAAGCTCATAGTCTCTCTGTGCGTTTGTTCACGTTAATCTCAACCTATTTAATTACAATTTTCGCTATTGTTTTTTTTTAGCTAAAGTTCCCTTAATATTTTGTTTTATTTCAATAGGTTTATAAATTAAAAAATATACCATTTTAAAGAATATTGTTCGACAAAATCGCCATTAATAACTATTATTGAATTGGCTGAATATTTACTAATGTTGTTTTCAAAGATATTGTAATTAGAACAAAAAAATTATGCAGTTTAGTAAATCAATAATTTTATAATTCAAGCGGGCGAAGCCGCAAGCGGGTCGCTAGTTGATAATAAAGCTATTGGCAAAACATCAGTCAGCTATCAATATCACATCAGCTGTCTACAATCCCACTACGCTACAATGCTTCAATATCGCGTAGCCTCTGAATATTAATTCATCTGCTATAACTGTGCTGTACTGCAGACAGACAGATAGTGAACTACTTTTATTATGAAAGAACCAAGTAATTTCCGGTACTGAATGAGGTTATTTTTCTTTACGGAACGAATTCTATTTCTATGCTTTGTGCTACGGGTCCTAGTGTATAACATTTAGTTTGTTAAACGGAATTGTTTATAGTAAGTAATGAGTTTAGATGACGTCTAAACTGTTTTTTTAATGTTGTTTTTGAAAGTGTAAGAATAATTTGTGTTTTTAGATTAAAATATTGAATCTAATAAGATTGACTTAAAAGAAATCATTTAAAATAAGGACTCTAAATAAGGAATCTACATCTTAGAATATTTTATTAATAAGTTTGTCTATATTATACATTTTTGATTATAGATTTACAAAGAATTCCAGAATTCCAGCCAGAATTCTGCAATTATTGTAGCATATCAGAGTTTTTTCAATACATATTGTATTTTCGCACCAAATGCGTCATATCGTGATGGATGAAGAAAATGGAAATGTTCTATCGCAAGACGTACAGACCGAGGGTGTATAGAAAACTAATAAAATGTGGATTGTGTGCGTACTTGCAAAAACACTTTCTATATTCATAGTTTCTTCACATGTTTATCCCAAATTTCGCTTATTTGGTGAAAATTCTTCGGAAAATGGAGATTTTTGTAGTTGCCAATATAATTTTGGATAAGTGTTAGATCTAATAGCGTGTTTGGTCTAGACTTTTGGGCCAGACAACAGGTAGCATCATCTAGTTGTCTTAAATAAGTAAAAATAATAAGCAACCATGACAGCGTTAAGTTACGTGAATACTACTAAACTAAATCCAGACCATACCAAAGAATACCAGTTTTCAAAGTGTCTTTGTTTCCTTGACAATGGTCTTCTAGTCTTCTAGTCTGGTCTTGTTACAAGAGCGAGGAAATTAAAATAATTAATTAATGTTCCGAATGGGAATCGAACTCACAACTGTCGCGTTTACGTCACGATGTCCTCTTTCATTTAACGCGTATGTAATATTTGATAGAATAGATATGAGAGTCTCTTCGGAAATGAAGATTAGCAAGAAAAGTAAAGACTTAGAATTTTATTATACCAATTTGTCCACAACAAGGTCCTCCAGGGGAATGATAACAGAAAAAATCTATCGAATTAGTATTGATTACCTGAATCCACTTTCGTAACAGATATCGAGTTAAAAAGTTAGAAAGTCTCCCGATAACATCTCGTGTCGAAGTTTGTTCTTCGCCAATATCTTTTTTTTTTATATAGGTTATTTTGCAACAAGTGTAAAATTATAGTTTTTTTTTTTTTATTTCTTTCTTTATATATATTATCAATATTATTATCGGATTTTTTTGTCAAATTTGATATTTAAAATTTTATATTGCCACTCTAATATGTAATATCTATCTTATATATAGAAGGACTTCTTAGTCCTTCATTATATCCTATAGGCGATCACTAAGACTAAGAACTAAGCCAAACTACGTAAAATATATAGCCTGCAGACAACAGGAATCGATTAGGTGAAAATGTACCTGTTTAAGACGCAACCACCTGGACAGCCAAGATATATTGCCTCAGCACGGCCGTAGTCTCGGCTGGAACTATGAAATTTGCATACCCCGACGCACCTGGCCAGCCTTCATTAATTATTGAAGTAAACTCGATGCGATCTCGAACAATTCAGGCCTACGGTAATGGCGTATCGGTTTCATTGGCAGCGTTTTAGATTCTCGCATTTCTGTTACACTATTTCTTGCTATATATGTTTTTATTTATATATGTATGTATGTATGTCTGTCAGTTGAATTTTTGAACATCGTTCTATAAGTGTGCTGGAACGGAACGGAACGTGTTGAGTAGGTACGTGCATTTCATTGTTAATCTCCCTATTGTATTCTTTTTAAACAACCAACTTAACTATAACTTTTTTTTTTGGAAAACGAAGTGTCTTAACTTTGTATAATCTCTCGAGTCTGCTATATACAAGCTAGCATGAGAAAATTAAATTTAAAAATATATAAAAAGACAATAATATCCATCACAAACAAACACACGACGAAAACATCCACATCATTTAACGGATTATATTAAAAATACTTGGCACTCAGAGACACCTCGTATCAGACAGAGGTTTAATTTTCACACGGTGTCAGGTTGACCGCGCTGCCGACCGCGGCGGGGGGAGGGGATTCGGGTCCGACTGCATCGTCGATGCAATTCCTTTAATCCTGAACGAATCGATGGCGGTTGAACATTGAACCCTTATAATGAAAGCTATGTGAAATTATAATTAATATTTTACAATGAAGTATAGATATAATATACAAATCTTTAATTAGAGCCTACCTACCTGCACTCTTTGTTCTCAAACACCAGGTCGTTGTTTGAAGTAAATAGTGTATTTTTCTTTTTTTAAATATTTTTAAAATTCTGATAATATATCACATTGAACAAACACTTAAAATCTAAAAGCATATATAAAGAATAAGACAACATTTCCTTCCAGATGTGAGATTCACTTGAAAGCTGTAAAAAATATATTTGTATAAAAGATAATTCAGTTAACAGCCGCGGTTTAATATTCATGCAGCGCGGACACGCCACGCCGCGCCGCAGAGAACGTAATGGGCTATCGTGTAGAAGTGGAAATCCTTTCATACATACATACCCTCTTTATGCATTTTTATTAGCAAATAATAATTATTTGATAATTAAGACTGCAGTAACTGCAATGACGCAGTGGCAGGCGACGGTTGTGAGTTCGATTCTCAAAGGGGTAATGAAATTGTTTTAAGTTTGTCGATTTGGTAAGACAAAGCTTTCCTTTGAGTTTCAACACTCATCACACGATATTTGAAACTGTTTGCATGGGGAATGGTGTGTTTTAACACTATTTAAATTTCTCTGCCAACCTTGTGTTATGGGGGAAGCAGCGTGCAGCTAAAAAAATAAAATAAAATTGTATTACTCTCTAAAGTATAGTATAGAAATAATAGTGAAGCTTTTAAATTATTAAATTGTAGATATACAACGCTGAAAGTAGTTGGAATAGCATATTTAAAAAATAACATTTAAAAAAAGCTATTCCTTTGTCCATTTTACATGTGACGTGACAACGTTCACATGGCATTTCAGAATGAGTCAAACAGAATATTTAATACATCATTCCTAATGACCCAAGAGTCCAACCAAGCCAGAGCTTCGTTATATTATGAACCCTGGAAATTTCTGTCTGCGTAAACCCAACACCGGTAAGTACTATCAGGGAATATGATATTTGAATTTTGGTAATTTTGGCAGTTATTAAAAAAGTACATTATTAGTATTTTACTTTCGTTAAATTACATAGACTATTTTTTTGTTTTCATTATTTTCTTGGGAATAATATTAGAAATTACGTTATCTTTTATCAGATACTTAGCATGGTTTTAAACCCCTACCAGACACTTCTTAATCTTAAAAATTAACCACCAAAAGAAATGAACCTAAAGATACAAAAAATATGCATATAATCTACGTCATTATATAAATAAATAAATAAAAACATACAGCTTAAATATAAAACGTAAGCAGGATGAGAGCTGGTTAATTAATTCAAATACTCTTTATACGATGAGTTTACGCTCATTAGCTGGATTGCTTAAACAGCTTTGAGATTGGCTGCTGTGCCTTGGAGTAGCTTCGTTTCATTTAAATATGTGCATTTAAACCTATCAAGTACTAGTATGCCGCTGTTTT
Source organism: Heliconius cydno galanthus (assembly GCA_036379175.1). Taxonomy (NCBI): domain Eukaryota; kingdom Metazoa; phylum Arthropoda; class Insecta; order Lepidoptera; family Nymphalidae; genus Heliconius; species Heliconius cydno. The sequence continues at coordinate 380,599 of JAKRZM010000675.1, read as the reverse complement.
TACTTATTTCATCATGTCTGCTAACTTTAAAATAACTCTACTTGTAGTTTAGTAGGAATTTTATGAATGGATCGAAATTTACAATATTATCTCAAAAGAAAATGAAGTGTCCTAACATTAGATTATCTCTGGTTATATTAGATACTTGCTTGTACCTGCGGCTTCGCCTGCGTGGTCAAATAAAAAAGACTACTATTAGTATGATAACACATTCGAAGTCTAACTAAATAAATAACCTCGTGACAAGACCATCGTTCCTCCACTTCTTCAGAATTTACACAACATTGGGTGTTGAATGGCGAAATTTAACGCTGCATATTGCCTAACAGAGTGGAAAACTGAAAAGATGTAAGACACCCCCTTCAGTACTTTCCGCCGACATTGCGTGCCGAGGGGCAGAACTTAACGCCGCGCTTTGCCTTGACACTAGAACGAAAAAATGAAAATATAAATTTAAATAAATATATCATTTCCTCGAGATCGAACCCACTTTGTTTCCCTGCGCCACGACTGCCATTATACGTATAAATATATAATTTGACATATTCCATACAAAATCGACATAAATTGTATAACCTAGAAGGATTGGTAGGTACAAAATGTATTCTCAAACTATAAGCAAATTTATAAGACGTTTCCACAATAGTTTCTATAAACTAAGAGCTGCGAACATTTAATCGCTTTCCATTACCTTCAATACGTATTGGTATTATAATATCAATATTAGACCGACATCTTAGAAGCAACTCATGCATTTACTCTACCTTGAAATAGAACTATGAATTCTATTAATAATTAATACAAAATACACTACAGTATGTACAAATTATTATTATATATATTTGGCCATCGTGGCGCATTTACATCGTTTGACTGCAAATACGATAGTTATAGGTTCGGTCCCCATTCGTGGGAATTTAAAACATGGCATTGAGTGGAGAATAAAAACAAATTTAGACATAAAATTTAAGAGAAATACGTAAATTTAAATTATTTTCTTAGTATTCATATTAAACTCTTTCTCAAATATTTATTTATAAATAATTATTTAAAAAAATATATATTAGTAATCAAGTTTAACAGTTGTTTATTAATAAACAAACAATTTTAATTATTTAATATTTTATAAAGTTTCATATTATAACAAGTATAAGAAAGTCGTGTTAAAGTTTAACAGAACGAAAACAATGCGAATGAAGAAGTTGTACGGGAACTCCCTTTAATAACTAAATGTCCAGCGCAGGCTTGCACCCTGAGGAACAGATGGCGTTGAAGCCAACAAAGCACTAATTCTGTATGAATACACTGGCTTAATGTTAACAGTGCCAAGTCACTCCATTCTCCATTTTTCACTTAAATCCATGACATTTCGTATATCGTTCGTTTCGTCGCTTGTTTACACTTTTATATTGCTGGTGTATATGTGTAGAGGCCAGCCATTTAAGAAGTTAGTCGCAATGAAACCCCGTTAGCAATGACTGATTTTTTTCTTCTTCCACTATTAAATGTACTTCTTAATTAGAGCTTGCACTCATGTCTCCACTCATTATAAACTTTGACAAAACTTCATATATCTTGAAAATTGGGGCAGTTCATGAGCAACTGAGTGTGTTAACATCGGGTTCCCTCTGCCTAATCTGCTACGAGTATGTCCGGTATACAGCGTAAAGCCTTTTTTAGTCACATATATTCAATATTTATATAATACTGAATTCGTATCCACTGACTTGACTTGCTTGAGTATCCACACAGGTTTGAATTTCCAACACTGTCTCTCCATCTACAATGAAGTTGAATTGCGGGGGCATTCTTCGAGTGTATTAATTTTAATTAGCCCCTCGTAATTAGGTCGCCGTAACTGCTCCTCTCCCGATGAGATATCGCCCAAACTCCGAACAGTTGTTTTGCTTAAATGTCTTTTGTCTGTTCTAAAGTAATTGCCCGACTGTGCTATTTCGTATTGTTCTTAATGATTTTTAGGCGTGATGTTGTGAATATATTTTATAATACGAGTACATAAACGAAGAAGGAAAATTATAATTATTTTATGGATATATTGATTGACAATTTTATTGCTTTACTAGCTTTTCCACCCGGCTTCGCCCGCACTGGAATGGAAAAATCTAAGACTAGACTTCAGACAAAAAATTTTACAAAAGCAATCTGTAATTTGTCGGGTTCCACCAAACTAAACTCTACTAACTTACTCTACTAACAGCTTAAGTTTTATAATATTAAGTATAAATATAATTTTGTTTTAATTGATTATGAATGAAATGTTATTGGAATGTCATCTAGAACTCCATCATTAATTCCTCACAGAATATTCTATTCAAAATACATTTAAAAAAAACGAAATAAAATCCTTTTTTTATTTATCAGACGGTTATACAGTTGCCAAGCTTAAGAAATGCGCAAACTTAAAAAAGTTTCCCTATCCAGCGAGAATTGGTTTCTTGGTGACCCATTCAAAGTTAATCACACTGGCCGCTGCCTAACGACCCTCTATTATATAAAACCTTATTGGAACTCTGTGTGTGCACTCTCGTTCCTAAAGACTCCGAGGATAACTTAGATAATAGTCTCCATCAAGAATTTCCTACATGAAAGTCGTTTGGTAATCAAATAGTTCGATGCGGAGTAGACGACGCTCAAAGGAATGTATTTTAAGTTTTATCAATATTGTGGAAATACGTAGTTATTTTAAGGTTGTCGTCCATTAGTTGATGTTTAACTGGTAACGATGGGTGGGGTTCATATAAAAAGTTCAAATTTTAAATATTTACTTCCCCGATTTTGATAGAAAATGTGAAACAATGACAATGTCTATAATAGAGCAAACAGTGTAAAACGAACTAGATGTTACGTTTCTTATTTTTGCTACCTTGCAAAGAAATATGCGAAGTTTCTTATAAGTTATCAATTTCAGGTCCTCCAATACAGTAATTTTGTAAAAAACATTTTTTTAACTAACTACGTACTATATAGAAATCATATATATTGATTTAAATCAAATTGCGTCTGCCAATTTAAAATGTTCAAGAGGTAAACAAAGATGACAGCAACAAGGGCCGCGTTCACAATTTAAAGCCATTACGGACGTAATTCCGCAGTCCGAGTGCGGTATTTCAATTACAGCCGAAAGTGCTATGTGACGAATGTTGAACTAATCCGGCGAGAGCGAGGGCGGGGGAGACACTCGACACTCGACACTCCCGACACTCGCGACACTAGCCGCTGAAGCGGTGATTTGCAAATAACTGTGGATCCAAGCGTGCTTTTGTTTTTGCTACCACTTCGAATGCTATGCTAATGAAACCCGACGAACAGTAAATGATGAACTTTGTTTTCGTAACATATTATTGTTTTTGTTCGATAAGCTTACTAAATTTAATGTGGGTATATTATATCAAATACAATAAATAGCAGCAGTGCGCATAGAATAGGCACACTAATTATATTTAGTGATAACGATAAAATTAAATATGTTTTATATGAAATAGATTTCTTAAAAATGTAATAAAAACCTTCTTGGCACTTTCAGACCTAATATACGTCAAAATTACTTCAAGTCTATTCTCTTTTCCAGCATCAGAGAGCTCTCTCGGCGCGGGAGCAGCGGGCGCAGCAGGTGCAACAGTAGCTGGTGCAGGTGCGGCACTCGCGCTGGCATTAGCCGCGTGGCGCGCTGCTAAACGCCGCCGCAAACCACGCAAACCCCCCGCCCCGCAGGAGAAGACCGCCGATCATGATGACGCTGAACCTGATTTAATACCTAATAATTATTGTAAGTTGATTATTTAAATATGTTACTACCTAAATATATTTAGAGAATTATTATTTAAAATGGTTATTGCAGTTGTAGGAAAAGTACATTTAAATTTATTTTTCTCTAAATAATTATTTTTTTAGCTACATATGTATATACGTGTAATATGTATGATTATATTATAAGAAAAGTTTTACTATTAAGTTTCTGCCTCGGGTTATATTGTGCACATGAAAAACACTACGACCATAATGCATTAGACGGAATGGACCTATGGGGATTTTGTAGTCCTTTCCGCGCTCCTTTATATATGTAGGCTCATCGTGAAAAGCTGAAGTATACCTTATAATAAAGACGTATTTATTAAGTTGATAGTGTTTCGCTATCAGATTCAAAATCAACTTCATTCCAGACTAAATTTTTCTTTTCTTTAGATGTGTGTAGTCCGGCCATTCGTAGCGCAGCCAGAACACAATTGTGTGAGTGTAAACGTGACTAATTGTGGTTTCGGTGCCCACTCGAGGAAATCAAATATTTATTTATTTTTTTATTTTCATTTCTTTGCTCTTGTCTCGAGGCAAAAAGCGACGTTGAGTTTCGCGACTCAATACTCAATGAATTGATAATTCGGCGGAAAATGGGGAACGGAGTATCTTAACTTAAGGTTCCCTGTGCCTACCCTCCTGTGTACAGCATACAGTGTGAAGCTGATTTAATTAAATTATACGATAAAATATGAACAAAAATATAAAAAAATATTAATATCTGTTTATAACGTACAATATAAATAACTGTTGAATGGTCCGCAATAATTATTATTATTATCAGTAACAGTAGAAAATAGCAAATTATTAAATTATTTTTAACATTTATCACTAAGCTTAATTACAATTTCGTGTTCTGTTTAAAAAATACCCGCTGCTAATGATTTATCTTAGCGCTATGAAAAATTTTACTCTGAGGTATTCCCCGGAGGCTCTCAGGTTACAAGCGGACAGATTATAATAAACCGACTTCCATAAAAACAGAGGTAAAATATAGATATATAGATATGACGTCTCCGCTAGGTGCTCCGTCGCTCTCGCCCACTTTCATTTATTATAAAAACTGTCCTAGGTGAGACTTGCAAGGAATATAAAAATAGTATGGCATTGGAAACTTGTGTTAGATATAAACTATGTTTGGTTATATCATATTTTTAAGTTCAAATTAAAACAATTTCTGTTATATGCCTAATGCCTAATTCTTTAGTTTCACGCTCTATCCCGTATATAGCAGCCTTGAGAGAGAGAACCATTGTTCACAAAACACTACGTTCCTCAATCACCGCCCTATTTTTCAGATATTATTCGTTGAGTAGCGGAACTCAGCGCCGCGCTTGTCTACTTACCAGAGCAAGAAAATGGAGATAACTCGTTCCTGATTAAAAATCGAACCCGCGAACGTTGCGTTTACATTTAGACAATTTACCACTGTGCCACAACAATATTCAAACACGCCAAAATATTTAAAACAGCCTTTTTATCCAAGCTCAATTTCCATTTATTCCTAAAAAACCAAATTGTCCAAAGATAACACCAACACCAAAAGAAACCAACCGACGACCGTCCAAAAAGTAACCATATTCCATATGCTAATATACTGATATCCTCACATAATAATACCAAGCACGGTGTTTAGCAGTCCATAATGTCGCCTCTATAGTTTGCGGGGCAGAGGTGATAATTGCAGGCGCATCCCGGGACGGCACCCCCGGTGACAATACGCCCAGGTTCCATGCATGCGTAATGTGGCTCTAATGCTGGCGGCTTATATCTAACTGTGCCTCAATTATTCAAGCCCCACCACCAGTCTAATAAGTACACTTTATTACTGCACCCACTAGTCAAATGCGAGCGTATTTTGCTACAGAAGTCAGTAAAGTTGGCTTTCGTTTTGAGCTTTGCCTGATTGCTTTTAATATTATAATGTGAAATTGTGCTATTTTATTAGGTTGAGGCGGTTGTATAAGGGTGGGAAGATTAACAATGTTTGTGGGTTCGATTTCCGTTCGGGAAAATTAATTTTTATTTATCAATATTTTCATTTTTTCGATATGGTAATAAGGCAAAGCTCATCGTTGAATTTTGCCACTTAACACGCAATGCAATTCAAATTCAAATTCAAATTCAAATTCAAATTCAAATTCAAATTCAAATTCAAATTCAAATTCAAATTCAAATTCAAATT
>JAKRZM010000675.1:321624-374350 GCA_036379175.1 Heliconius cydno galanthus | reverse complement strand
TACAGTAGTAATAGCATCCCATGTAGCTTTAATTTTATTATTAGAGTTCAAAATTTTTGCTCTTATATGCATAGACTTAGCCTGGCCACATACCTTTTTAAATATTTTTGAAAAATTTCTAACTTTTAACAAGAACTCCGGATTTTGATTCCATTGCCTCATATTATATAATTCGTATAGTGTGTTTCTGCTTCGGTATATACCAACAGTTGCCCAGTCGCTAAAAGTTAATTTCGAGTTTTTATATATTTGTTTAACTTTAAAAATGTTATCAAACTCTGTAGAGAGTAAATTAAAAACTTTACAATATAGCTGATTCGGATTTAATCCGGTTATGAAAGAATAATGGCGGAAAGTGAGGGAAGGAATATCTTAACACTAAGTACTCTCTAATACAGCGTGAAGTTGAACAAAATGTTAATATTAGTGTATGCTGTGCGTATCAATTAAAAAAAAACAGCTAAGGCCAGAATGTAATGAAAAAAAACATTTGTTTTGTTAAATATTTTAAGTTATTTTGTGCTTTAGCTTCTTTTGTTCAAAGACAAATTTTAAAAGGTTAGTAAATATAAAAATCTAAAACCGATGAATTCATCTTCTTGTACTTTTTACGAAGAGAGTATATCTATTTTAGGAACAGCGACGCTGCACTCTTGTTTTGAATTTATTAAAACGTAAAATAACACCAGTTCCGTTCTACACCATTCTTAAATCTACCATTTACTTACCGTATACTCTTATACGATACTATAGGGCAAAAGTAAAATATATTTAATAAAAAAATACAAAATCAGGTTCATGTTCTCCTTGATCCTAATAGATGATAACATTGTACGGATTATATGAGAACTTAAACAAAAAAAAACGAGAGGTACTTAAATCCTATTACAGGATTGTGTATGGACATAAGCCTTTTTGCATAATAAAAATTGAGGTACATCAGGCCCATCAGGGGTGTACAAGCATCGGCCGGCATTGCTTTTTAATCAGATTTCAAGTCCCATACATTCAGTATGGAGTGACGTTCGGTCCACTTTTACCCATTACTCTTTCAGCGCTCGCCTGGTCGTCGTTTTCTAGTTTCCATTGAAAACAATGCTCGTGCTTGCCCGAATTTCATTTTAAGTTTAGATCCTGAACCTTTGGTTTATGCTTGTTTGCCTTTTAATAGATAATTTCTTTTGTCATACGATGTACGTTTAAAAATTAGTAATATGGGACTATGGGGGGATATTTAAACCATATTTCATTAAATTCTATGATCAATATATTATGCAAGATAAGTAAAATTGATAATTTCTTTTAAATTGTTTTGATAACTTCAGATTTTGAGGCCGTAGTCGCGCAAGACCACAAACGAAAGACTAAAAACGTGATGGTTGTGGGTTCGATTTTTACTCAAAAGGGGGAAAGAAATATTTTCATATTTTCATTTCCTCGTTCTGGTAACAAGGTAAAGCGCGCCGTTGAGTTCCACCAATACCTCTAAAATTCGGCGGAAAGTGGGAAAAGGAAGTGTCTGTATTAAGAAAGAATTTTCTTAACACTAAGTTTCCAGGTTCCCATTGCTTACCCTACAATATTCAGAATATAGCGTGAAGCTAAAAAAAATATGCACTAACCTACTTATGTTACCAACATCCATGTTCCTAGATTAGTGGGATCAAAACGAGATGGATAATTATATTGTGACAGCCGTGTGCAGTGGCGTACGGCGTACGGCGCGGCGTACGAGCGCGCGAGGTTCTTCTCATCGCCTGGGTCAATACACATAACTAACGAGCCACCTTTACGCTCTTTGACTTTTCGTATACAAATGCGAAATTATTATTCGCTTGTATTCTTATAGCTGTATTGTTTTTTTTTTGTTTATTTTATCTATGGGTATTCGTGTTTTTTATTGTTAAACATTATTATTAATAATCATTAAAAATTTATTTATTTCAGACAGTTTTACATAATTGGGTTCCTATTATAATGTTTTATCATTAAGTTATTTTGTGATATTATACAGAAAAGGCAGGGAATTCGTTAAGATTAAAATATGTAGGAGTAGATAATTAAGAAATATATAGAACACGTTAAATATATTACATATCCAAGTAACCCAAAATAAATATCAAAATTAATACGAAAACTTACTACAAGAATTCATTTTTGTTGAGGCAACAGTTGCTCCTAACAGTAAATAAAATTAAATGTTTATCACAAGGTTCTCAAAAAACCGCTTCCTGACGTTTAAGTGGCTTATGTTGGCTAAACGTTAATACATACTTCAAAGTAATACCTCCTAAACCATTGTAGCCCTTCAAAGAGCCTGGATAAAAGTTCACAAAAGCGAGTGTCAATCTTTGAAGATGGAATAAATGTAACTTTATTTACCCTTCAAATACTTTTCTTGTTTAAAATAAAAGAAGAACTTATGATTTTTGTGATTTTTATAATAAAATATTGTTTAGCTTTGTTATCCATACCTATATTATAAATTCGAAAGTAACTCTGCCTGTCTGTCTGTCTGTCTGTCTGTCTTTTACGCAATCAGGGCCAAACCGCTAATTCAATTGTGATAAAGTACTCATATAGATATACTTGAGAGTCTCGGGATGAACATAGGATACTTTTTTTTCTCATATTTGTAATATTTTCGATATATACCAATATATTAAAATACTTATTAATTTGACATGCAATTTAATCCGCCATGTTAATAACAACCGACCGTTGCTAAGCAACGATTTGCAAAGTTTGTTGTTAGAAAACGTCACCCGAAATAAGCTGCTTGCTTAACGAATCTCTCTAATGAAAATTGAAAATAATTTCATAAATATATTTAATAAATATTCGTATAGTTTAAGCGGGCGTAGCCGTGTTCGGGTCCACTAGTTATTAATATAGTAATTATCTGCAAGATTATAATTATCTATACTAATATAATAAAGCGGAAGAGTTTGTTTGTTTGTTTGTTTGAACGCTAAGATCTCTGGATCTACTGGTCCGATTTACTATGTTTTTATTTTGTATGAAAGCTGCATTCTTCAGAAGTGCTATAGGCTATATAACATTACATTACACATATAAACTAATATATTTTAAACTACTTTCTAATTTGACATGCAATTTATTCTGCCATCTTAATAACAACCGTCGCGTCGCTACGCAACCGTTACCGCGACATTTTGATATTCATCCTTATGAAAATAAATATAATAGTCACTTTTAGCATTTTATCTAGATTGAAATTATAGTTTACTGTTATAACATTCTAATAAATAATTAAGAAGATGTCACTGATTCGAAATGACCTAGCCTACGGGCGACGTAGTATGAGTATGACCGACGCGAAAATATTCTTATAGTTCAAGCAGGCGTAGCCGCGTCCGGGTCCACTAGTCTATATATATAAAAGGACTTGTCCTCACTGACTGAGGTAAGACGCACGCACAGCCGAAACCGCTGTGTGTAGAAACGTGAAACTTGGACAAATGTTTACTTTTGTAATCTGGACATCCCCTAAGAAGGAATTTTGAAAAACTTTAACCCTAAAGGGGGGAAATAGGGGTTGAAAGTTTGTATGGAAAAAAATTTGAAACGGCACCGATTTTTATAAAATTTGAAATTTAGATTTTTTAAAACATTTAATTGAACACGTATTTCGTCGTTTTCTAGAATTCTCTCCCTAAGTGTGCAAATAAGGGGTTGAAAGTTTGTATGGAAAAATCTTTAAAACGCCACCGATACTTGTAAAATTTTAAATTTAGACTTTTAAAAATATTTAATTGAACATGTGTTTCATGGTTTTCTAGAATTCACCCCCTAAGGGTGCAAATAAGGGGTTGAAAGTTTGTATGGAAAAATCTTTAAATCGCCACCGATTTTTATAAAATTTGAAATTTAGACTCTCAAAAATATTTCATTGAACACATGTTTCGTGGTTTATTAAAATTCACCTCTAATTACGCAAGCGAAGCTGCGCGCGTCCGCTAGTCAATTATAAAATTAATAATACTCGCGGCACAGCGTCTGAGTGTAAACGCAATGATTGTGGGTGGTGGTGGTGGTGGTGGTGGTTACGAGGAGGGAGAATGAATTGTTTTTATTTCATCATCGCTCTGGTACCTTAGACAAAACGCAGCGTTGAGTTCCCACCAATGTTTCTAATTTTGAGTATTTATAGATGGAACTGTAGGATTTGTTCTACTTGTCTTGTTCTATATTTTGCACTCATAAATTTATTTTTTCTTGTAAAGATTTTTTTTTCATACTTCAAGATGCATCATACACAAATGTAAATTTCCCAATTTTTTTAAATGTAATACAAACAATATTAATATGAAAGCAAAAAGAGGGGAGTTAAATAATGATAATAAAAAAATATCAGCAATATCAAACCAATTTTTGGAATACCTGACCTGAATTTACATTGAATACAATACGTAATTGTAAAAGAAACACTATTATTCGGAAAGAATATAATTTTTTCTTCCACAATAATTGTGTTTGACTGTAAATGAGGTGGAATGTGTGATAATTTATTTAGAAATCTATAATTTTTGCAATCCCTTTTTGGGGTCTTTGACAAGACTGAAGACAAAGCGCAGCTAGGAATTCTGTCACTCTATACACAAATATCAAAAAGCGGAGAACGGAATACCTTGGCACTAGGTTATCTGTTAGGCGAGAATAAGCGTGTTGAAGGGTTTTTTTTTCGTTGGAGCAAATAAACGGAAAGACTAATGTCATGTTTAGTGGAGTCGCAATGTCGGAATGTAAGGTTCTACATTTTTACAACTGCATTTTTAATATTTTAGTAGTGTTGTAGAGGGAGCGTCGCGTCGTACGGAAGAACGGATGTTACTATTATAACGATGTTCCGTTCACTTTGGTTTCAAGACAGGAATGAAAACATCCTATATGGTTTTAGAGATATTTGGCAAAATATTTTTAATTTTTTTCTTTCTTTTTTTTTTCTTTTTTTCTTTTATGTAATAAGTCCTTTCAAATGGTTGCGCTTTTAGTGATAAGGCCGCCATTGCACTTTGTTTTGTCTTTCTGTAATTATTGTTACTCTACTAATTCTTTGTTTATTTTAGTGCAATAAAGTATTATTTTTTTTTTTTTGTTGAAAATTTTAGTATGAAATTATAATTATAAATAGTATGAAATTATTTCGCTATGTGAAGCTTTTTATTTAGTCTGTCTCAATTTCTGAAGAAAAACCATATGTTTTTCAATAATGGTAATATTAAAAAAAAAACTATGCGATTTATTCGTAGCTTTAATTGTATTATTAATGTTATTATAGTCCTCTTGTTTGTGAATACATTAAAAAATATATGCATTTTGAACTAACAGCCATTCAAAGGCGACACGCACCCCAACGTGTAGGTGCACTTAGTAAACGCACCGAACAAAACAACTGTAGGTACTATTGAACTGTTCACGGCAGTTCAAAGGCAGTCCATATTGCTTCATACAAACGATTCAAATGCTCAAACAATGGACATTGAGATAAAGAAGAATTTTAAATACTGAAAATAATGGCAAAAAATCTCTAAAAGATTTTTCTTTCAAAAGATTACTCAAGTGTTTATTTTTAAAGAAAGTAAATGAAGTATATAAGAACCTAGTACTAAAGTACTTACACTTTTCGCCTAATTTTCGAGCGAAAGCAAGGAAATGAAAATAATTGATTAATTTTCTTTTCATTTATTGCTTTTTCATAATCATTCTCATATATTTATGTATACTTTAACGAGATTCAAATAAAAATAAACATTTTACTGAAGTTTTACTAGCCTTTATTCTATCATAAACATTTACACGACCACAGTTTGTATGCAGTATAATTGCACTCATAAATTTAATTCTTATATTGTACTCGGGCTTCAATATTTTTTTGTGTTAAAAATAGTTACATAGTACAGCAAAATACTCGGTTATGTTACGGGTACAATTTAAAATGCAGTGCAGGTACTAACTATATGCCGCGGCGTTGAATTCCGCCACTCATTACGCAATTTCACAAAATTTAGGTGTTGGGTGGGCGGAGTGATTTGAAACTACCTAACTACTACTCTGCCTAACTTGCTATGCGGAAAAAATCAAGCTGTTTTTTACTTGATATAATAATATACCTAACTATTTACGTTACAATTTGACAATCTCATCTAATTCGAAGTAAACGAAATTGGAATCTTTCCCAAAATTATTTAATATTGACCCTCGTCTTGGAGTAGAACCAAATAGAAAAATTTAAGTTTGTTAATTACTTTTTGGCTTACCTAAAGCCTAGGGGAATAAATTGGATATATTAGTTAACAAATAACAAAGCGGCTGTGAAAATCGGAGTAACTTGTCACTTCGTTCTCTCTGCTTATCTTTCCTCACTTCTGAAGAAGGCTAGGGATATGCGTTATTATAAGCAACTGCAACCCTTTTTTTAGCTTAACGCTATATACATCGCACATAGCAAAGGGAACCTGTGAACCTACTGCTAAGACATTTCAATTCTCCTTATTCGCCGAATTCTCGAGGCATTCGTGTTGAGTGGTGGAACTCTAGGTAGGTATAATTATTAGGTATGTCACGCTACTTCTCCAGTTGTCACCATATAAAATAACAACTAAGCCTTCCTCAACAGATTTAACTAACTCCGCTTATTATGTACATATTCAAATTTGCAACTTTAACAACGCTAATTAAAACATTGAATTTTAATTGTATAAGTTACAAATATCTGGAGTTTACAAGTTTAAGCATAATCCAGATAGCTACAAGAAACTGGGATAATAATATTCCCCTATTTAAGTTTCTCTCCTCCGGGGGTTGTTAACGAGTTGAGCTATCGAAAATGTAAGGAACTTTATCGCTACAAGCCTTGCGATGTCTCACGCCTTTTTGTAATCTTTTACGGCGACGACGCGGCTAGAATGAACGTACAATTTTTCTTTAAATTATTTATATATTCGTGTTTTCTTATTTATTGTTTTTATTTATGAGATATTTCTGATGAGAAAATAGCTTAAATATTTTAAATTCTGTTTCTTGCTTCATGTGTGTCTTGCTATATATCTTTCTGATGTTAGACGTCGTCGTTGGTAAAATCAGAATTTATCTGGATAAGCGGGTTGGTACCATTTAAATATAAATACCATTCTAGGGAACTTATATTTAAAACTACGTTTTTAGAAAAGTCGTAAAAAATTTAAATTAAAAAAATAATTACAAATTATTATTTTTTAGCTTCACGCCGTATGTGATATCACATACAGCAAGATAAAGAATGGAAGATTGAGGAAGGATCCTAGAGTTAAGACATTCCGTTCTCCTCGCACTGCTCAATTTTAGAAACATAAGCAACAAAATGAACAAACAACACAACAATAAAATAAAACTTACTAATTATACGTAGGTAATAGTACTTTCAAAAAGTGGTTTGTGACAAAGCGATTAAAACATTTAATATTAAATAATTTATTTTCATTTCTGCCACGCGGAAATGAACCCGCAACCTGTCAAGTTAACAGTCACACACTTATACCCGTGCGCCATAACTGGCCTCAAACTCTTCTGGTGTATTAAAATATTAATCCACTTTACCCGAGTGTCCCCCGGCGGTGACGCAGTGAGTGTAGAGCGTGATCAATAGTCACCAAGTGTTCAGTAACTGCCATTATTATAACAAACGAGCTATACATTTTTCCTTTTATAAAATGATATTAATTTTATGATACAATTTTGTCTTTCCTTAAATATAGCGTTGAAGATATGAAAAATGATCGGTTATGCAAAATTTGACTGCAGTGTGACTTGTTCATGTTTATTGGTTTAGCGTCACATGTCGAGGGTAGGCAGAGGGAATCTAGTGTTGGGATACCCTATCCCTCACCTAAGACCAAAAGTCGACTAGACTAAGAATTAAATTAAAATAAGTATAAAATATAAAAAAATATATATTTTATTCATAAATGACTATCAAGCGTACTCAGTTTCGCATTTAATTCCGTGGAACATAAAGCCGGTATCTAGCATCTGGTAAAGTTCGCTTCGTTTTTAATGCTCTATTCGTTTAGAGATAACTGGGAGCATTTATTTAGCTTCAGCGGTATGTTTACTGGGTAGATTAGTGGTGCGACTGGACCACGTCCGGGAACCTAACGAGGCACTCGCTCTTGCTACTCTGTACTTATATTACCAGATCAGTCTTCGCTTGTCCAACTTAACCAATATTTTTTGTTATTTTTTTTAGCTTCACACTGAATATCATATATGGATGGGTAGGAAGAGAGAATCTAATTAGACACTCCGTTCTCCACGCACCATCATATTTTTGAGATATTATTTGATGAATGTCGAACTCAACTTCGCGTTTTGTCTTATTGCCAAAACGAGAAAATGAAAATAATTCATCCCCTGAATGGGAAGCGAACTCACAACCCTGGCGTTACAGTCACACCCTTATGCCGCTGCACTAGGACAGCCTAACCAACATTTGTAACGTCGCCATTAAATGCTCTCATTATTGGATCTCGGACTGTTAACTAACGACTCCACACATTACCTGCAGACTACTGCAGTGAAGTTACGACTGAAGCGGATTACTGAACGGAAGTGAGAAATAGTTACATTTATAACTATTTCTCACGTTTATTGTACAAAAGAATGGAAAACATTGGCCATTTAAAATTGAATACTGAAATTTTAATTATATAGGTGTGTATAATATCGATTTTTTCATTTGTTGTTTGTCGCGCTGTCAGCGATGATCGATATGAAGGGATGGAAGGCACGATCGATCGAGATTTAAACAATTATTTGTCAGTGTATGTAAATGTGATAGGTTGGCTCGAAAAAAATAAATATTTTCTATAATTACTATAATTTTACTTACTTACTTACTACTTATTACTATAATTTCTTAAATTCTCCTCGATGTGGTAACAAGGCAACGCATAAAGTGGAGATCGGAAAGAAATATCTTAATAGAAACTCAGGAATGTTTTAACACTAGGTTCCCCAGTTCTAAAATTTGATAATCCTTTGTCTTATTACATCACACCAATGCATAGATATCTCGAATCATAATTTAATAAAAGTAATTTCCACAGCAGTGCTCCTCCAAGTACGCAATAATTAAACACTAATGAACGTCTCCGCACGACTCGCTGCCAGCTAGCCGGATCGATCGCTAACTCACTAGCTCAGGGAACTTCTCTTATTAGCACTTGATTTTATTCACGAATTAATCTTAGTCTCACTGCTAACGAGTCAACAGTCAACATCCGATACGGGTTTAACTTATTATTGGATATATGTGATTTTGGCTTCGAAATACATATAAAATTGATGTTTTTGCATTTTTAGTTCTTGTGAGATTATATTGTTGATATTATTTAGGCACTTATTAACTCAAATTCCGATACATTAAAATCTTATTTTTATACGTAGAAGTATTTTTAAACGGTTTTATTTAGCTCACCCCGTTTGTTTATTTGTTTATTTATTCGTTTGGGTAGAATTTAGTAATTGAAATTTAACCCTCTTCCCGTTAACCGATTGATCTGAAATTTGGTATACGCCTTTGATTCTGGTGACAATACAATTATCCATATTCGATATTATTGTGAATCCAAGATGGCCGCCGCTACAAGATGGCGGACCACTTAGTTTTTTTCAGTCCCATCAATATGGGTATCAAATGAAAAGGCTTGTCAAGTAGAATTCAGTGCACTATACAAAAATAAAAAAGGAAAAAAATATTTTTAAGTTAAACGGTTTAATATTGCAGATAAATAAAATCGTATCGTGTAGAATAATAACAATTTGAGTATGTTAAAAATGTTTCATAAATAGCATTATCTGTTACCAAATGATAATTCTAAATAAAATTTTCTCTACAGAGNACATTACACATATATACTAATAAATTAAAATACTTTCTAATTTGACATGCAATTTATTCTGCCATGTTAATAACAACCGTCGTCGCTACGCGACCGCGTTCGTTACCGCGTCATTTTGATATTCATCCATATGAAAATAAATATAATAGTCACTTTTAGCATTTCATCTAGATTGAAATTATATTTCTATAGAAATTATATTCTTATATTGCAAGCAGGCGTAGCCGCGTCCGGGTCCGCTAGTATTAATATATACGTAAAGATATTTTTTCCTTCCTAAGTGTGGAATAATAACAATTTAAAAATGTTAAAAATGTTTAATTAATAGCATTATCTTTTGCCAAATGATAATTCTAAATAAAATTTTCCCTACAGAAATGCTAACAACGTAAATAAGTTGTAAGAAGCGTATAATAATTTAGACGTAACTTGATGAGAACGTATGGTTTAGGTGGACAGGGTGCTTAGACCATTTCCAAGAGGAAAAGAAAGAATTTTTATACGATTACCTAAAGCAATAGATACTTTAGGCTTTTAAATATAGTTATATTCTATCCTAATACTAGCACGTTTGGAATACCATAACCAAAGAACAGAACAGTACAGAATAGGCAGTCAGTGCTAGAATAGTATGGCAGATGGTGTAGGTATGCCGCAGAATAATCACTACAGCGTAAGACGCAAGTCAGGACAAGGAATAATTAATAGAAGCGGCAGGAGGGTCGCGGGCGACGCTAATGTGCCCAAGTTTATTCAAATTGCTTTCATTAATAGCGCTACTTTGCGCTCCACCGCTACGTCGCGTCGCGCCTCCTGTGGCCGCATGAATTTCAATAAAACAATTCATGTTTTGTTTAACATCTTGTGACGTACTTTCTTAGGATGTTTTGGTTCTTAACTAAGCCGATCCTTCTTTCTTTGTTTTTACTAACTCAAACTAGAAATAAAATCATCGTTGGATAGATATTTATTTTTGTTTTTGTTAGTATGTTAGATACAAGATTTAATTTCCTGATCTTAAAATTCCATAAACTTACACTATTCTTTTTTTAACATTAAGATAATTTGATTTCTGGATGCTATTTGGACTAAAATTGATGCGCAAAATAAAATTGCAAAAAATACACATATAAATTTCTGATAGTAGGATCGTTAGCTTTTCATGTTTAACTTTTCAAAAAGAAAATTCAGTATCATTATCATTGAAATTATCTAATAGCTTCGGTGGTTATTTCATCAAACGTTCACAATGAATGGTCAAGCCGTACGTTTCCACCGTCCCAGCGAGGGCTGCGGTCGCGGATACGACGCAACAAAGTCCGCGGCGTTTTCAATTGCTAGTGCACTGAATATTCATACGCCATCAATATTCATGAGCGCCGCACCGCGCCAATATCAAAATATTTTTCAATAATATCCTCCTCCGTCTGTCGTTGTTGTTCCGTTGTGTGTCGTTGACTTTATATTCTTGTATTCTTCTTTATATTCTTATTATTTATATTAATTACTCTTCTTTATATTTTTATATTCTTCTCTTTGTGATCGAATACAACAGTTTTTCTAAATGTTACATAATTACTAAATCTGTGCCAATTTTTTGATCTTTGCGCCATTTTCACCGTTGCATATTTTCCGTCAAAATCTCGAGGCTTTCTTCTTAAATCATTGGCATTTTAATTATATTTCTATGTATAGATATACATATAAACATGAGGACCTTCCGGAGGGCATGTATGAAGAGATTGATGACAGTGGACGTGAAATTAGATCTTATAGTTTAACGGGATCTTATAAGTTAAGTTTTTGTTATGGTATTTCATCAGATGTACCGGATATTCAACTTTATATATCAATGGAAAACTTTTATCACACTCATTAACTTTTGTTATGGACACATTATGCATCTACATCAAATGTCATTCAAAACGAATAGATCCTAGCCAGACCACAACTTATAACTGAATAACTTCGCAACAAAAAAGTTTATATAAATCGGTCCAGTAGTTCAGAAGATGTGAACTAAGAAGGAGACAGACAAAAATCATATTCTATTAATTATTTTAAATATATTTATTTAATGGATATACAAACATAAATTCTCTATAGGATAAATTACTTGAAACATACGGAAGGTTAAGCTATTAAACCACATTCAGTCTGGAAGCCGTGATGATGACTAAGAAGTTTAATTTATTAAATACACAAAGTTTTTGCTAAATATAATAAAAGTTTATAGCTGAGCTCAAACAAACATCGCGATGCGAGGTTGTGTCTTAGTTATTAGTATTGTTCGTACGGCGACCGCCGCAGCCGCACTGCCTGCCGTTATAATTACTTTCATCGGCCTCTAATTGCTTCCTCCCATCGCAGTCAACGCTGAGAGCATACGGGCCGGGCGCGCGTTACAAAACCGAAACGATTGAGTTACAATTCATAAAAAAATATATTTTGCGTGAAAATTTACGAAAAGCATAAACGTTTAATGTATTTGAGGGGAATTGGTGTAATTACTGCGTTTTATACCGCCTCGCAATATCGCTGACCGCGGGCGCGGGCACGTAAGCGGAAGCAGGCGCGGGCACGTAAGCGAGGACAGGCGAAGGCACGTAAGCGGGGGCGGGCGCAGGGCGGGCGGCATAAATCCGCCTCTATCATATAATGCGGGAGTTTTTATTGAGGCGAGAACGGCATTCATTACAGAACAATTTATGGCCGCCGGCCCGCGGCTGCCACCCGCGCCCAGCCGCCCGCCCGGTATGAATATGAGATGACCTTTCTTTATATTACATCGGTTGTTAAATTTCAAAATTGCTATGCCAACATTATGGCGCGTTAAATAGGAACGCTTAGGTGATATTTTTCACCACTTTTCAACGGCTAGGTGATTGTGCCGGGCGTAATGGCCGCCGCGAAACAGATCCCGATTATTTCACTGGCTCATTTAATTTTGATATTCTCATAAATTTCTACCGCAATAACCTCGTTCGAGCATTGTTTTCGTATAAAATTTATTTACATAATAAATGTTTTATGAAAATAATAATGTGCGCAAAAACTACGTATGTAATTTACGTACGTTTTTAATCAGTGTTTATTCGGTGAAGATAACATTCGGATTGCGTTCAGATAAGTTTAATTTGTTTCTTCTATTGCTTGGAGATGAATAAATAACGTTACAAGATATAATATTAAAAAGAATACATTTTCTTTTGGTAAGGTATTTGCGTAGGCGAGAGCTAATTGTTAGGACATGATATAAGATTAATTTTCGAAATCAATTAAGCCCTAATAGGTAATTGAAATTCTAACAAAGGAAGTTCGATTTATCCACCTAGTTGATAACGAGGTATGCGGAGATGTCTATAATATTTTAAAGTACTATTCCACGCTTAGTTACCAACAGTACCTAAAATGAAAATATAAGAAGCTTTAACTGAAAAAAACATTCAGTCTATAAATATAAATAAATAACAGTACATATATTAAAATTCAACATTAACGATTTTAATCACTATTTTTCATTCCCTGTTCTGGCAAGACAAAACGCGGGGTTAAGTTCCGCCACTCAACACGCAATACATCGAATTCCTTTGCATCAAATTCCCTCTACATAGGGTAGGATTTACGGGGAAAAGCGTGAAACCTCATGACAAATTAAATTTTCACTTCTTCATCAGCCAGATGTAGCTGTTCTACCTCTATGTTCGTACAGTGTGATGACTATTGTCAACGACGGTCTCCTGTCGACCAACAGACCTGTCACGGTGATCGCGAGTGATATGACGCGTGGACGCGACTGACAAATGATTGTTTGAGTTAACTCTACCGTCACCGAGTGTCGCGTCACTCCTTTTACATGTGTCGATCAAGACTGACAGAACGATAGAAGGGAACGCGGCCAAATGGAAAATAATGCAAAATATATACTTTTATATATAATGGTGAATGATGATACGTAAGTAGATATCTATATACAACTATATACAACTAATGTAATAGATTGTACCATTGATTTTGAAAAGAGCAACTGTTGAGTTTCTTGCCGGCTCTTCTCAGCAGAACTGCCTTCCGAACCGGTGGTAGCTTTTTGTTCATATGTTCATTCGACAATTCAAAAGTGCTTATAATAATTGCCTATTTGAATAAAGAATATTTTGAATTTGAATTTGAATATAATATTTAACTTTCTATGGAACGATAAATGCTGATGATGTAAAGCATCTATCACAATCGAACCCATAACCATCGTAATTACATTCAAATGCTATACCATTGCATATTTTAAATAAATTAAGTATATATATTTGTATTTTTTCTAATCTCACGCGTAGCGCTACCGCTAGCAGCATCAGAAAGTGCGGGCGGCGAGGAGCGGCTGCGGATACGACAAAGTTCGCGTTTCGATTGCTAGTGCTCTGAATATTTAAACCCATCTATATTCATGACGGCGCACCGCACTGCTATCTAAATATTTTTCAATAAAATCCTTTTCAACTGTCGCTTCTACATTTTTATGTCTTTTTAGAAATTAATAGCTTTTAGGATTATGAAATTTGCAAACTGTATAGTTGTTTTTTTTTTTTTGGTTTTTATCTGTACATTTTGATTAATCAACTAAATGGTTAAAGCTTATTTAGAAATTCCTAAAATATAAACTGTATGAACTAATCTTTGAAAAGATAATATTTGAGTGTTAAATATTGATTTCCTTAACTTAGCAATATTATAGCATCTATCAATAGCAAACCACAATTTAAAAGATACGCCAATAAAAGTTTTTGCCAAAAAAGTAACCAAAAGCCGAAATTACTTCCGAAATGTAGTGCAGTTAGGGCAAGGTATGGAGGAACACTACGACTACCAGTATACCTCGATAGTGGTTATTTATGAAGGGGCACTCGCGGCGGCCGCCGACCGCCGACCGACGCTAAACGCGTGCCCCGCAAATAACACACGCCCCAATTGTTCGCTAACTAACATCCTGCCCTTCTTCAGCTTCCTATTAACTAACCTCTTCCGTTTGATATCTATCCTATCTATGTAATGCCTAAAATTAAATATGTTTTGTTTTCATTTATATTATGTTTTGATTTATTTGAATATATTTAATATATTAAGAAGATACCTATAATTAATATATAATATTTAGTACTTACATCCGTAGCGAGGACGAGCCGAAAGCCGGGCTAATGAGAGCGCGTGACGCTGCACTCCATCTCGCAATTAATTATTTGTCCCGCGTCCGCTCCCCTCACCTCCTCGACCCTCCTACTCCCCTCCCCGCACCAATCAAGGACCCTCCTCGTGCCGGTCCTTATAACACCCTCCTTCAGAATTCCGAAAAACTATTTCTTTTCAAACGCTAATTGCTTGTCGACGGAGAGATCTACCTGCCGCGGCGGAAAATAACGAGCGTCTCGCGACTAACAAAGACAGTTATGAGATGTAATTATTCGACGGACTCTATTCCAGATATTGCAAATTACTTCGGACTTCGAAATTACTTGTTCATTACGCGTAGCTCTTCATTAGACATGACAGTTATTTTTTTAGTTGGTATCTACTTGCTAAAAAATGTACACTTATATTAAACGTTAATAGAAATACATTTAATACGAATTTAAAGGTATTTATTTCCCAAAAAAGGACAAACAGATTTTATGTAACTAAAGTTTACAAATTTAACACAACGATAGATCATGGAACTTGAAAGGTTTGCGAAAATATTCCAGCAACGGACGACAACTAAGAGCGTCCTGTGAAATAAATTAAGTAATGCAAACAAGTGGGGAGCGCTATAAAGTGTCGTGTCAGCGATACTAAATTTACTGCAGCACTCCGCGGGCTGCAAAAGTTTTATCTCAGCTGTCACGAGGCTGTCATGTCGGCGCTGCTCATGTAACTGGACTTTCGATTCGAGATGCTTTTGCGAGATTTCATATCGCAATTTCTCGTGAAAAATATCACCCTCGAGTTAAATATTTCGTATTTACTCACTTCAGTCCACTACGTTTCCTCTTCGCTATATTTTACCAAAGTGCAAATAGTGGTTCGTTACTTTAGATCTGTTTGCACAGCGTGTATGGCTGTACCTACATAGTAAACTATTTCTTCCGCAATTAGGCGGCACCCAATTTCCCGGAAGTCAGGATGACGGACGGCTCTACCTTACAAACGTACCCTAAATTCAAAATTCAAGATATTTATGGTGGAGTGGTGGGTGGTCGGTGCCCAATTACTTATTTGTCCGGTCCCAGCTTATGTCGCTCTCGTTCGGGCCGCTCATTAATCAATGTTTTTTCCCCGCTGTCCCGACGCTCGGGCGGGGCGAGCAAATCCAGCGTGCAGCGAGTAAGCTGTTTGAAGATTTATGCAGCCGCTTTCGCTCCGGCGACCGCGGCCCACGTGTTAATGAATTTCGCCATTAATTCTTGAAACTTACTGGATAGGAGCCGATTTATCTTTTAAGTAAATAAATATTGAAGTGTAAATACTTGTTTTTGTTGCAGGTGAAACATCGAGTGCGCCGTGTTTAGCAGTCTCCTCGCCGGGGAGGACCGCGCCGGCGCCGCTCACCACGCCGGTAAGCTGTTAATGCCTTTTATTTTAAATTAAATGAATAAGCTAGAAGTCCTTTTAAAAAGATTTAGAGCTTATATATAAAGGTTCATAGATTTAAATTTAAATTTTATATATTAAAAATATTGTTACCATTAAATTATATCAAGAAAATATCTTAAATACAACCGTTAAGTAAACTAGCAGTAACCTCCCAATAAGAAGAGACTTGCAATAAACATGCAGCAATACATAGCCGTTACCTCCCGCGACGTCTCCCATCAATCTACGTCCTCATCTGCTAAAAGCGTGTAGATTACATGAGTATGGGTGGATATGACGCCTTACAACTCCTTATTAACTTCAAAAAGGAGAAGAACGAGGCATAGAGCGGGCAGAGGAAGCCTGGAAGTGTTAAAACACTCTGTTCCGCACGCACCGCCCAATTTTTGGAAGAAATGGGCGGTGAATGGCGAAACCGTCTTGCTAACGGACCGAATTGATTTCTTGTAATGAGAATTGAACCAATAATCGTTACGTGTACAGCCAGACATCTTGCAGCTATGCTACAACACAGTTTATTAAGATTATCTAAAAAAAATATACCGAGCAAAAAATACTAAAATTAATGTTTTAAGAAGAATTCCTAAAAATTGCTACTGATTTCAATAGTAAATGAGTAATAACGATAAGTAATAAGTACAACAAATTCACGAAATTATTGATACTTATCACTAATTTCGAGAATTGTTCTTTTTAATTATCTTTACGGGACAAGCTTGCGACTATAAAGGCGACAGGTTTTGGGTTTGATTCCCACTCGTGGAATGAATAAAAATTAATAATTGACCCAAGTGGAAATCGTCAATCAATCAATCAGCTTCACGCTGTATCCCGCACACAGCAGGGTAGGCAGAGGCAACCTTGTGTTAACTTTTGCTCGACACCAGTGCAAAGAAATGGAAACATAAATTCAAATCAATATTTTATCTCCTCGAGTGGGGATCGAACCCACAACCAGTGGATTGTACAGTCACACTTTGTGCCCCTGCGCTACGACTGGCCTATATATACAATCATTTCTTAAATTTAATCGAGATTCTGGGCTATAGATAGTATAGATAGTATTGTACGTACGTATTGCAAATGAATTTTAATTTAATTCCTATTTATCATATAAATTCATTCATATCAACACTCATTGCCTTTTGTCCTCATATGCAGTAGCAGCAGATATTTGAGGCAATGAGCAAAAAACATGAATGTAAACAAGAGAGAGTCTAATTAAAAAAGAAAATATGTTAACAAAATGTTAATAATGCCGCGGCTCCAAGGTCCCCACTTGAAATTATATATCTTTCATATTATATTATACGAGTAATATTGTGAAAATAGACACTCACATATAAGAAGATAAACATGTGAGAATATAAAAGGGAATAGTGGGACAGAATATCTTTAGGAATATCGCTATAATTATATTTATTTTTCCCTGAATAGGGTTGTTGTTTTGTTAGGGCTTCATTACAGTGTTGTTTTTAGAAAGGTTCTCACAGATCTAATTTTAGTGTTGTCATTATAATGATTATGTAATGTGAAAGGGAGATATATATTTATAATTATATAATTATATAGAATATATTATATGACGCCGTCATCGATGGCTGGAGGGTAGTACTGTCTTCATGTATCGCTAGATGGCTGGGTGATAGATCCGTTGTAGTTACTACTAGTGTACTGCTTACCATTTGTTATTTTAATAATAATAATAATTTTTATAACAAAATTATTATTCGTCTGAAACGAGACTGCCGGGTCTACAATCCCTGGTGATGGAGAGCATCACGACTCTGTCCATTATAATAACAAATGACGTCACGGTGTTTACTCCCAAACGTAATAAAATGATTCACTTATTTTGCTATGATGACGTAATACTCTAGAGATATTATAATCCATGACATATATAATTCTGTGTGTGGGAGATGCGTGAGGGTCATTGCAATGTCAAACACAATTTTCAAATAGGAAGTAATGCCGGCCGGCCCCGCGATACGAAGCCGCCGGGGAGCAACGACACAACGTCTGCATCCTGTAAACGTAAATCCTTGCAGATTCAGTTCCTGCTTGGGGGAAGTGAAATATTTTCATTTCTTCGCTCTTGTAACAAGAAAAAGCGATTCGTTTAGTTCCGTTGTTTAATGTTCAGATTTCTTTTAAAAAAATAGAAAAGGAGTGTCTTGACACTAGGTTACACTTGCCTACTATATGTGTGATACAAAATATAACAAAAAAAGAAGTAATTTCGCTATTATTTGTAGATAAAGCTACTAGAACTGACCGGATAGGTCCTACCGTACTACCAGAACCAATTTTGTAATCTCATCCGTATTTTTTGTTCTAAATAGCACCATTACTGCCGCGAAATCAACAGCGAGGCATCCTCCAATGGAAGCCCCGGCTTCCTCTGATGTTAATTAAATTCTTTCACTCCGGCCGCGCGATTTGTTCCCGTATATTAATTCTACTAAGCTGAACGTTTTGTGTACCGTTCTAACATCCGCTTGATAAATTGTTGGTTTTATAATGTGAATGTAGACCTTCTTTGAAAATATAATAAAAGTAGTTGATGTACGCGACGTGAATTTGGAACTGAGGAGCAGCTATAGGTTTTTTTAGCTTCACGCTAACCCGCAAATAGCAAGCAGCAAGCAGAAGGAAAGTTGGAACTTATCTTAACACTTTTGTTCCTCTTTTTTCGCTGAATTCTGGAGGCATTGCGTGTTAAGTTGAGGAACTTAACGCCACACTTTGCTCAATACAAGAGTGAAGGAATGAAAATATTTCATTTCCTCGAGTGAGAATCCAACTCACAACCTCGTGGCCTCGTCGTGTTTACGTCGTCGTGTGTCTACGGTCTTACATATAAAATATATCTATAATTTTCAATCATCCACAAACTCCTAACATGACACATATAGCTAAAAATCGTAAAAGAATCGTTAAAAATATGACAATGTATGAAAAATTTCAAGTACGTT
The DNA here is from genome assembly GCA_036379175.1 of Heliconius cydno galanthus. Classification (NCBI taxonomy): domain Eukaryota; kingdom Metazoa; phylum Arthropoda; class Insecta; order Lepidoptera; family Nymphalidae; genus Heliconius; species Heliconius cydno. The sequence continues at coordinate 354,849 of JAKRZM010000675.1, read as the reverse complement.
AGACGGTTCGCTAAGTCAATAAGACTGCATAAAACTTATCTATGGAACGTTTCATTTGAACAGTAAAACTTAAAGTGACAAGTGGATCATAAAAGCGTCCCGATGTCGTATAAACCTATGAGCCCGTGAATTGTGTCTTGGGGAGATTTTATCTCGGAGTCAGTCGTTTTATGTTTGCGATGGAGCAGTCGCGGTATCTTTATTGCGGTCAGTCAATAACTTGCCTTTATGCGTCGTCACCGATAGCCGATAATATTTGCTAAGTGTCCCCGGAGACCACCGCCTCGGGCTGCCGTCCGCAGATCATACCCTCGCGACCCCACGGGAATCCGAAACGTCTTTTATTTTAACGCCCCACATAATTCCGATGGACAAAATTAACTGACTCGTTGTTCCTAAAGTAAAATAATTTTATTATACCGCTCCGTTTTATTGAGCACCACCCACCATCTCATTATACGTTTTTGTCGAAAATTCCTTGTTTAATACCAGGCGATAAAGCTTAGCACGTTGTAACGCAGATTATTTTCTGATTTCTTAAGCGGCTTTGCAAATTTGATGCGGTAATACATAGAATAAATCTAAATCCGCGAGGCGTGAGGCGGGCTGGGGCGAAACCGCTCGCAGCGCAGGAAGTTCGCTTGCGGCCGTCCCGAATTATAATATTTGCCGGCACCAAACCGCACCGAACTGATTCGCTGCCAAATTAAATATTTCGACATCGTCTCCACATTAAACTTTATCGCGTTTGTACGAGAGTTAGTTACTTCGGAAATTTACTGTGCCGAGTCCTCATCAAACAGAAACATCGAACTTCAGCTAACTAAGTTTAGGACCGATAAAGCGCAAAACGAGTAGAATTTTAATATCAACTCCTCAGCAAAAGCTTTGTCTGCTAACGTTAATCGGCTTCTGACAGTCCATCGCGTCGCTCGGGGCGTCTCGTTCCGCTGCTATTATAATTCACCTCACTGTATCGATCGTATTCTAATAACTTTGACAAAGGATCTGTAAAGCCAGTCGGATCCAGTTCAGCACACTCCAGCACCACTCGACTCAAGTCTCGAGTGCAGCCCAATATATTTCAATCTTTACAAGTGTAAGCCTTGCAGCTATCCTACGCTCGTAAATAACACTATTCCTGCGATTTACAGACATCGCTAACATTGAAAATAAGAGGTCGAATTGATTTGTGCTTTCAATATCCAAGTTAACGGCTTGGGCTCATATTTCGCGGATCACGCGCCGCTCCACTAAAATGCATCTGGTGGCTTCCAAATAAGTCTTCCACTTAATGTTGCAGTCGACTACATTTATTATATGATAGTGCGGACTCGCGCGTGCACTTGTCGAACGTGAGTTAGAGCTAAAATAAAATATAGTTAAAATTTTACTCTATTCTTAATTAATATTGTTTTATACTGTAAAATTTAATTTTAAATGCGATGCAGGCGTAGGATATAGTATACTAAGTAAATGTATGACTTGTCTTAGAAACATTGATATGATTAAAAATCCAAATTAAATTTTAAAATACTTACCACTTTTATACGTTTTATACGCTTTTATACATTTATGTTTTTGTATGTGTATGTATATTTTTTTTTATATATATATTTTCAGATTCACGCTATATGGCATGCCACACATGGCAGGGTTAGCAGAGAAAATCTGGGAACATAGTGTAAAGGCACTCCATCCGTATTAACACACTCCGGTCCCTACTTTCCTCTGAGTTCTGGAGGCATTGTGTGTTTAATGGCGGAAGTTAACGCCGCACTTTGCCTCGACTCCAGAGCGAATAAACAAAAATATATAATATTTCATTTCCTAAGGCGGGATTCGAACCCACAACCTATCGCGCTTACAGTCACTGGCCTCAAAATATAATATAACACAAATAACATTTCATATTATATGAATAAGGTACTTAAGTTCCGAGTTGCACAGTTAGTGGGTAGATCTGACCACCCCCCTAATGTGTTGGAAACTTCGCAATATTTAATAAGTTCCGCCCGCCAGGAAACAGAGGAGTTAGTCGCATTTGAGTGTACCACTATAGAAGTTAGGGCTATATTATTAACTAAATTTTAGCTCTAGTGTGTTTATTTATTCGTTATGTTTTAAATTTTGTTGCATTTCGTAGCAGACTAAGATAATATAATGTATTTCATACGTGGGTTGTGGATTCGGTTCCATTCAAGGGAATCTAGAAAAAGTTAAATTTCTGTCTTTAAATTAGATGGAAATTGGTGAAAAGATGATCAATTGGTGAAAAGATGATAACATAGTGTTGAGCGTAAAATAAAGAACATTAAAATAGTAAAAATCAGCTTCACGCTCACAGCAGTGTAGGCAGAGGGAACATAGTGCTAAAACACTCTGTTCCCCATTTCCCACTGAATTCTGGAGGAGCAGATCGAATAAATGAAAATATAAATTAAAATAAATATCTCATTTTCTCGAGTGGGGATCGAGCCTACAACTCTTCTTCTTCTCTCTTCTTCTCTTTCTGTATATATATATATTTTAATTTTCGCACTTTGTTACAAACAATTGTCAAGTAGACTTACACTGATGTAAATCTACTTTTGTAAAATAACATAATAACTTTTCTACGTAATGAGATGGCCACACGAGGGTAGCCCAACGAAATAGACTGGCAATTCTTTTGTTCACACTCTAGTCTTTCATTTGTCAACATCATCACAATAATAATTGAAGTAACTGAAGAATCTACTTAGGATAACGTTTTTGATAAGATCTTTTTAACCCCCTACGAAAACAGAGGGGTTAAGCTAGACGTGCGTGTGTTTGGTTTTATCTGTATATCTATCTGTGGCAACGTAGCTTCCAAATGGATGAACCGATTTTGATTTAGCTTTTTTGTATTTGTAAGGCGACTTAATTAAGAATGTTACTTACCCATATGGCCCAAGAAAATATTTATCGTTTGAAGATAATGAGTCTATTCTAGTCGTTTGTATTCTTTTACAGTATTCGGTATGGAAGTTTTTAATTATACATTTTTTTAGAGCTTTGGTAAATTAAATATTTGCATTTACATCTACTGACGCTACTTCATTATACATTTTAAACACTAATAAAATTAATACACACTAAATGGTCACTATAATTCGACGATTTCATTTAAATGAATCACGTTCCTATTTATATGGTGTTAATTGCTTGTAATTAAACAATTTACTGCATTTAATAATATATTGTATTGATTTAACGGAAATATAAAGTATTTTACGCTTATCAATTATTGCGGCTGTCGATATTATTTTCTTTTGGAATCCTGATGATAATAATTAATCATTTGATGAATTGTAGTAAAAGTAGGCAATATACGTATATTTATTATGATGTATGTACCAAAGTTTGTGAGGCAGGTAGAGATTATTTATTATTACTATACTCTAAATCAAAGTTCAAAAGGAACAGCGTAGGCATTAGGTTCCCTGAGCTTACACTCGTTACAGATTTCAAAGCACTTTATTAAAATAACCTTTCCCCCAGGCTTGCAACGGCCCTGGCGCGTCGTGGACGTGGAGCGCGCGCGGCGCGGCCCCACCAGCCGGTATCGGGCGCAGTGCCTCCGCATCGCTGCGGCCCGCCGCCGCCGACCTCAACGTCGACGCCATCAAGGAGAAGCTGCTCGACAACCGGATCCCGGAGTCCTGTGTCTAGTCTATATACACTCTACAGTCAGCCTTCGATAGTAAATGGATAGTTATTGTGTAATTTATGTGTGTCTTTATAATTTGTTTGAAATTTTGGCAATAATTGTGTATTTTTTTGTAAAAATGGATGAAAGAAATCATATTTAATTATTGAATTACAATTCCTTAGATCAAAGATTTGATTGTACTAAAACAGATTTTGTCACTATGTGAATTTTATATGGTATTAATAAAAAAAATGGCTTTTGATTAATTTCCATCGTCGCTTGCATCAGCTAACTCATACATACATACATACATACATAAGCTCGTCATGTTCTCAGTGCGCATACATTTGGAAAATATCGTTAGAATTAGAATAATTGTGGTCAAATATTTATAACTGTATTATTTTTAATATTAAATAATATTATACATATTTCTGTTTTCACATATTATATTGAGTTGGTACTTGTAAGTACGCAGCGTGCAGACTGCGATTGACTAAACTGTCCTTAGCTAGTAATAATTGTAAATATTCCACGAACACTATAAAATAATTTTTGGTTACTTAGTAGATTTACTTTGTAAGCGAGTAGCGAGTACCGCACCGTACCGTGACTCTCCTCTCGTCGTCTACTTTGTCCTGTAAAGAGTAGCCGAAGCCTACATCTAATGATAAGAGTCGGTTTTGATAATGAGCATTTCATTAAATTAATAAATAATTTTAGTGGAATTTTAACGATCGTTACATTTTATAGGAAAATTCATTGTATGGAATCATGCGTTATTGAAATCGACTACTCGTTTATTATGATTATGAATAATTCTGAGACTATAATTCTGTTATTTCGTTTAGATATATCCTGTGATGTAAATAGTAGGTTGTAAGTGACTGAGTCTTTGCCACTTTTTTATATGTCTACGAATCTAGCTACTGTCGACTGTCGTCTGCGATGACGTGTCGTAGTGTCCCAGTGTCGGAGTGTCCGAGTGTCGGAGTGTCCGAGTGTCGGAGTGTCCGAGTGTCGGAGTGTCCGAGTGTCGGAGTGTCCGAGTGTCGGAGTGTCTCCCTGTAAATAAGTTTGTAACTTCTCGGTGTTAAGGTTTCCAAGTCGGCTTAGTTCACGCAGAACGTCCCGCGAAGTGGAGTGAGTTGTCCAAAATGTTTATTTAAAAATAAATTACTTTTAATTTATTTTTTTCTTCAATAACTACATATTATACGTTAATAATTTATGTACCTATTTGAATTGTAAAATAGTTTTTTTATAATTTATGTTTCGATATACCTACTATTAAAATATGGTATGTATTTGTATATATAGCAAAATAAAAATATTTCCAGATATTAAAATATTCGCAGTATCCACTTGATTACAGCTCGAACGACACGCGTTGGCCACACCGCGCCGCGTTGCACCACAAGCCGCGTTCACACTTCTGCTCTGGTAGAATACCATTAAATAATTACTTTATAAATTTAATTAATGTCTCTCGATATCTGAATAAGACCGTCAACGCGGTAGTTGTGGGTTCGATTCCCAGTCGGGGGAATGAATTAAAATTTATTAATATTTTCATTTCTATACTCTGGTACTAAGGCAAAGCGTGGCGCTAAGTTCCGCTACTCAACAGGTAATGCCTCAAAAATTGGGAAACTGTGGACAGTTATGTGGAGTGTTTTAATACTAGGTTCCCTATGTCTACTGAAATAAAGACAATCAAGAAAACGGAATGTTTTAACACTAGATCTTTTAAGTACTTTTAGCCAGTGCTGCTATATGTGAAAAATGCGTATAAATTAAAGGTTCTTGTAAATAATTTCCTTTTCAAACGTGACTCACTCCGCGTGACAGGAAAAAAAAAAGTTTTATAATCTCGTAGAGTCCGTGACAACAAAATGACTACTTATAAAAGAGTTAAAATTATCATACCATATATGGTCATTTAGGGGTACATAAGTTTCATGTAAACTAATACTAAGATTGACCTAACTTTCACTTGTCACATATCTCACATTATATCATCAATTTCAAACATATCAATGCAAATTTGATTTGTATATTCTATTTTTTATATTTGAACGTTTATTTTTCATACTCAGAGACGGTAATTAGTGTTTAATTGGCATTAAGGCATAATTGTATCGATGTTAAAACGCATATTTTCTTCTGTTTTTTATATTGATTTTGATACGTATGCTGTTGGGTTAAAAATTGGCAACATAAAATTTTAAAGTAATTTAATTTTGCTCGAATTACTAATAATAAATGAGGGCATAGTGGCGCAGTGGCATAAGCGTGTGACTGTAAGCGCGACGGTTCGATTCTCATTTGATGAAATGAATTAATATTTATTTTAGCTTCGGATTTTTAATTAAACTGTATCATATAAAAAACTATGTAAGTTTCTACATACATATATTTAATAGAACGGTTGATTTTGTTCGTGTATGGAATATGTTTGAGGCAGTTGTATGGCTCGCGCGGCCGTATCTGTACATTTTTGCAGTATTTTGCGATATTTCGCAATATTCGCTGTGAAAAAGCTTCCGTCGCCGGCGCGTGGTCGTTCGTGTATTGTTGCAACACCATGCGCAATCTGATTATTCGTAAACTCTATTTTTTTTCATTTTGACTAATAGCTTAGTATTGGTCTCATGGGGCTCTCATGACGTCAGCAGCCTGTAAGATCTCTATACTATTGCTGGCTATAATAAAAATTGTTAAATATCTTGAATGGTATATTATTATACTATAGTTGTCTTTGTATAGATTTCAGTTTTAACAGTTACTTTCTATTCAATCACTTCAATAAAAAGGTTTAGAATAATGTATTTAATTTAAATCAGTATGAAATTCTAATAAATATTAATAGTACTTTTATTTGTATGTGTACATACATATGTATGTGGATTCTGTTATTTTTTGTAACGTATAAGATGCTAGGGATTGCGCAAAGCACTCGTTCTTAGTGTGACGTGTCACTTGATAGGTGTCATACGTCATGACGTGACAAGTGCGTATCACGTCACGTCACGTCGCGGGCCGTGACGGCGTGACGTCATATCATTACCACATATCACCGTCACCGTCACTGTCGTTTATTTTATCATCGACCGACTGATCTTCATGGACATCGTAGGAACTATTGTTAGGTGTTTACTTCGTAAGTGATTTGTTAATATAAAGTTTAAAACGACTCAAAGAGTTTGCCCTACTGTTGACTTATTTATTTTGGACGAGATTAAAGGTTGTCTTGGAAGTATTTTATGTGTTTTATTTCTACCCCGAAGCTACTGTGCTTAACCTGAGAGCAAATTCGTGTCAAGACGATGAAAATGTATAGAGATTAAGGATGAAGCACTCACGTTGCTGTTTTTAAGCTTCTCCCTAGAAATAATTGTTTATATGAAAATATTACTGACTTGTATTTATAGGGTTATGAGTTGAGTTATTCTATATCCAAAGTGGACGTTAATATATGTACATAATTTTGTTTATTTTAAATATAGAAATAGGCTATTATTATATTGAATATAAAAAAGCTACTTAACTATGGCAAGCAAAATATAACCGATGCTGAGCTTTTATAATATTACTATAACTTCTTTTATTATTTTGTTCAGCTTCATTTTATACTCCGCATATAGCAATATGAGTAGAGGGAGCCTACGGTTAAGACTCTCCGCTTCCCACTTTCCGCCGAATTCTGGAGGCATTGCGTGTAGACTGAACTCGGCCTCGACACCGGAGCAAAGCAATGAATATATTAAATATTTTATTGAGAATTGAACCTACGACCTGTCGTGCTTACAGCTTGTGCCCTTGGAAGGTATAAATAAGTTATAAAAATATATTGCCCAAGTATTGCCTAACTATCAGGCCTTAAAAATTAAACCCTATAAAAAAACACAAAAAAAATATACTCGCCACCTATATATTGTTTATTTGTCAAAAAAATATATTTTATTAGTTGCAATAAAATAAAGCAAGTGATCGCGGAGGCGTGCAGCGCCGCGCCGGTTCCGCCGCATTGTGTCGCGATCGTAACTCATGCACCGGATCCAGGGTAGGGCGGGCGGTGGACCAGGGCGGGCGCGGGCCAGGGGGCGCGGGCCTGGGCGGGCGTGCTATGGTAATCACACGTACAATAGCTGGCCAAAAACAATACAAACTTCCTTAATATTATGAGGTGATATATGTGCGCCGGAGGAACTTTAAGCCTTACCCTTTAGCCTCACTACTCATTTGCATAGTGTCGTACCGGCGCAGTCGCAGTAAGGATCCCGCTTTTAATATATTTATATAAGAAATAAAGTCGGCAAAACTCTATAAAGGAAAGATGGTATTGGTATACATTTGCTATTATTAGACATCGTAAAGTGTATGATACATAAAAAACATACACGCTCTATCCTGCACACAGCAGGGTAGGTAAAGGAAACATAGTGTTAAGACACTCCGCTACCCACTTTCCGGTAAATTCTGGAGGCATTGCGTATTGAGTAACGTAGAGCAACGCCGCGCCTCGTTATCAGAACGAGGAAAATTAAAAAATAAAATATTTTATTTCCTCAAATGGGAATCGAACCCATAACTTGGTGCCCACGCCACGGCTACACCACGGCTGGCATCACAATTAAACTATATATATACGTATTGCAGTACTATAAACGTTATAGGCACTACAAGTTACTCAATTTACTTACCTGTTAATAACGTCCGTCATATTACACGTTGCACGACAGCAATTAAGATGTCGTGAAATGGCTAGATTATATATCTGTTTGATTGATCAAAGCCAATTCGTCTTTTAGTGTTGGAGCATCAAAGGCCGTTCTACGAAGCTATACGTAAGCTGGTAGCAAGGGTAATTATAAACGCCTTCATTCTATGCAAATTTCACAGATATAGCAATAATATGGAAATGTATTGAGATTGTTGTATATATGTAGATAGATTTATCAGTTTTTTTTTATTATATTATATTTTCCTATTATTTGGGATGAACAGATTGTGACCTGGTGCTATGGATATACTGCTGTCTCCTATTTCTCTGTCAGTCAGATGAGTAACGGAGCTCAACGCTGCATTATATAAATATGTAAGTACACAGTTATATTTATTTAAATGTATATTTTCATTTCTTCTCTCTGGTGCCGAGGTAAAAATAGCGGCGCCAATGCCTCCAGAATTCGGCGGAAAGTGGAGATCGGAATGTCTTAACACGAGGTTCCCTCTGCCTACCCTGGTTTAGTCCCAGTTATAGTCACCGCGTGTTGCCTCTTTACCAGAGCGAGGAAATGACCACAATAAATATTTAATTTTCTCCATTGGAAATCGAATCCACAACCTGTCATGTTTACAATCACACACTTGTGTCCATGTGTCAAGGCGGGCGTCAATGATATTTGACAGTAGAGTGACATTTACAGATATAGAATCACTACGAAATACGAAATACTTATAATATTTCTGATTCCAAATGATTCTAATCAGGAAAAATGTTATTTGCTAAAAAGAAGGGAGTAATAAAATGCAAAAATAACAAAGTTGCGGATTGCTTACAACCCATTTGCCGGAGCATCGAGGAGACGGAAATATCACATTCCCTTCGTTATAACAGATATCGAAATTTACGAATCGCTTCCTAATGAGCGACGGTCTACTATGTCCGCTTCTGAAGATCTAATGTCTCTTTGAATTATATACGAGTACAAATGTTTTGATGCTTAGGAACTAAGACTGTATTGAAAGGATTTGGTTCTTCATAATTTTTTTAACTTCTCCATTTTTCTTTCAAATTCGAGATTGAGCGTTGAGTCACGGAATTTAACGCCGCACTTTATCACAGTGGATACCTTTTGTTAAGATATAAAGTAATAAAACTCTATTAATTGATGTCATGCATTCATTATAATTATATTGTTGTAATTATTTATTTTGCTTAAACTATTATAAAATATTTTATACGTATCTATTACAACTTACAACACGTTATATATTTTTAAATAATATGATTAATATATTTCCTATAAATAATTAAAAGTGCATTACTAACTTCAAAAAAGAGTATTTACTTAGAAACTAATTATAGTTTTCCATTAATAAAGTCTTACCGAATAAATAGCTCCTTTTAGTATTAAATAATAAATAATATTACTAAAAACAAACAAAACAATATTCTTAGAGGCAAAATCACTTGTTTCTAGCTATATAATATTATAATCTAACATTTTAATATACTTCGACGCTTTCCTGGTGCAGTACGGTGTCCTGTCTGAACATCTCGACGTCCACTTCGCTGTCCGCTTGCATCAACTTAACACGCCCTTCCTGGATGCAAAGTAATAATATAATATAATTTATGCATATATGGATGAAATGTTATGCAGTTAGTGGGTAGTTTTGACGTCTTATTTGTGTTTATTAGATATTTGATAAATTATTAGATTTTTCATATTAATAATTTCGTTATTTTATTCTTTTTGTTTTAATATATGAATAGCCAGATGTGTTACATGTTACGAGAATCATGTTTAATTTTATTTTTAATTTAAATATATTAGAGAAAAGTATGTTATTTTTATTTCCTCGCTCTGAAATTCAAAGCTCGGTGTTGAATATCACCATTCGTATTATCTTGAAAATTAGCTGGGAAATGGAGAACAGCATGTCTCAACATTAGGTTCACGTAGATTCCTTATGTACCCAAAAAAAAATAAAAAAAGATTGACGGAATATACCTTAGGATGCATAAGAATGAAAGGCAACTCCGCGCTGAGCTCGCCACCAAGCGCGCCCAGGTAGAGCTTCACCTTCACGCTGTAGCTGACAACGATACCGAAGGCGTCGCGCTGCTCGGGGTCCAGTAAACTATGAAAGAAATATATGCAAAACAATTTAAAAAAGTATTCTGGATTTCGACCTTGCAACTCTTCGATGGTTTCTAAATTCGATTTAATAATTATTATACGTTTTATTAAAAGTATCATACTAAATGAACAAAAAACCTATAGACTAACATATAGATAATTTCTTTTCTCCAACCTGTATTTTAGTTCACATTTCTCACTGAGAAAGCATAATTCTATAATATATACTTTACCAATGCTTTCAAAGCATAAGGACGCCTTTTTAAAATTTCAATGTGTAGTTGTGTGTATGTATATAAGCCTTGTATAAATACCGAGAAGACTGCATATATTCAGTGTCTCGAGTGTCTCGACTGTAATAAATTCGTTTGTAATCATTTTATTTACAAGTAAATTACTTCTAAAATGGTGACTACTTACACATACTAGGAATCTCATACGTTTAATAATTTTGAGAATTCTTTAATTTCATGCAAAGTGTGGAATATATTGTGTAGTCTTTCTGTGTAATTTCCGGGAAAATAATAAATGGATCAATAACTTAATAAAGTCTTACAGCGTAGTGGAGGCTAGCGTGGTCTCCTGTCGCTTGAGTTGCGCGTCGAGGGCGAGGCCGCGGCGGTCTCGCAGGGCGCCCAGCACCGGACGGAGCTGCACCACCTTTTGCATATTAGCACCCGGCTGGAGAGGACACCCGTCCCTGGGAACCAATAAGAAATATAAAATATACCAACAAAATGCTTCAAACTAGACTTCAATTACATTTTTATCAGTAGTTTTCCCTTTCAACATTTCAAGCAATTTGCTTGAAAACACTGCAAAATGTTAAATCGTCGTCATCAGTGACTCCATAATGGCGCAGTTCAATAGTTCTGACCTGATCATTGTGGGTTCGATCGTGTTTCAGGTTTCGTAAGACGAAGTGCGCGGTTGTTTTTCGTTATTTAAGAAACTTTTTTTCTTGAATGTTCACAAGCTGAAGCACTGGGTATCTTAGCTAGAATATCTCTGCTAAGCACTGTAACAATTATTGTATGAAAGAAAAAAAAATGTATTAAGAAACAATTGAAATGTCTTACTGTGTTTCAATGCCCGTGACCACGTTTCTATATTGTCCGTTCTGGAAGAGGACGATATCGACAGACTGCAAAATACTGGCTTTTATCTTCTTCACTACTTTATTGCTGTGGTTGCGTATACTGATGTTCACCGCCACCGTCTCTCCGTGGATGTAGAGCTAAAGGAAAAGTATGTATAAAGAAAGAAGCAAAGATCTAAGAAATACTGTTGAGCCTATTGAAGTGCAATGCCTTAAACGTATGACTGTAAACGCACTTTTGTGGGCTTGATTCTTATTCGGGGAATTATTTTCATTTTCTCATAATAAGGTAGAGTTCCGCCACTCAACACGCATTTCGCGGAGACTAGGAAACGAAGTGATTCCTCTCTCTATTCTGTTATTTGCTGTGTACATCGTAAAGGTGGAAAAATAGTAATAATATCCATACTAATACTATAACAGTTAAGAGTTTGTGTGGTCGGCTGCTTTGATCTCAGGAATTATTGGTCCCAACAGATTTCTTTGTACTGGTCTATATTATCTGGTAGTAGTATCTTTTGTCTGGTGGCAGGACATATACAATAATAACACATAGTGTGTCACATGCCACAGACAACTCTTAGCTGTTTTCTTTTGAGCAGGCATAGCCTTAGGTAAATATTAGTATTTTATATATTTCAAAATCTAATATGGACGAAATCAAAAAGTAATTACATAATTCGTTTGTATATATAATGTAAATCTTTAATGAATATTTAGTTCAAAGACGTTGCAAATATTTGTTTTCAGCGATTCCAGTAATTTTGTCTTCGATATTAAGATTTATGTAGATATAGACTATAGTAAACAATTTAGAAGCTTATTTCTTATTACTTGTATTGAAATTTAATTTGTATTAAGTAAATATAATTGACAAATACACTTTACTTTCAATTTACTAAAAAATATTATAATAATATAAGATACAAAATATACTATTTTAGTTTGCCGCATCACTAATGCGGTTCAACAAAATGGCTTTAATAATTCAATCTGTAAAACGATGAACACATTTGTAAGAAAGATTATAATGAAAAAATATCAAATACACCTGTTTATCCAAAGTAAGCTCTAGCTCCAGCTGTCCGGGCGACAGCACGAAGTCCTTCCGCACGACGGTGCATGGCTGCGGGCCCGCCTTGTCCGGCGCGTATTGCACCTTGCGAATACCCAACGCTACTGTGCTCCTGTATACCGATAATGAATATACGGTTAACTAAACTTAAGCTTAGATTATAATATACTTGTATATTGTAGTATCATTTATTTTTCAAGTATTATTCTTCATACTGTATCCACCATACCAATAGTTCCTGCAAAATTTTGTTACCTGCGGTGTGACCGATCGATCTCCGTCTCCCCCACGAACAGCTTGACGTAGTAGTGCACGCCGCAGGGCTCTCCCTCTTCCTCCAGCGCGGGCTGCAGCGTGACGGAGCCGGGCGCGCCTGCTGGTAGCTGCAGCCGGAAAGGCAAGGCCCAGCCACCCAGCTTCTTGACTAGACGCTCCTAAATGGTAAAAGATGTGTTTCTTTCTTTATTAGCAGGGTAGACAGATAAACCTTTTTATTAAAAAATCATCAATATGTTGTAAATGCAACGTTCATTTGTATTTATTAACTTAATTAATCAATTTAAATCATAAATATATTTCTGTTAAGCAAACTAATTTTACTTCAAATTCTATTAGCATAAAGTTAATCAGATCAATTTTAATCTATTGACACTTGTATCGTGCTTGTGCGTACTTGTGTGTGTCTAGTGTCTACACTGTAGGTACACTGTGTACTGAGCAGTCTCTAGTCTCTACTCCTCAGTCTGTAGAGTGTAGAGTGTAAACTGAAGTAACAGTTAATATTTGCAGAGTGAACGGGCCATCCCAATGATTGCTCGTTTGATGGCAGAGGCGGAAGTGAAAGCGGATGGGGAAGCGGAGGCGGAAGCGGAAGCGGACACGGAGACGGTGCTAATCCCGAAAGGATTTCACTCGGCCGCAGCCACCCGGCGCCGCGCCGTGCTCCCCGGGACTTATTTAATTACAACGAGCGCTTGTTAATACCGAGCGGTAATCGAGTTAATTATTAAATTTCGACGGTGGTTTCTCTCACTCGCTGTTAACTTCATCATTCACACTCTTGTAAAGTAGCCGAGTGCGGCCGCGGGATACGGTTATACCACAAAATGGACCAATTTCCGGAAGTAATATAAGCTTGGTAAGTGTAATTAATTATATTTTTGTTTACTTTTATTTTAGATTCACCTTTTATCGATAGCTGGGTAGCCAGAGAGATCGGAGTACTAAACGCTACTCTTTAGCCTCAAACACTGTTATCAACTTCTTCATATGTGCCCTTCGAGGAGTCCTCTTATTTTTTACATGACCATCCTTAAGTATAACTGACTCTATGTATGTTCTCGAGTGTATTTTTTTACTCTAAAATCTGATATTTTTTTTGCATTATGTAACTCAAGGAGTATTTATGGAAAAAAATACAACAGATATTTTAACAGCTATCAAGGTACCAACCTGTGTTCTAGTAAGATCGTATGGCCTTTTCTCCAGTGGTGGGTAGATCTGCTCGGACGCGAGATACAGCTCCTTGTAGAAGGAGAGCCCCATGACCTCATCCTCTTCCCTGCCGTAGCGGAAGGTGCAAACGACTTGCGCGAACACGCGACGGTCGCGGACATACTCCTCGTCTACTACTACTATGCCATCTGGTAATGTAAAAAGTTTATAAAATGTTAAAATTTTAAAAAGTGTATAATTATGATTAGAGATAAAAAAAATAAACGTAGCGGGACTCGAACCCACTCCTGGAAATATTTCCAGCGCTCTGACCACTAAAAAATATTTTCAACATTAGAAATCACAAATATTAAATATTGTATGAAGGATACAATCATCATCTTATTAAAATATGCATATGTACTACATTGTTATGTGAGAAAAAAATTAAGTATCACGCTTATAGTCTAAGACATAAAAGCCCAGAGTAATCTAATATACAAAGAGGAACACAAAACGAGAAATTAAAAGTTAAATGTAAATTTATTTTTGTTATTTAATGTTGAAAAGTGATTGTAAAATGTTTTTCAATATTTGTTCATTTTGCGTATACACCACTCGTATGTTTCAGAACAACAAGAGAATATTTTTCGAGTGAGCACAAACAAATGACCGATACAACAATACGTTTCAACTCTTTGCCGCGAGCATCGAGCATCTCGTAATAAAACCACAATTCCCGTGTAACAAGCTACCTCCCATCCCCACTCTCTACTACTCCCCTCCCTTCCCACTTACAGTGGGCACCCCGCTAGAGCAATATCTCGCAACAAAGCGCTTCTATCTTGTAATAATCTGTTGTCGGTTGTTGTGAAAAATCCGAATCGAAATGCAGTTCAGAAGCAATTTGTTAAAAATGCTGAGTAAGCCGGACAGGTATAAGTTGATAGCGCTATTAAAGTCCGATCTGGAGCTGCCACGGCGTTGCAGGGGGGTCGCACGGGTGCAGCTGTTGCCCTCGACCTGCGCCTCATGGAGGAGCACTCTGCAGTACTTGGACACGAGACATCAAATTGATATGCAAGAAATAATCCAATAACTTTTGACAAATAGATTTAACTAATTATATTTTCATTCTGTAATGTTGCTATTTAAAATAAAAAATACTAAGTAAAATTCGGTGTAGACATCAGACACACGAACCTATCGGCTCCACGTAAGAGATATGATCAACAAAGTCCCGCTTCGGCAAATACAAAGTGAGTTTCCCATTGGGAGAGCACTTTTTAAACACTTTAAAATTGTACACCATTTTTTCAGAAACAGCACTTTAAAAACCTGTAAAATCGCTTACACTTGAGTGTAGAATGCGGTGGAGAGTCACTTCCTTCAGAATATATAGAGGATTACTTATACGTGAGGTTTCTAAATCGCTGTAATCTCATTAGTCTCATTAGCGACACGTGAGGACGCCCTCCTCCTACTCACTACCAACTTCTGTGATCAAGAGTATAATATAATCCAAATCCCCTTAAAAGTGAATCACTAAACAATTCGCATTCCGTCTCTAAGCCTGTTATGTTCTTAGTTCTCAAAGTTATTCAAGGTCCTTCCCACTCTTTTGAATTTTTTTTCCTCTATGGAATAGATTTTAATTATGTACAAATATGAATAAAATATTTGTTATAAAAACCCTTCCATTTGTACGAAATTGGTAATAAACAAATGTATATTTTTCTTCCGTCGCGCTGTATCCCACACACAACCGAGACGGCAGAGGAAACTTAGCGTTAAGACACTCTTTTCCTCGTTTTCATATTAAATAATTCATTTGCTCGAGTGGAAATCGAACTCACAACCTGTCGCATTTACAGTCACACTGTGCCCTTACACCACGACTGACCTCATGAATATTTTTATTTGATATTTAATTTTATATCCATACTCCATATCAGTCATCTACTTCGCCCACATTGATATATTCAGAGCTGATTCCTCTAGCGATCTAGCATTACATCTTCCATCACCCTCAATATCTGTATTACAGTGGGTTGAAACATAAAACATAGAAACAGCACGAGGCTATAGCCCTGGGACCAGACGGCATCATAAAGCTGTCACGAGGCCGCGGAGAGAAGCACATGCATAAAAAAACCCGCTTTACTGTAAATTGAAAAACTCGTATCAATCGAACGTATCGTAAAACCGCATACTCAATAAGTGGATAGGGAATAAATAAAGGCATCGGTTCCTCGTAAACGCTAACTCGGCCAAGGGCTGTTTTCTAAGTTATCNAATATATCATTTTCTTTTCCGCATCTCGCTTACACGACATTACTCTAAGACAAAACAGTTCTATGATGAATAAAAATTACATAATTTTAATGTTAGTTTATAATACAAAAACCTAATTAAAATAATATAATTATATAAATCGTTAAACAAACAATTGGTTCACTAAGAAGTACTAATAAAAATCAAACGATAGAAATTGTAAAATTAACTCAATTATAGGTACCATTAACTATCATTTTAATGATATCAATGATTTCATTTCTACAGTCATTACTGTCATCAATCATGTAGAGTCTTTTGTAATTAATTTAATTAAGCATATTTTAAATATTACTTTATTTCTCTTGTTTGGTATACTTTGCGCACGAGAACAACGTCTGACTCTAAGCGGTAGTGGGTTCAATTCTAATTGTGCAAAATTTATTTTGGTCATTTTATAAGAGAAAGCAGTGCTGTAGAATTTTACACTGGCTAGAAATAACTAAAAAAAACTAATGCAATATTACAACTTATAACAACTTCATGAAATTGATCGGGGAGAAGACATAGTTAATTTTGTTTAATATTTTCACCGAAATTTATATATAGTAAAAGAAACATTTTAAATTACATTATTTTACGAAATCCCAAAAAAATAAGAACACCCCGCCACTGACCTTGCAGTAATGTGACTGACTCACCGGCGCACGCGCATCGGTCACTGACCTATCATCTCTCTCTTTCACATTCTTACAACACTAGCGAAACAGAACACACTCAATCCGCAATTATAGTAAACGTTTAGCTTTCTATAACCATGCGTTTATCAATATATTGAAATATATATATAATGGTAGTAATTAAATTACTAATACTATAATAACATAAATGAATACGTGTCTAACAGTTAATTACAATTAACGTTCATTAGGAAATTTGAAGCACACGACGTACTAAGATCATTAATTAATACTAGTTAGGCTTAACTGATTTCTAGTTAAATATAATGTCCTAATTATCTCAGTTTGTTTTTAATATTTAGGTCGAACCAAGCAGTTATATGTGAAAGAATGTAAGCAAGTAAAGCCGGCGGTGACGTCATCGACTCGCGCGCACCTCGCCTCCGGTTCATAGCTGACTCCACACAACTACCGTACAGTTACAAGTTTAAAACGGACGTCTTTCAAGACGTTCTTATATTTATTTCGACAATGTTATAGTTTTAATAGTTATTCTGTTTATTTTTGATCAAGTCAATGTCTTATGTTGGTGTTACTATATGTAGGCCATAGTAATATATTTCATATTTGAATATTCCACACTATAAAGGCTGGATTGCAGTGAATAATTCTTAAAAATGTGATTTGTATACATAATTTTTATTTGCTAGAGTTAGTGTTATGTAAAAGTTAGTGTTAGAGTTATAAATTCTGTGATTTCAATCCAAATAAAAACGTTTGAGTTGATGACGTCATGTCAGTAAGTCCTGAGCTGCAGCCGCCACCAGGTAACTCAATTAATTAAAAATATTCTTAATTTAACGATTATTGCGAATTATTTATCTGAACATAAAGGTACCTGATATGCATAAGTTCACAATCTCTCTAGATATATCGTTGTCATAAATATAAATTGCTTGCAATAAAATAATTTCAATAGTTTAAAACTAACGTTAAAAGTAGATTTGAAGTCATATCTTAAAAATATATATATATTATGTACGTATTTGTAGTCTGTTTCTGCATATATGTGTGTAGTTCCAACGAAGTAATGTTTATTATTACGACGCTAAACAACAGAACTACGAACAACAACGGAACTAACCTTGAAAGGAACTAAGCGTAAACAGTACTTGTATAACGCTAACGGCACTTTTATAAGTACAGTATAAGCATAATTTTTTAATATGCTATTTATTAGTAAATATTATGTTAGGAAAATTACACATTTACGTATTTTCTTGGTTTAGCTAAAAAATGAATAATTTCAGAAAAATATACGTTTTATAATCGAAATTAAAATTGTGAGTATTTTTTAAATATGTCTATTGCTAAAGAATTATCTCTATCCTGCATATAACAGAGTTAGCCGGAACCTAGCGCATTCCTAACAGTAGGTTCCCTCTTACTAACGGAAAATAAGAGACACTCCGTTACCTACTTTTCTCTCTCCAGGCATTTCTGATATTGAATTTATTTAATATCGGATTACTGTCCAGGTTTGCATCGTATCAGTCGATCGCACTATTGGTCGCCGCTATCTCTGTACATCTTTCATTTCCGCGAGAGAGCCACGAAGTAGCCGACGTCGTGAAATTAGTTTATATAATAGACAACGTTTGTTTACTTGATACAAATTAATTAAATATATTATAAAATTTATTGTAGTAGGATTATTATAAATATTAATATTTCTTTTTTAGACGAACAAACGATTTTTTATATAATTATGGCCTAAATGAGAACAGCGCTTACAGTAACGATATTTTTTCTCTACATATAAAAAAAATACAAAAAAAATGTTATAAAGAACCGACTGAATAAAAAACTAAAAATAAGATTCAAGTCCTGTATTTTCTCAAGAGTAGTAATGAACGTTTATCATTGAAATACGTTTATAATCGTTACACAATTAACATTTCATAAATTCTTTGCAAAGTAGAAGGTTTAACATCCGGGATTCGTTTAAATGTTAAAGGGGGAAACCTGGGAACCTTAGGAAGATTTAATTGATTAAAGAATGGGTTCTGCTTCCGTTTATTAATCCTTTTACTTTGTAAAGAAATATGAAATTTATTAATGTGTAACCGACACGGTTATAAACTTATTATTTCAGTATAGTATTCAAAATTAGGTAGGTACCTACTCTAGACAAAATGCTATACTTTTTTCTTTTAATATTTTTTGCGTATTTCTAATAGATAGTAAGAGGTAAAAACAGTAACAACACAAAATATGTACCGATGTACATATTCGAGAAAGAAAAAAAAATTCAGAACATCATGAAAAGCCTTTAATTCTAGGTGTGGTGGAACTCCGAGAAGATATCCCCCTAAAGCCCAGTGGCAGTTCCTTAGAAGGTCCTCGCTTGTGCGGCGGAGGTCCACGAGTCATTCTTGGCGCCTTCGCGGTCCTGACTGCCGCCATTACTATCGCTCTTCTTACACAAATATACTACGGAGATTATGAGGCAAGTTCCTATATTGATTTTTTTTTAATTCCACGCGTGTCTCGTATTCAGCAGGGTAAGAAAAAAACATTCTAGTGTTAAGAGACACCATTTTCAATTTTCCGCCCCTTTTAGAGTCACTGCACTAGGTAGCAGACCAAAAGAGTTAAGTTCCGTCACTCAACACTAAATGTCTCCAGAATTCGGCGGAAAATGGAACGGAGTGTCCTAACACTAGGTTCCCCTTGCCTACCCTGCTGTGAGAACGGGATACAGCTTGAAGCTAATTTTAATTGAATATATTTACATAATATAACATTCTACTTATCCATGCACATAAAGAAGCGCATTTGTCTATATAATAGCATCATCTATTCATGAGCCACTCGAGACTTCATTGTTTTGTGGTCCATTAGCACATTTATTGCTTCCATCGAGATCGCCCTGTAAAGTAGATACTTACCTCATAAATTGTTTTATATCGTAGTCTTAAAAACTGTTTGTTTTAAATTACCTCCTTATTTACAAGTAGATAAATGAAAATAAGTAGGTAGGATTAATGTAAAGTAAAATTTATAAAATGTAATATACGTACAAAATTACATTTTATTATTTGTACTACCAGAAGAGAGAATGAAAGTAATAAAAATGTATTCATTCGTAATTTGTTTCTTGCAGGTGGTGCCCCACGGGTCGGTGTCATCGTCAGCGGCGGCGTGCTCGCGCGCGGGCACTGCCTTGCTCCGCGGGGGCGCGCGCGCTCTGGACGCTGCTGCCGCCGCCGCGCTCTGCCTCGCCGTGCTAGCGCCGCACAGGACCTCCTTAGACGCGTATGTACTATACTTCTTGATAAAATATTTCTTGATGGATGATTAACATGAGTAATAATAATATTATTTGGTTTTTAGCTTTACGCGATATACGGCATATATGTAGTTTGTATAATTTATCATTATTTAGATTTTTGTATTTTAGTTCTTAAATAGTTTTTTTTTTATTTTTTTTTTGTTTTCTTTCTCTTTATTGTCGTATCAAGCTTTAAAATACAATCAGTCCTTTATATTTCATTTTCAGCGCCATCTACACAAGATGCGTTAAACTACGACGCAAAACTGAAAAATTGTATGTTTCAGGAAGATACTCTGTCGCTATAAATGTACTTCTATAATATTCTTATAAGTTCTATACACAATGCTGTCTCTAATTGATACTTTAATATGACATTAGATGGCGTTAATCACTATTCGTTCTTTGTTTATAAATAAAAACAGTTCCACGCTTTTCCCCGCACGCATGATATTAAGAGAGAGTGAGAGGAAGAATGGCGGAACCCAACGCCACGATTTATCTGCACACCAGAGAGACGAATTAAAACTTTAGCCAACGAAGCATGTATGATACTAATACATACATATCCTATAACCGCTGATCTGGAATCCTTCACAGTTCATAAATACCATGTAGGAGCAGCCGATACAGCACAAAATCAGCCGTAAATCTGCACAACCCATTGAGCAATCCCATCTCGTGTGGACATCGTCAGCTAGCGCTGTCTCGACTGTTCCATTCGCTAAAATGTTACTATACTTAATCGTCCCTCGATGAAATTTCGTTAACCAATTTATTATATCACTGTGCTACGTAGGATATTCTATGTTTTATATAATTAAAAATATATATTGGAATATATTGTAAATATTCTCTTTCGCGGAAATTATTTTTTATAATTTGTCCACTCCATTAAGAGTACTCAGTTTGTCTTCACATTAGGCTCCCTATACCTAAATATCTGCTAAATATTAAGGAAATGAAGAGAAAAAATGTTATTCCCTTTTCTGATTCTCAAATAACTCCCTAAACTGATATCTCCAGGAGTGGATCGCTCGTGCACTGGGAGTACCGTCAGTCACGTACCCAGCNTATCTGCACACCAGAGAGACGAATTAAAACTTTAGCCAACGAAGCATGTATGATACTAATACATACATATCCTATAACCGCTGATCTGGAATCCTTCACAGTTCATAAATACCATGTAGGAGCAGCCGATACAGCACAAAATCAGCCGTAAATCTGCACAACCCATTGAGCAATCCCATCTCGTGTGGACATCGTCAGCTAGCGCTGTCTCGACTGTTCCATTCGCTAAAATGTTACTATACTTAATCGTCCCTCGATGAAATTTCGTTAAGCAATTTATTATATCACTGGGCTACGTAGGATAATCTATGTTGTATATAATTAAAAATATATATTGAAAATATTGAAAAGTAAAAATTTATATTGAGTTTATGGTGAATCGATTCATTCGATTCTCTTTTACTTTTATATTAATACTAGCGGCCCGGTCGCGGTTTCACCCGCGTGAAGTATGCTATTATTAATTTCTGTCTCCATGACTACGTCCTAGTGACGTCTATGCAAAATTTGAGACTCCTAGCATTTGTAGTAACGAAGTTTCATACAAACTTTCGACCCCAAAAACAACCCCTTAGAAGTCGAATATTGCAAATTCCCGTCTTAGCGAGCACCTACGTCCTATAAGTAACTCCTATGCAAAATTTGAGATTCCTAGCACATGTAGTTTCTGAGATTTCGTGATGAGTGAGTGACTTTTCGATTTTATATATATAGATTACTTCATTAAGAGTACTCAGTTTGTCTTCACACTAAGACACCTTAATATCTCTGCTAAACAATAAGGAAATAAAGAGAAAAAGATGTTATTCACATTTCTGATTCTCAAAATATAACTAATATCTCCAGGAGTGGATCGCTCGTGCACTGGGAGTACCGTCAGTCGCGTACCCAGCTGCCCACAGTGGCGGAGTGGGGCGGGGCGCGAGTGGGAGCGGCAGGGAACACGCCGCGTCTCGTGGCCGCGCTCGCCGCTCTACACGCGCGACTTGGCGTACTGCCGTGGTCGCAAGTGTTGCAGCCGGCCATCGACATAGCTAGGTCAGTTTCTAGCTTTTTCAAGTGTTCTATTCACTAAATTTTGTTTAGATTTAAATGAAAGGAATATATTTATTAGATGTACTAAAAAAAATAAAAAGATTTGTATAGTAAATTATAAAAAAATACCTGTAAATACAAAATAAATTGACTGTGAATTTTAGAATTTGCACGTCTAGGAATCTCACCTGAAACTCTAATAAATTATTTTTTTAGATATTTTCTTAACAATGTGCTATAAATTAAAGATTTGCTTAATATTTTTTTCAGGGAAGGATACACAGTATCAACGAGTCTGGCAGCGGATGCTGCAACGCGCGGCCTGCTCGGATTCACCGCGTCTACAATACGCACCGAACCTGCACTCGCTGACTACCTGCAGTCACTGCAGAACTATACTAGTGCTGGCAAGTAAATGATATTCGTCAGTATTTAGTGATAAATAGATATTGGAAGTTTGTTAAAAAATTGGCTAGTATTGTATAGTAACTTCTTAATTTAATATTTTCATTTTCTCACTTGGGTAACGAGAGAAAGCATGGAGTTCAGTTCCGCCAGTCAACATATATTGCCTGAAGAACTCGGCGGAAAATGGTGAAATGACTTAATGGAAACCAGAGTGTCTTAATACTATGTTCTCAGGTTCTCTCTACCCATGCCGCTATGTGCAAAAAGGTGTAGGATACATAGTGAAGTTACAATAAATAATTCCAGAACTATGCGCGAAATGGTCATGTGAGAGCGCGGTGCGAGTGGGAGCGGGCGCTAGTGCGGAGGCGGGCCCGTGGCGCGTGTGGGCGGGCGGCGCTGGTGGCAACGTCGCAGCAGCCGCGTTAAACGCCTCGCTCGCAGGCGACCCACACCTGCTTACACCCGCTAGCGCTTACCAAAGGTAACTTCTTCAAATACAAGTTAAGTTTTATTATGCTATTCTACCTACATAATAATTGTTTTTCTTTTATTTGTTGAAAATTAGTGTATTTTTCATTCATCTAGGCATTTTTGAGCAAGTTTCTTCTTTTATGAAAAGCAATAATATTAATGTGATAGTATATGAGTCTACGTTCATAGCCAATCTATTATCCTGATATATAACCTCTATCACTGTAAAGTTTCATTAAAATCCGTTCAGTCTATTTTTTGTGAAATTGAAAGAAACATGTGTTTATGTATAACTTAGATATTTTGAACTAACATAGAAATTTATGTGCAGTGCGGTTGAGAGTCTCAAGTCGCAGGCGACAGCGGCGGGGGCGCAGTGGCCGCGCGGCGTGGCGTCGGGGCTCGCTGTCGTCGACCCCCGAGACACCTACGTCGCACTTGTTACGTATGTACTAGATCTTTATTGCATACAATTACAAAAGAAATGTACGAAAAACAAGCTTAACGCTGAAGACAATTCTCTCGCAGCCCTACTCATTTACATTTTATTATAAATCTACTTTATTTTAATTTGCTTATATACACATCAATATCTAGTGATATATATGTCTTAATTTTTATAGAACAAAATTTTTCCAGGCATAAATTAAGTACAAAGGAGTAATCTCTATATTCTTTCATAGTCGACAGAAAAATAGTAAACCAAAAAGTTATTAAAGAACTGAAGCCAGTCGTGTAAAAGCAAAAGGTGTATATGAACATAGAGAAACATTACAATATATAAAATATAACATTCCAGTGGTCTCTCCATGCCGTTCGGATCAGAGCTGGGCAGCAGTGTGGGCGGCGCGTGGCAGCGCGACGAACCCACTGGACCCCTAGATCTTGCGCCAGCTATTATAACTGATGAACATATATGTGGTGAATACTATTTTCTTCTTATACTTTTCTTTTAGTTTAATTATATATTTTTCTTATAAATTGAATTCTTTTATCTTAAAATGTGTTACAATTTTAAATTACAAATAAGTATGTAAAAATTAGATGCATGTATCTACTAGATATTACTAATCGAGACCTGTGAAACCAAAAATTATAGCTTGTCTGGCAGTTAAAGCTGTCTGGGACTTTATCACCAGTGGTAAATTGGCCCTTGAACTCGTGCCTTTCGTTTACTCACTGTTTAAGTAAAATAAGCTCCCCTAAAAATAGTTTTCCTTATACAAAAATAGTTACCCCAAAAATAGTTTTCCTCATATATGTATACAAGTCTAGCTGTAGGTAGATGGATTGTCACGATTGCCATGTTCAGTTAGTCACGTTGTTGATGATATTGATTGATTATATTGGTTTCCTGATACACTGATTGACCTCACGAGAGTGTATATACCTTGCAGGCACGCGCTACGTGGTCGGCGGTGAGTCGGGCGCGGCGCTAGCGCAGGCGGCGGCGGGCGCGCTGACTGGGGCGGGCGGCGCCGTCGCCGTGGAGGCGGCGCGCGTGCGTGTGGCGGCGGGCGGCGCGGTGGAGGCAGAGGGCACCAACGGCACGGCGCTGGCGGCGCTTAACTTCGTGCAGCAAACTGGTGACGCACTGCTGTCCCATGCTGACAGCCGCGGGGAGGGGCTCGCGTCTAGATTCTAATGTAGATCGCGTACTTTAAGGGCCGCCCTCTCAGCTATCTCCCTTAACGTGTGACGTCATTTATGGATAACCGATTACGACTAGTGAATCTCAATACGAAATCCTCGTGACGCAGCACGACTGCTTTGACTGTAAATGGCACTTAATACATAATGTCTAGAAAATTGAGAGAACTAAAGTGTCTCAGCACTAGGTTCCCTCTGCCTAAGAAAGTTTTATGTTTTTATAGTAAAACGGCGTAAGACTTATTTATTTATTATTATTAAAATTATTGCACTGTTCGCCGTTTTTTTTTCCTCTGCCTTTCTTTTTATTTTTACAAGTCAGGTAAAATAACATTTCAATTTTAAAATTGTTATAGAAAGATATCAATTAAATACAATAAACGCCAACTTACAATTTCATGTAGTCTTTTGTTAATACACTAATTTCCATAAAATATTTATTATATATGTCGGAGTTGGGTGGATCTCTCTCGCACATAGTTTTGAGTACCCGGTCTACTGTGGGCTTCAGTGGATAATGTTGGCACGAGTAAACGCAATTTGTGATATTACGAATTAATTACAACACCGTAACCGATTCACAAGAAAGCAGCTATCGCTATCCCAGTAGGTAGATACACAGCACGGAACGCGGGACAGTTTCAGTGTCGTCTGCACCGGCCGACCGCCAAACACAAAGTGAGTCGATGTCCGTCGGCCACGCTTCGACTCGCCCCTTCCATACCAATGCATAACACTAACTCTGTCGAGCGCCAACAGATGGCGCTGGCGTTCCGGAACCACCTCAGTACTACCATTTCCGACATATATATAAAGTATAAAATAGATTAGATTATATTGGACTCTTAATTTAATTCAGTATTTCGGTTGCGTATGAAATTAATCGCTTGCTTGCTTAATGAATAAAATGCTAAAATTAGATCATTTTTGATATTTCTTATGCGCCTATTTTAAAGACTGTTTCAAAATGTAACACAAATAAAACATATTTTATAGTAAACTTAATTGTTTAATTCATATATGTATTGTAATATTTACTTCTTATGGGACCATACATATATGTTTTGAATTTCACCTCAATATCTCCAAGCATTCCTGAGATAAAGGCTCTTGACAGACGGACGAACTTCAAAATGATCTTATAAGGGTTTCTTTTTTTCTTAAAGAAAGAAAGAAACAAGAAACCCTAAAAACGTTGAAAACATACGTGGACATATTGCG
This sequence comes from Heliconius cydno galanthus, assembly GCA_036379175.1. Taxonomy (NCBI): domain Eukaryota; kingdom Metazoa; phylum Arthropoda; class Insecta; order Lepidoptera; family Nymphalidae; genus Heliconius; species Heliconius cydno. The sequence continues at coordinate 328,543 of JAKRZM010000675.1, read as the reverse complement.
ATAATTAAAATAATGCATAAAGATGGAAAGAAAGAATATAACATTTTATCACTTATTTTATTACATACTGTATGTATGTTTGTATTATAAAATTAAATATTTAAATACGACTTCAACAGTGTTGTGTTATCGTATATTTTATCTACTATTTTTTACACACATATAATTGAAGAGAACGACCAAAAACCTAATGATGATAACGTCGCTCATTAATATTTCCGACTATAGTAATAAAAAACCGTCCAAGTGTGAACTTTGTGGTAGCGGGAACACGTTATTTTTTTATATATAGGGAACCTGGTGTTAGGATGGTCCTTTCCCTATTTCCGAATTCTGGAGGCATTGCGCGTTGAGTGGCGGAACTGAACGCCGCGCTTTGCATCGAAACCAAAGCCAAAAAATGAAAATGTACATTTTAATAAATATTTCATTTTTTTGAGTGGGGTTCGACCCAGTTGTATTTACACACATACTTACTTGTGCCCCGGGTTCACGAATGCCTGAATTCAATATTTATTTATGAGATTGAATATATGCCTAGCCATTTTTATATTACAAAAGTTATTTTAAGGCGTTTTCCCCTAAATCAAAATTAATTAAAGGAGTAAAAAAATTATATATGAATAAAATTGTACTAAATTCCAGAAAATTATTATTTCCTTATACGTTTTAGTATGGTATGGTGTCATAGCACCAACCACGAAAATATATCCTAATATTTTTTACAAAATATTAGTTATGTTATTAATACACATTATAACCATTATATGCAAAGAGGAAAACTTTAAACGTGTTTGCGGGAAGTGGCTGAACAGATTTAGTATGAAAATAAGGTTAGAATGGTTAGTATGAAAATCATATTATTAATATTTTTTGTAATTTTAGGGCATTCGTACCTAGAAAGGAGAAACGGGAGCATTATCACTTTGTTGTCTGTCCGTCTGTCAAGACTCTTGGAGCTGTCAAAAAATCAAATTTCTGAGGAACATAATGAGAACGGAATGACTTAAAACTAGGTTCCTAGGTTCCCCAAGCCTACCCTGCTAAGCGGGATATGTAAGATACAGATCTTAGGCAAGAGGAATCATGAGACAGTCAGAAAGAGTCTGACAGTTGATCAATTCTTTAATACAACATTCATTAATATTAAATTATGTAAAAAATAGATATTTAGATCATTCATTAATACTGTTTCATATTTATATAACTTTACTTGTAAATAGTTGTGGAACTCTAAAACGTGCGTCATCGATTCCACGGATTCCACTATTAGCACGTAAATTGGTTTTTACACGAATAATTAATTAATTTATAAACAACTCAGGAAATTCTGTGTTGAAGTAACGTGTCAGAGTCATTAAGATTTACAATTTTGTCGCCGCGATAACACTAGCCTACTGTGCGAATGGGGGAGTACCATTACGTTATAATATGTTTACCTATTATATACTAGCCTCTAACCTGCGGCTTCGCCCGCGTGGTTTAATGGAAGTGGAAGTTGGATATGACATATGGCACTTTCTTAGTCCCCAACGTAACTCTGAGCACATGTAAAGTGGGTTACATCCATTAATGCAATGCAATGAAATATATCCTTATAGCGATTCCTTATTTCCTTATTTCTCGATAAATGGGCTATCCAAAGGAAGAAAAAAATGTAATTCCGTGCCAGTAGTGCTCGCGTTAGCGTTCAGCTTTATAAGCCTTTAGGTTTTTTTTATCAGTTTCAGCCCTATCCCACAAACAGTAAGAAGAACAGCAGGAGGATGTTTACAGTCACTCGCTCGTGCCCTTTAGCTACGGCCTTTGATATTAATATCATACTTACTTGTACTTGATTACGCGTATATAGGAATAATTCCTTATACAAGTCGTTTTCCCATTAAAGTTCGCGTCCTTACTAAATTGTATAATATATCACAATATTACTGTGTCAAGGAAAGTACCATATACGCTGTTTACATTTTCTCACACTTTCACTTTATTACCAAATTAACCCAAAATTTTTGAAATGTAATTTCGATAACATCGGACGTCGCGTCGTTTGGATATAAGCGCATTGGTTGCATGTTCGTAAACATAGCATAGGCTGGTGCCTACGCCAGAATTTTAACTAAATTTANTTTAAAAGTATTTAATTGAACACGTGTTTCACGGTTTTTTACAATTTACCCCCTAAGGGTGCCAATAAGGGGTGAAAGTTTGTATGGAAAAATTCTTAAATCGCCACCGATTTTTATAAAACTTGAAATTTAGACTCTTAAAAATATTTCATTGAACACATGTTTCCTGGTTTATTAGAATTCACCCCTAAATACGTAAGCGAAGCTGCGCGCGTCCGCTAGTATATTTAATATAAGTAGATAATAATTACTTTGTGGAATTAAAACCATACATGGACATATTGTGATAATTAAAATTATACATAAATATGGAAAGAAAGAATATAACTGTCACTTATATTTATTTATATTACATACTGTATGTATGTTTGTATTACAAAATTAAATATTTAAATACGACTTCAACAGTGTTGTGTTATCGTATATTTTATCTACTATTTTTTACACACATATAATTGTAGAGAACGACCAAAAACCTAATGATGATAACGTCGCTCATTAATATTTCCGACTATAGTAATAAAAAACCGTCCAAGTGTGAACTTTGCGGTAGCGGGAACCCTTTATTTTTTTTCAGCTTCACGTTATATCTCGCTCGCAGCAGGTTAGGCAAAGGGAACCTGATGTTAAGACGTTTCTTTCTCTATTTCTGAATTCAGGAAGTTTGCGCGTTGAGGTCCGTCACTGAAATGAAAATTTAAATGAAAATGCCGCACTTTTCATTGAAACCAAAGCCAAAAAAATAGAATGTATATTTTAAAAATTATTTCTTTCAGTGGGAGTCGAACCAGGGGAGAGAAACTCCGTCACGAATGCCTCATTTCAATATTTATTTATGATACTGAATATATACCTAACTATATTTATGTTACAAAAGTTATTTTAAGTCGTTTTCTCCTAAGTCAAAATTAATTAAAGGAGTAAAAAAAATTATATATGAATAAAATTGTACTAAATTCCAGAAAATTATTATTTCCTTATACGTTTTAGTATGGTATGGTGTCATAGCACCAACTACGAAAATATATCCTAATATTTTTTACAAAATATTACTTATGTTATCAATACACATTATAACCATTATATGCAAAGAGGAAAACTTTAAACGTGTTTATGGGAAGTGGCTGAACAGATTTAGTATGAAAATATGGTTAAAATGGTTAGTATGAAAATCATATTATTAATATTTATTATATTTTTAAGGTTCCGTACCTAGAAAGGAAAAAGGGGAGCATTATCACTTTTTTTGTCTGTCTGTCAAGACACTTTTTCTCAGAAATGCGTGGACGTATCAAGCTGAAATTTATATCAAATACCTAGGTCTACTGTCTCTTGGAAGTGTCAAAAAATCAAATTTCTGAGGAATATAATGAGAACGGATTGACTTAAAACTAGGTTCCTAGGTTCCCCAAGCCTACCCTTTTAAGCGGGATATGTAAGATACAGATCTTAGGCAAGAGGAATCATGAGACAGTCAGAAAGAGTCTGACTGTTGATTAATTCTTTAATACAACATTCATTAATATTAAATTATGTAAAAAATAGATATTTAGATCATTCATTAATACCGTTTTATATTTATATAACTTTATTTGCAAACAGTTGCGGAACTCTAAAACGTGCGTCGTCGATTCCACGGATTCCACTATTAGCACGTAAATTGGTTTTTACACGAATAATTAATTAATTTATAAACAACTCAGGAAATTCGATGTTCAAGTAACGTGTCAGAGTCATTAAGATTTACAATTTTGTCGCCGCGATAACACTAGCCTACTGTGCGAATGGGGGAGTAAGTACCATTACGTTATAATATGTTTACCTATTATATACTAGCCTCTAACCTGCGGCTTCGCCCGCGTGGTTTAATGGAAGTGGAAGTTGGATATGACATATGGCACTTTCTTAGTCCCCAACGTAACTCTGAGCACATGTAAAGTGGGTTACATCCATTAATGCAATGAAATATATCCTTATAGCCTTTCTCGGACTAAATGGACTATCCAACGTAAAAGAATTTATAATTCGGTATCAGTAGTACGTACTTGATATTAGCGCGTTCAGGTTTATAAGCCTTTAGTTTTTTTTTCAGTGTCAGCCCTATCCCTCAAACAGCAGGAGGAACAGCAGGAGGATGTTTACAGTCACACGCTCGTGCCCTTTAGCTACGGCCTTTGATATTAATATCATACTTACTTGTACTTGATTACGCGTATATAGGAATAATTCCTTATACAAGTCGTTTTCCCATTTAAGTTCGCGTCCTTACTAAATTGTATAATATATCACAATATTACTGTGTCAAGGAAGGTACCATATACGCTGTTTACATTTTCTCATACTTTCACTTTATTACCAAATTTTTGAAATGTAATTTCGATAACATCGGCCGTCGCGTCGTTTGGATATAAGCGCATTGGTTGCATGTTCGTAAGCATAGCATAAACTGGTGCCTACGCCAGAATTTTAACTTAATTTAACAAACTTTTATGTTAAAAAACTAAAATTAAAAAAGTTTAAAATTAAAAAAAGTGTATCTAAAGAGTTAGATTTTATTTAATAGATTTCTTATAATTGCTCTGAAAACACACTGGAGAAAGGCTCAGACAAAATTATACAAACCTAATTTTAACTCTTACATTCATAATTTACAATATTTCTACGAATTGTTACAATTCATTTGAATTGACCTGTTTCAATTGAATATATTTTGAAAAATCCGCTCTATTCTTTCTGTGTTCGGGTCATCTAGTTCCAAATTAAATAAACATACATACACTGTTGTCCGCAACATATGATTAATGCACGTTTTTTCCACAAGTTCTTCAAAAACAAATTAAAAATTATTTTTTTTAGTAGCGCTGTTTTGTCAATTTTTGATGAATTCAGATGTCAATAAAAAACTAAGATGAAGAAAAATAATCATTCTCCAATATCAAATTAAAATTGCGTATTTATCATTTATACTTAAATATGTAATGTATTTTAGCACGTAAAAAACTCTATTTATATATTAAAAATAACAAGACAAACCGCGGCGGTCAGTTCCGCTATTCAACACATATATGTCTCGATATTGGGCGGTGCATGGAGAACGGAGTGTAACTCCGTAGCCTGAGAGAACTATTTCTCTAGCTACCGTACTATATGTGAGATACAAGCTACGAAAAAAAAAAATCTTGTTATTCATTAATTATTAATATCCGGTGAAGTCCTCATGATTTAAATATCAATTTATGTAGATAAATACTAAAATAAACCCATATATTTACTTATCTACAGATGTACAGTACGGTCGACGAGTTGTGGCCGCCCTGAATTTAGCTGCAGATGGCACTAGATTTGATATAAGGATTTTTCTTACTTTTACACATAAATTTAAAAAGCCTCATTTAAGGCGATAACAACTGGTTGAACGTACTATATGTAATATGTTTATATGTAAATGTATGTTTGTATATATATAGTATTGTCGTTGTATGTGTATTGGCATGTTTCGTACATTCGCTAATTAATTTAATATCAATGTTGCACGCCAACCTTGACTGATCCGAAAGTATCAACGAAATAAACATAACTGCACGAGCAATGTCGGAGCATGTGGCTTGTGCATTTCAGTCCAAAAATGCACTTAGCGCCCCAATTAACTCCATTAAATGACCGAGTTTCTTTATAAAATCAGCTTCACGTTCCTCATTTTCCGCTGAATTCTGAAGGCAATTGAATTGATCGGAGCAAAGAAATTGAAATATAAATTTTCCAAAAAAATGTGAAATAGAAGAAAACAGATGACTTACGAGAGTCCAGGTGAAATTTCTTTCTTCTTCACTTTCTATTTAAATAAACACGTCACTAGCAACGCGACGTCACTATCATAAGTGTAGGTAATAAATATGTACTCATAAATAAAACTATAAAAATAATATAATCGTATAGCAAGGTGATTGGCATTTAGGTTTCATTTACATTTTTATGTCGTTTTATATTATTCAATTTAAGCAACAATTTAAGCTAAACTATTCACGGTAATTACAGATAATGTACAAGTATTTTCTTTTTGTAGCTTCACGCTCACATAGTAAACTACGCAGAGGCAACCTGGGAACCTAGAGCTAAGACATTTCGTCCCCCACATTCCATCGAATTTTTGAGACATTGCATGTTGAATAATGGTAAATGGAAGTCGCTCTTTGCCTCGTTTTAAGCCGCCGTCGAGCAATTAAATGAAAATGTCAATTATTTCATTGCTTCGAGTGGAAATCGAACCCACAACCGTCGCGTTTATAATAGTACACTAGCAACAGCACAGCAAGTACGAGTACTCAATACGCAATTATGGGTTATTGTTTAAGTAAGTATATTTATTATTATATAAATTATATAGGTATGTACTTCACACGATCTTACAATACAAAGTAAGTGAACGTGTCGGCCTTAATACTGCAAAGTAAAATACAAAAAATATAAAAAATATATATACAATTTGAGTTTAATATGTATAAATATCGAATAACAAGTCTTTTGACTCTACATACACTAAGTTACATTCTCTACATATTAAAATTTATATTATTTTAACATCACGCTCTCGTATAATATATTAAAATTAATATAACAATAATGATTATATGTGTTACTCGCAGTTTCACCGGCGTGAACTATGTTATTATTAATTTCTGTCTCCATGACTACGTCCTAGTGACGTCCATGCAAAATTTGAGACTCCTAGCATTTGTAGTAACGAAGTTTCATACAAACTTTCAACCCCAAAAACAACCCCTTAGAAGTCGAATATT
>JAKRZM010000675.1:280378-314144 GCA_036379175.1 Heliconius cydno galanthus | reverse complement strand
AAAAGACAGACAGACAGACAGACAGACAGAGTTACTTTCGAATTTATAATATAGGTATGGATTCTACTAAAATATTTACACATACAATGCATAGCCGTAGTTACTGAATGTAAAATGATGAAATAGAATTTTACATTAGACAGTCTACTATAAATTAATTTTATTATATTATTTTTGTACTGTTGCCAAAAAAAGAATGAAGTACAACATACATTGTTGCAAATTTCATTCTGCAGATGCCAGTGCCAGTGAAGGTGAAGCTCACGACTTGAGGCTTGCCAATATTTAAGAAGTGAAGTTTTTCAATAGTTCATTATTTTAAAAACAATATGAGCGCGAGCTCTAATGCTCTTATTTCTTCTAATGAAGACAATTTGGCAACAACACCAAAGATTATTTTTGATGTTATACTTATTAGAGTATTTTTCGTTTCCCGTATCATATTTGTACAAGATTGACTTATAGTTTATTTATATTACGAATTATATTGAATGTTTCTTTAAAACGACTTAGATATATTTAACTATTTTTGCACCGCTTGTCATTGTTAGGGAAAGAGAACCTAATGTCACAACACTCTGTTACGATTTTCATACTATTTCGAATGAAAAAGTGTGTACTTTCACACCTAAAATAGAAACATTCCTTTAAACACACATATACGTTTGTACCTACATATTCACGAAGTCAAATACCTACATTTCTTAATAAAAATTACAAAGAAGATATATAAAGGTCACAATATGCACAAAAATAAGCTGAGCTAAGTTCGTCGTGTCCTTTATTACTTGCAATAACGAGCCAACCGCGTTCGAGTACTTAATAAAATCTTTTTTTTCTTTATTACTATTAACATTATAATTCCCTGCGGCTGCAAGTATAGCTCCTATGTCAATATGTAAGCATACTTTAGACACCTGCTATGCTTGAAATACTTATTTTCTTTCATTTTCACGCTTAGCAGGGTAGTATTTAAAATACTCGCGTTCACGTCAATTTAATTTTCAAGACATTGCATTTGAACTGAATTGTTTTGTTTACCAGAGTGGGGAAATGAAAATATTTAAATATATTCTTATCGTTTTATCTTATCTTATCAAATATTATCTTTCCCATGATGACGACGCAATATTTAATATAGCTACCTACATTAAATGCGTTGTTTGGATGTGAGTATATAAAATTGAAGTGACTGTCTGCTATTTCAAAATAGCAGGATTTCCAAGTGCGTACAGTTATTTATATGAGATCAAAACATAAATATTAAAATTCTTGTCTGATCGTAGTGGAGCGACAAACAAGTTAGAATTACTGCTGATTAGGCATTAGCGAAAGAAAAACCGCGTGCGCGTACCCACTGCCTACCTACCTAGATAGGAAATAACGAAAATATTTAAATTACGATTTATTAAGTGTATCGTAGCGTAGATAAGTGCTATTAATTTAAAAAAAATGATCAATTTCGACGCCGGGCTTGCGTTGGTGCCAGCGCGAAGAAATGAAATATTAATATATAAATTAAATTCCCCGAGTGGGGATCAAACCCACAACTGTAGCGTTAGTTACTTTGTTTAATCACACTCTTAGGTCCCTGTGCCACGACCGCTTCTTATTTTTTTATATTATAAATATTGTGGATATTAATTGTTTACAAAATCTTCAATAAATAAGAGTTACTTGAAAGTCATAATATTATTCCAATTACAATCTGTTTAGGTTTAGATATTAATCAATAAAGTTCACAATACTTCCCCGACTTCTTTAAAACAACAATAAGCACTGTATTGCCTGTTAAGTGATGGAACTTAACGCCGCGCTTTGCTTTATTACAAAAGTGAGGGAATTAAAATATTAAATATTTAATTGTCCCTGGTAGGAATCGAATCCACAAACGTTGTATTTATAGAATTGCACCCCTGCGCCATAACTGCCTTAGGTCTTAAATTATATGTAAATAAGAAATAAACCCATTTTATCTTGTTATCGTATAAATGTCAAGGTCAAGTTTTATTACAATATGACTTAGAAATATGTACTTATTGCATCGATGATTATCACAGCATCGCGTAAAACAACAATATTGTTTAATATTGAATTGTATTTTAATAGTTTTTTTGCTTCACATTGTACCCCGCACATAGCAGGGAAGGCAGAGGGAATCTGGGAACCTCATACTCCGTTCTCACTAGGACACTTCCGTTCCCCATCTTCCGTGGGATTCTAAAGATTTATTGCGTGTTGAGTGGCGTAACTCAACGCCGCGCTTTGCCTCATTACCATAGCGAGGAAATGGATATTTACTATTTCATTTCCTCGAGTGGGAATCGAACTCATTACCTATCGCGTTGCACGCTTGCGTCCCTGCGCCAAGACTGGCCTGACATATAAAATTAACCAATCGAAACTCAAAGAATTACTGTCCACAATATCTTATATCCACATGTAAATGTCAATCATATATGGATATGTATATAATTAGTTTACCAATACGGCCTTGACATTTATTGTATTGTACATATACTATACATATACATATATATTTTTAGTGTTTTTAGAGCACTTTCACTTACGTTACGACATTATAAGAAACCGTACGGTAAAAATATGTTAATAAGTGCATACTAAATCGATTTAAATGAATAAATAAATTTGGATATGTTAAATTCTTGACAAAAATAGTTGTATTTTTAGAAATTTTAAGTAGTGCTAAAATAATTTGTGATTTATATTATAAATATTGCTTTTTATTTTATTTAAAGGAATGCAATGATATAACGTATATATATTTTTTATACTTATTTCAAGTTTGGTGAAGCAGTAAAAGTAGAAAAAAGTCATTATTAACACAACGAATACAACAAGAGTTAAAATGATAAGTATACATCTCCGGTGTAGAACTCTCCAAAACGCAATGCGTCCAAAATTCTGTCGAAACTGGGGAACGGAAATGTTAACACATTCCAAGGTTCTCTCTGCCTACTCTACTAAATGAGGGATATAGTGAGAAGTAATAAAAAAAATGTTATTTTATAAAGGAAGTTATTAATATTAGATAATAATCGCACATAAAGTTACAAGCGTGCAAAGTACTATTTTCCTTTACACTTTACAAGTACCTCAGCACTTGTGTAATACTTGCGCGTACATTTCTTGGAACTTCTAAGTCGTTTTCCCGTTCAATACTGCCATCATTTGTGTTAAAGCTAGATTTCTAAAATAAACTAATAAACTTTGATATATCTATGACTATGAAATTATAGCAAAAAATCTATGTTATTTCAAGGTTAACACTAAACAACAGTAATAGTACTTATATTATTTTTTTTATTTAATTTTTCATTATACAAGAGAAAAAGAGAAAATTAAAATAAACATAAATATTTATTACTAAATTTATTTTCGATTGGAAATTGCAAATCATTGTGTGTATTCACTACTGCACTTCCTAAATCCATTGCTTAGGAAATAGATGCTGTATATTTTACATAATAAAATAACAAAAAATTCTAGTGTTAAATCACTATAAATAATCCCGATATATTTATATAAGTATGACATAATAGACAATTCCAAAAGTGCTAGAGGCGCCACGGTCGCGGTGGTCGTCGTTGTTAAGATTAATAATTGCAATGATCATTTTTCCTAGAACTAAATGATCTGAGCGCCGTGAGTTTTTCCACTAAGTAATAAAACTGATGAATTATTTATATTTAACAGTATAAAGGAAAATCCTCATATTTACCCTCAACAAATTTAACATTGGTTTCCATAAAATACAATTGTTATAAAAACGAGAAAAACAGTGTCTCAAGAATAGTTTCTCTCTATGAAAGCGTAATAATGAAGATTTGTAGATTCCTCAAATTTCCCTCAAATATATTTTTCTTACTTTATACTTCTCTACTAACGGACACTTTTCGCAAAATATAATGTGGAAAATATGTGAGAATAAAAGTTAGGAACTTTTTTGTCCCTATCCCGCATGTAGTAGGGTAGGCAGAAGGAACCTAGTATTAAGACGCTTTGTCCTCCATTTCCGCCAAATTTTCGAGGCTATGTGTATTGACGGCGGAACTCAACGCTGTGCTTTACCGTGTTACTAGAGCAAAGAAATGGAAATATTAATTAGTCATCACTTATTTCTCCGAGTGGGAATAAAACTTACAACCCTCGCGTTTACAATCACGCTACAAACTTATTTATATTAAAATTATTCAGTTTAAAAAAAAACTTTATTTATTCTGGACATGTTCCAATGCGACACCTACATATTCCATTTAGTAGCTCACTTATTTTTGTTTACGAACTGATTATGCAAATGCATGCAAGGTCGGCGAGATATACTGTCATATTGAAATTTTTTAGATAAAAACGTGAAACTATTTTCATTATTATATTTTATATTTACAATGCATACCCTTTATTATCGGTTTAACCTCTATATACTAATACAATTAAGTTGAAGTGTTTGTCTTGTTGAACGCGCAAATCTCATGAACTAATGGTTGTAGTTGAAAATATCTTTCGTAATTGTTGTAATGGTTCTTTAATATGACCGACAGCCATCAAGACAAGAAAAAATCTTTAAAAGCACAGTGTGTATTTCACACAAACCATTTCAAGCTACTTTTGAACCAATCATAACTCGTGAAATAATTAGTCTACATTTTATATATTTGCTAAAACCTTAGCTTGTGATTTACTTAAATGAAATATCAACTATTTAATTCAAAAGATTGTTGATATAATAACGTTTGAAAGCTGGCATATTTGTGAGTGACTCACTCATTAAAAACCTAACCCACTTCTAGGTGACCTAGAAAATTTATTTTGTTTGCTACAAAAGTAGATTGATAACAATAAACATATGAATCATAGAAAGGAAAAGCAGCAATATGCATTTTTTTTGCAAATGTAACTATAAATGTAATATAAGTAGTAATATAGTTAACTAGAGGCCCGCCCACGGCTTCGCCTGCGTGAACTACGTTATTATTAATTTCTATCTCGATGAGTTCCTACGTTCTATAAGTGACGTCCATGCAAAATTTGAGAGTCCTAGCATTTGTAGTAACGAAGTTTCATACAGACTTTCAACCCCAAAAACAACCCCTTGGAAGTCGAATATTGCAAATTCCCGTCTTAGCCAGCACCTACGTCCTATAAATAACTTCTATGAAAAATTTGAGATTCGTAGCACTTGTAGTTTCTGAGTGACCTTTCGATTTTATATATATAGATTTTCAAAAATATGGATATTGCTGCTTTTGCTCTTATATGACACATACATATATTACACAGAAAAAAAATCTGAAAACTGGTACTTAACATTTAACTTGACTCTCATTTCACATTTATATTTTTGATGGGATGTGTGTTTCGTAAATTGGTCAATTTAAATTTCAATTAAAACAGGTGTGTAGGTACTTTCAATATTAATCATATCTTATTCGTAACTCTACACATTAAAGTCGAGATTTGAGTGATTTAAATATAATTAAATTATACTTAAATAATAATATAATATAAATATTAATTTAATTTACTAATAAAGAATTCTCACTTCTTCGTATTTTATATTTCAAGATATAATATTTTTTAACACTACTAAGTTATTACGTCCTTGTTTTTTATATTATATATGTACTAATAATTGTACATATTATTGTAATATATTCGTATCTTGTAATTAACGTATCTAAGTAATATTATATTTACATACCGGATATAAACGACGCGAAGTGTATTTTAATTATATAAATATTTTATTTTTGAAATATTTCTGTATACATGCTTACCTGTACAAACAAATCTTGAGAGTTATAAATTTAGCGATAATAATTTTTTTTATGGTCTGTTGCCCACTTTTCGCCCATTTTTCATGTCTTGAAACGTGTTGCAAAACGTCCTGCGTGTTGAGTAAGAGAAATCCACTTCCCCCAAGTCTGAATCGAACTCACAGTTCAGACGCTGTTAGACGCTGTGTCGCTACGCCACGTTGGCCAATGGCATAAACTATAAAAAATATATTTTAGTCAGCTCTCCTACGATATCAAACGCTACACTCTTTATAGATACTACATACCCCTTTCGTTCCACAGTCACTAATCTAACCACTATCATCACAAAATATTATAAATTATAATGGAGGCCGTCGTGGAGGTTGTAAGTTTGATTTCCCCTTGGTGGGAATAGGCAAAGAAACACGGAATACGGAGAGTTATGAGTGTCAATGTGCCTTAACACTGGGTCCTCAGGTTCCCTCTGTCTACCGTATGTACAAGATACAGCATGATGCAAAAAAAAAAATATATATAATCTACGCTAACAATGACATTACGTAAGTGACTAAGGTTTATAGAGCCTTTATGAACAAAAGAAACCGGTTTAAAAGCATTTCGTACACTGTCTACATCAAGTAACTGTAAAAATAATAAATTTTATTTATTCAAATCTCTGTGAATAATCAAAATATTCTTTTTACAATATGTACACATAACTATGTGTATTTAAATGTACACTATCTTTAATATCTAAAGTAAGTGTCAAGACACTGCTTGAATTTGAGAGAAATTGTGTTTTATGTGGCAATACTTAACTCTTTCGTTTCATCTAACCATGTAATCCAAACTTTCTTCTAGCAATTGTACTACAACTAGGAATTTACATGGCTATCGCTTATATTTCCTAGATTGTAAGCAATTCCACGCACATCCTACAACTGGTGGAAACGGTAAAGGATATTTACTAGGCTGCATATTCTTACTAATTAGTATCGAAGTAGGACGGCTTTCTATACGTCGGCGTCGGTCGTGGTGGCGGCGGTCACTTTGTGCCCACAAGTGAAGAAACACTTGGAACCGCAAGGCCCGTGACCCAAATAGCATTGTCTAGGATGTCTAGAGGTATTGTTAGGAGAACTCTGATATAGAGGTGTAAATATCGTGAACTATGAATAAGCTTACTTTTTCACGGCGTTTTCAAATAATATTATATGTAATCTCGTTTTGTGGCAGCGGCACTAGGGTGTGACTGTAACGTGATGGTTGTGGGTTCGGTCCCCACTCGAGAAAGTGAAATATTTATTTACATTTATATTTTCATTTCTTCGCTCTGGTGTCGAGGCACTAGGTTCCCTCTGCCTACCATGCAGTGTGCGGAATACATCGTAAAGCTTATGTGTAATCTCTATGAATATTATAAAAGCGAAAGTAACTCTATCTGTTTATTTGTCGGTCGGTCTTTCATTAATATAGTAAGTATTAGTTATAAATAATTAAGCCGATTAATAAAAACTGGTACAAATATAGAGTTGCATAACTAGCCGGTGAAAGAAAAAACTCTATTATGAAACATTTAGACCATAAGGACAAGAACAATGGGCAGTTGATATTTTGTCTGTTCACATGTTAATTACTTTTTTTAGCTTCGCGCTGAAGCAGAGGTAGCCTAGTGTTTAGACACTCCGCTTCTCACTTTTTACCGAATTCTGGAGGCGTTGAGTGGCTATACGACGACGCCGCGCTTTCATTCGACACCAGAGCGAAAAAAGGAAAATATTAAATATTTAATTTCCTCTAGTGGGAATCAAATCCACAACGTGCCACGCTACCTTTGCGCCAGGACTTGCCTCATATTAATGAGTCATTACATAAATGTAAGTATCATAAATAGTTATAAATGTAACAATATCGGTATATAGAAGATATTTAAGCACTAAAGTGAAAAACGTAAACAAGACCTTGTTTGGAAGTCGACGACTCGACATTTGCATATTAATTTGTTATTGAAGAAAATAAGAAGTTCCTTCGTTGGTATTCTAATTATTTTTTTCGACACGTGCAATGTTTTTTAAAACAAATATATTTAATGAATTATAAGCTTGAAAAAAATAATATAGGTACCTAAAAAAATGGGGAGCAGAGTGTCTTAACTAGGGTCCCTCAGCCTACACAGATACTTGGATACAGGTTTTAGCTGAAAAAAAATAAAAATAGTGACATTTTTTGTCTATTTTTAGATGTTATTTATATAATATACGTGTATGATATAGAACATATGAATATTTCCAAATTGATAATTCAATAACATTAACTCATTCAAGCTTCACGATAATTATAATAAATAATATAATTAATTAGCGCGGCGCCTCTGTCCACGCTCTCTACTTTGCATGCCACATTTACCTCAACGCCACACTCATAATAAAGGAGAAATTCGACCTTTTGTAGAATTATAATATCTTAAGTATTCCAAAATCGTAATTTTAATGTATTTTCAAGACTTATTGAAACAACATTAAATGAAAAAATCAAATCAGCTTCAAGCAGTATTTATCCCGCACACAGCAGGATAGGCAGAGGGGTCCTAGTGTTGAGACACTCCGTTCCCCACTTTCTGCCGAGTAGTGATGGCATCGTGTGTTGAGTGGCGGAATACAACGCCGCGTATTGCCTCAACACCAGAGTGAAGAATTTCCTCGGGAGGGGATCGAACCCAGAACCAGTCGCGTTTACAGTCACACATAATATAAATTACTGAGCCAATTAATATAATTTGGTACAAATATAGAGTTGATCTTGAAAAAGGGCTTGAAATAGTGAAAAAATAGATTAAAGGGGTTGAAATAAAAAATGAAAGTTAATATTTAAGTCACTTCCCAGCAATGAAAGTCGGTACTACGAGATGGATGAAAATAATACACTATAGAATTGAACTAAGATATATAAAAAAGTGCGCCCATAGCGTCTATGCTTATTTCTTAAGAAACATACCATACTATAACCAGCTACCATTATTGTATAATAGAAAACAAAAGCCAACTTTTGCTATATTGGAAGAAAAAAAAATGTTATTAAGAAACAAATGTTATTAAGACACGTGGCCGGATTGTATTACTATAAAGGTAATTTATAAAAAAATATATTAATATAATTATAAGGAACCTAATACATTTTATATAAACAATAGTGTTTATAAATTAGTAGATATTTTTTTGTTTACACGTGTTTTACTTTTACAATACAACTTTATTTAAATAATTCACTGCAATACAATAATTATTGATAATAATATTATTTTTTTTTGTAAAAAGTAGAATTAAATGTACCTAATATAAAATAGAAGTAATTAAAGAAAAATAATTAAAAAAGTATTTTATAGCTTTGAAGTTCATGTCAATTAAAACAAACAGGTTTAATAATTTGATATTGTAAAATTGTTGCAGCAGTAGTGGTGCAAAGTTTTTATCTATTGATGTTTTTTTTCGTTTTTAATTTAATCTAATATACGGGAATAATATTTTTTTGTCAAACTGAAAAAAAAAGGTTAGCTTACTTAGCTGATTCGATACTAATGTGATTATGTTAGTCAATTAAATTCGTTCCCATTCTTCAAATTGTTAACATGGAAACACTGTTTTTTAACATATGTTAAAGCCGTTGTTTCATCGTCAGAATTGTGATAGTGACATAAGCTATGTAAATTTTCAAAAATGGCACTCCAAGGTCAAAAAAAGATGACAAAAAAGAAACACAAATTTTATATTTCTGGAAAAGTAAATACAAAAAAAATTATACGATATATTGTTGATATTCTATATAAATTTTTTTATAATATTCTATTTTAAAAGCAGGATCAACCTCTTCATACATTCTTTTCAAACATAAATATGAAGTAATAAATGTTAATATAATTAATGATAATACAATAATATTGTATGTATAGAGATCAAAGCCATAGACCGCAACAATTATTACATTTTTTTGTAATCTCAGTGCACGGGCGAGGATGTGGGCGTTAGTAGCGTTTGTCCGGATAAATATATTTATATTTTATCATATTCTTGATATAACGCCGCTGTCCTTGTATTCGAAAGAAAAAATAAAAATAATAATTTATTATATTAAATTTTATTGTATAATCTTATATATTAGTGCGCACGAGTGCATATATGTATGACCCAAGTGTTCCTACTGACTAAATATATTCATTTTATGTACTGTATTTATTTAGAGAGCAATTATCACGTTTTCTATATATTCTGAAATTCTTGATTTTGCACAGTAAGTAGAGAAAGTACTTAGTAGAGAAAACTTACTGACCAACCGCCAGTAAGTTTTCTCTACTAGGTACGTACGAAGCGAATTAGTGCCCATTTCAGGATAATCTCGTGTCCCCCTTAGAATTTTACCAATAAAAAAGTAGACCCGAGAAATTAAATAAAAAACACAAAGAATAACAATTCAAAATCAAAGTCAAGGTCCCTCATTGAAATTACTCCCAAAAGACGCCCATGACTAAATAACTAACTAAAAACAACTCGGCCAAACAGTATCTGCCATATAATCAACATTTACGTGTATTAGATATAAAATAATCTAAAGAATAATCTTGCTCATAACAATAACAGAAAGACAAAGCACAGCATAAAGTTCCCCCACTAAATACCTACGCAATGTCTTGAAATTTGACGGAAAGTGGAGAGCGGAGTGTCCTTCTTCTCCACATTAGATTACAGCGTGAAATAATAACTCCAATTCTTTATTTACGTCAGTACATACACAAGTTCAATGAAAAGGGTTATTCATTTTCCATAACATGACATATATGATATGTAAACTGTGTAACATATTGATAAGCGGACAAGGGAAGCACTGGGGGGAGGGGGGGGGAGGGGGAGATGTGGAGAAGTGTCACAACAAGTGCGCTATCGGTTATTATCGCACAAGCACGATAGAGCATTAGTTATCAATTATAATGAAGTATCAAAACAGTATTACGCGCGAAAACAATCGATATACAAATATAAATAAGTATACATAGATAAATTATCATATTTTCATTACTTCGGTCAAAGCGCAGCGTTGTGTTCCGCCTTCTATACGTAATATCTCCGGAATTCGGCGGAAAGTGGAAAGCAGAGTTTCTTAACACTAGGTTCCCTCTGACTACCTTGCTACTTGTGAAGCTTAGAAAAAATTACAGTTTAGATTTTAAAATACATTTGTATGTGAAGAAAAATTAAACAAATATTAAAAAATGTCGTATTTAATTTTCTAATAAAATATAGATAGTTAAGTATTTTTTTAAATGATTTGTAAAAACATTCAACGGCTCTACAATCTACAGGTCTCAGCGCATACAACGTGTGAAGGAAGTCGTCGGACAGAAAGTCCGTTAGCAATACCGAGAATCACATACTATTAAGTCTTACCATTAAATTTAATGTATACAATTACATTTATATGTAATTTATATATCTATACAATTACATTTATATGTAATTTTATTTATATAAAATTTTAGTTTTTATCTTTGATTTCAAAATAACCATATTTTTATACACGATACTAGAACATAAATTAAAAAAAAATGTTGTCCGTCTTACTGTTAGCCTGTGCTAATCTCCGGAACAGCTGAACCAATTTTTATGGAATTTCCACTGAAAAATAGAGGGTTTTTGGAGAAACATATGGGCTAATTTCATAGGTATGAAACTTTGAATGAATGTGATAAAAACAAATAAAATTCCAAAAGACTATAATAGTAATTTATACAACTTTATAGATAACTATACTAAAATATTATTCTTTTTTTTAAATATTCATATAGTTCAAGCGGGTGAAGCCGCGCGGGGGTCACTAATATCATATAATAAATGTACATCAAGAAGATCACATTCATGATTATTTTTATTAAATTATGTAAAATAATATATTATTCATATTTTTTTGTCGTTGTCTGGTTGAAATACAAGCACCTTATGATATGATAAGATTATATATGAGTATACTCTGTGGGGTTCCACTCGCCTGGACAAGAATAAAAGTTGCTGCTTAGATGTTACTGAGATAGCGCTAATTAATGAAAATTTCAAGTAATTGTTATCTCAGTTTTCGATATTATTCCACAAATTAAGTATAATTATTTAACACGAATATATAATTTACCTAAATATCGTCTAATTTAGCATACATTTCATCCCGACCATCTGAAAACTCAACAAATGTAGAGCCACAAGCTCGAATGAACTTAAAACTTTAATTCTAAAAGGACATAACTGGGTGTGAGTGCTAAACAAATAACCAAATCAACATACAAAATAAATTACATAACTTAACTTCATGCTGTATCCAAACTTTACGGTCTCTACTTATCTCTTTCGCCCCGTCCACTGTCATCAACCTTTTCATACATGCCCTCCTGGAGACATCCTCCTCCTCATGAGATTAACCGAGGTCTTCCCAAATGTAGTCCGTTCCTCTCTTCATCCAATTCTGGAAATGAACTGACATGATAATCTATACTAATATAATAAAGCGGAAGAGTTTGTCTGTTTGTTTGTTTGTTTGTTTGTTTGTTTGAACGCTAAGATCTCTGGATCTACTGGATCGATTTACTTTGTTTTTGTTTTGTATGAAAGCTGNGTTCAAACAAACAAACAAACAAACAAACAAACAAACAAACAAACTCTTCCGCTTTATTATATTAGTATAGATTTCAAGCAGGCGTAGCCGCGTCCGGGTCCGCTAGTATACAATAATGATGATACTCAATCACAAAGGCTTTTTGATATTTCAACATGTCTGTGAAGGTGTATTCAATGGACATTCGAAGCAAGCACTAATGATCTTTTTTATGTGGTATTCCACATTTTTGCATATATTATAGATATCGCTAACATATTATATACGTCGCTCGGCTCGTGTGCGAGTGTCTGTACTTAATTAATAAAACATTGAGCTTCCATGTAATCGGCAAGCGCTGGACACTGGACAGGAATGTCACTTTCCTATATTAAGTTGGTATTCGACTTCCGCGTATTTTTAAATAAATGCTACTTTAAAACACATTAGTCATATTTATTTCAATATTGCACTTAAAATATGTCCATGTGAGGTTTACTTTAGTTATTGCAGCTACTCAGCGGCAAGTCCCTGGCGCAGGGGTAGAAGCGTGAACTGTACCATAGGTGTGTTGTGGGTGCTCGAACAATTTTAGACCCATGTTTATAGACCACTCTGAAGTCTAACATTGATCTCAAGATTCCGTTTTCATTCATTGATATGTAGGTAATTTATGAATGAAAACAGCTTCTCAAGATGAATCTCAGTCTTGAGAGCGGTTTATTGATACGGGCATTAAATTTGACCAAAAGCTTGATAGATAAAACTTCGAGGTATGCCATTATGTACTCCGTTTTCGAATTTTCCATTATTTTTGTTGAATATTTATTTATGTAAAAATATAGATAAAAGTAAATAGTATACCAGCACACAATTACTTTGTATCATTCTACAGCTTTACTAATGTATATATGCATAGAATAAATAAAATTAGATCCTATTAATTTTACACCAATTTACACCAATATCGTCGTCAGATTAACACGAACGTCTTCGCCAATGGCTTCGTTACACACAAGGATTAAACATATTAGATACTTTATATGGTACAAAAGGATATTTAATTACTGATTTTATTTGAAAATTTTATTTTGAACTGAACTAAAATATGTCATAATTGCACAAAATCTGTCTGCATGTGAATCTTAAATGACTATAAACATTATTTCTAATCATGTTCTTATATTATAAAAAAATATCAACAACTCAAACTTATACAGTTCGACTCAGACCTCTGCCAACATTTTATAAGTACTTACTTATACGTTGATTAACAATAAACGGAGAAGTTTCTACAATAAATTTGTCATCAACAATGATTACTACCAAGAATACGATTGCTGCCAAAGACTACAGATGTAAGACAGTTTCTCTTTCTACTACAGCACATAAAAGTCGGCGCAGTAGTAGCGGGGAGTGGAAGCCGAGGTCGGCGCGTGCGCCGCCGCCACCAGCCACATAGAAGTGCGCGTATCGCGACACACCGCGGACGTTATCGCCATCGATCCGACATCAAATACGTAAACAAACACGTAAAACTTACGAAACGAAATCAATGGACTATAATATGCATCTAATATCAGTTTATTGTGATGATATACTGACACACTGTGAAGAACGGTCGCTCGGGTGAAGAATAACTGTAAGTGTTGGTGCTAAATTGGAGTGCAGTGAAATTGTAAATGACATAGTGTGTTGTGATTGAGTGCGAGCGCGTGCGGTGATGACCGCGAGTGCAGCTGTGGCCATCATCACAATCATCTTTAGGTACTTGAGTTAACACTCATATTAACCAAATTAATGTTTTAATTAATTTACTAAATAATTGTAGAAATCGCTATGTTAATTTATTTTAATTGTTGATTACACTATAACAATTCTAATGTTTTTTAATACAAAAAGTTCAACTAGTCATTATAATATTATTATTTTCTAAATTTATTTTTTAAGAATAGTGTTTTTAAGAGAGTAAACAGCACTTGCACTGAATTTGTCACGGGTATAGTGACGCAGTGACACAGTCGCAGTACGTACAATGTGAGGGCGTCCAATTTTATCAAGAACAATTATGTTGACCGTGAAAAACAACAAAATAATAAGACGGAGCATTCGTCGGCGCACTCTGTTGTCTCTCATACGCATATACAAATTTATTGCGCATAAAAATTTATGTTAGCCATCGCCATCGAAATAATGTGCCAACACATAACCTTATTTTTCTTTAGTTACGCTCATACATTTCACGGCACTATATGTAATGAATATATTTTGACTAAAAATAGATTTACATATAACATCAATATAAATATTTTAAATTTAATTTTATACTATTTATAACTATTTGTTTGTCATTTCGAGGTTTTAAGACGGATTTTCTATAAAGGATGCGCAAGCGCAGAATTAGTCGTTCATGTAAATGTGACAGAAATTGCTATTTAAAGTTTAGTTAAGGATGTTTTTTTAAATATAGCAACAAGCATTACGAAGTGTGCCAGTACCAGATTAGTTTAGGATGCCTTTAGTTACATTTACGATTGAAATTTTTCTAGTCAATAATATAATGTAAAATAAAAATCAGTAACATTATAATTATATAATGTAGGATTTAATATAATTTAGTAAAATAAATATTTCTAAATAGTTTTATAATAATGCAATAGTATAACAAGTATGCAATAGTATATATCTACGCATCAGCTGCCCGAAGACATCTCACAACTGCGCAATTAAACTGGACACTGCTCTGAATCAATGAGACCCATTAATAAACTCACTTGATTTATTAGAATTCTGCGTCAGAACTGATCAGTATTTTTATTATTTGTTAAGAAAACGCAAGGAGTAAGAGTTGTCTCCTACCTACGTCTCCTTTTTTTAGTAACCCCTATGTAAATTTTAATACGACTTATTTTTCAAAAAGCCCCTCCTTTTTGATCTATATTTGTTAACTATACAGAATGATTGGTAGATAAGTGTACAAACAGTCACTAACTCGGGAAAAACCTGATAAAGGTGGTAATTTTCGATTTTTATCCCATATAATATGTAGGTACTGGTTTTTTTACCATGTTATTTAAAAAAATCTTAATAGTATACGTGCACAATGAAATGCAAAAATTTTTAAAATTCATATTTTTGTATTCTCTGATACATATCTCATTTAATTATGTAACACGAAGCCAACTGTATTTTTTGTTTATTGAGACAAAGTATTAAAACTAAAAAATATAGTAAGCAATAAGCGGTAATTTTCAATTGATGCTTTCTCAACATTATACGGAGAAAACAGAATCCTTTTGTTTAAAATATATTCTCATTTTGTTTTTATTATTCAACCAATTTCAAGATATGTTGACGAAACTATGTAGGTCTAGTAAGTCCGGGCAAACTGTAGTAAAAATCATAATCGAAATAATCATCTCCCGGGAGCGCAAATCGATGGCCATCCAGTTGACAATCAGTAAATGTCTCATGTAGCAGAGAAACATAATATATAATAAATTTCCTTTAATTTTCATATGCTAGGAAGCTATCGCAGCGGCATAAACGCGGGCGCGTCACCTGACAGCACGGGACTGCTAGTGTTACCGTTGCCCGCCTTTGATATTATGAGGTACACAACATGTAATATACGTATTTCATTATTGATTCTTTTAAAAATGCGATCAAAACCCCAACCAATGTGAAGATAATGAAAACAAATTACATCGAATTTATAAAGATTTTTTTTTCTAGGAGGGAGTACAATGCGTATATTTTATTGATTCTGGCGGGGATCTTACTGAGTAAGTTTCAATTTCAATATCCTATATAAAATTTGGGGCTGTTTACTATGTTTGTAAATATTAATTAATATGTATCGACAGGAGAGTATGCAGGAGTCAAGGCGGACGGGGATTCAGTATTGGTGGTGACAGCGAGCGTGCCGGGCGGTGGTGGGGCGGGCGCGGCTGCGCTGGCCGAGCTGGCTGCGCGAGCGCTGCGTGAGGTAGGAGAGAGCGCGCGCGTCGTACCTCCGCCGCCCGCTTGCCGCACGCCCGCTCCCGCCGACGACCCGCTCTGCCGCCGCGCGCTCCGTGCTGAGCTGGAACGCGGCACCCTGCACGTGGCCTTCATGACCATGCCTGCCGGCGCCGCCTCGTCAGCACACTCGCTGCACGACTACAGCCTCGACGAGCTTGGCGACGTCGCGCCTCCTGGACGCCGCCTTTGTGTGTCACCGGCCCCGGCGCTGTCGCTTCTGGACCTTTCCAACAAGGAAATCGCACAAAATTATTACATATCGCCCGATGAGTTATCACACGCTCTAAATAAAACTTCAACAGGAAGCGACTATTCACAGAATACGAGTACACTACGGCCCGACCTGTGTGCCGCATCCGATGTCAAGTGCGCGTCGTTACTGACGAGTTATGAAGGTGAAGCTTCAGTTTTGATGAATGTTATTCGCCAACATGGACTTTATGCAAGTGTGCATTCTTTAGGGGCAGCG
This sequence comes from Heliconius cydno galanthus, assembly GCA_036379175.1. NCBI lineage: Eukaryota > Metazoa > Arthropoda > Insecta > Lepidoptera > Nymphalidae > Heliconius > Heliconius cydno. Next base: position 297,245 of record JAKRZM010000675.1, on the reverse strand, counting down.
CTAAATGATGTGGCGACGGAACTAGGCCCGCGCACTCTAATATGCGATTGGAACCCAGAAAGGGCTAATATTTCTGGACAAACTCTCCACACCCTTGGGCCGACGCCTTGTGATGCATTTTCGGACGCTGATCAATGTCCTTTCGAAAGCCGACGTTTTATAAAGTTAGTAAATGCTAGAGCCCTGGCCCGTTCTCATTCAGCACAGATGGCATTATTGCAACTTCGTATAAAGAGTCGTGAGCTGTACGAGTTAACTCAGTTGGCAAGATTTCACGATCCAAAATCAGCAGCTTCAGTGTTTATAAAACGTCATCCACTTAAGGCTCTCATTAGTGAAATACGTGTTGCTGTACTGTTACCGGCAACGACGACGCGCGAGACGTATGATGGAATATCTCTAGCAGCCGCGGGAGCTCTTGCTGAGGCCGATCTCGAAAAAAATTGGTCTGGTATTAGATTTAAGGTAAACATGACGAATAATATTAATCAACATAACTAAATAATAGTTAATATTGATTTTGAGTAACATGTCACATCCGCTTATGTCGCCAGGTACAAACGCACGACGATGGGTGCGATGCAACTACGGCCGTTCAGTATTTGTATTCAGCCCTGAGCGGTGAATACGACGGGTTAACAGCTGTCGCCGGGCCTGCATGTGGCGCTGCGTTCACCGACGTTGCCAGCCAAAGCCTGAAGTTCCGACTGCCCACCATCGCCTACACGCCGCAAGCCCCGCCGACCGCCTCCCTGGCGCTGCTGACGGCGGGGGACGCACGCAATTACGCATCTGTTTATGGATCTTTCTTATCCCAAATGCAATGGCATCGTATCGCAGTACTTAGTGAACCCGCGACGCGCGCGTCGCTGGCTGTCGCGCGCCTGCAGGCAGATCTCGTCGCACACCTCGAATTACCTAACGATGGACCCGATTACGATTACTCTATATTTACAAAGGTAATGTCGCTAGCTTCATTTATAGCATACCTACGGTATATGGAAAGTACTCGCTTGTTCGAACCAAGACTCAAATTTCGTTAAAATTTATCAGTGGGCACAGCGCGTGGTGCAGGTGAACGCGCGCATTATCNCACGGGCCGGCGCCGTGTGGCTGCTGCCGGCGGCCCTGACACCGGCCGCGCTCACGCCGCGTCATAGCGACGCTTGCCTGCAGGAACACCTTCGCGAGATGCTCGACGGACACTTCAGTATCGCTCCAGACTGGCAGCTCCCGTGGCTCGACGAAAGCGACAGTGTTAGTAATTTGTATATGACTGCGTTTCAAAACATTCATCACTTGCATATCTTATAAAATTTTGTGTAAATTAAAATCTCTCTATCTCACTTTCCTATTTATTGCTGAGTTTATCTCTGTTACAAATAAAATTTATCTTCTCAATTTTAATTAATGCTTATTCATATATCAGTAAGCCTACATTGTATAAATGAAATAGAAGAGATCTTTGGGGATCTATGATGGAATATTATCATAAAACCAAAGAAATATCTTAGTCACAAAACCCTGTTTTTTACTAGTGTTTCAAATATTGAAAGATTATATTATTTGTCTTAAATATTCCAGAATATAACAGTACCAAAACAAAACATTAGTAAAGAAATGAAAGTGACAAATTCTAACGAGGTGGCAAGCAAGTGGCGCACGCGATGGCTCAAGTACTGTCGGTTCGGACGCGGCGAGTGCGCGCGCCCCGGCCCGCACGCCGCGCTGCTCTACGATGCCGTGCAGTTGTGGGCGACGCAGCTCGCGCGACTCTTCCGGGAGCAGCCTAAAGCGCTTTATAATCTTCACGACGTGGAACTAGTCAGGTATGAAATATAATACCATACTTTAATATCTCGGATTATGATAATTTTTCAAACCACTGATGTTCTAATAACAATTAGTAGAATGTGTATTATACGTTATATATAAATAATATAATGAAGTCAATACTTTTTTAGTAAATTAGACCTATTCTTCTTGCAGAGCTCTACTAATAAATACAACTAAAAGCCAATTTAAAGGACTTACTGGAGAATTCAAGTGGGAAGCAACGGGAAGTAACGGAGATAACGAGACGATATTTGCCCGCGTGACGCCGCTATTGTTGCTGCAGTGGGACGGATATGTGCACCGAGAGGTGGGTCGTTGGAACCAAGGACAACTGGAGCTGCATGAGGACTTGCTACACTGGCGAACCGCGGACCGTTATAGACCCGATGACGGCAGTGAAAAATGTTTGCTTCAACCAATTGCAGAATTTTTCCATAGCGAATGTCGAACAACTTTTATAATTCTGGGTACAATTCTTTTCACATTATTATTAGCGTCCCTTGCTGCGATAGTCTTATATTGCAAGCGACGAGTAGAACGCAAGTACCGAAATCGTCTTCAGGCACTGGGCTTGCGGTCTATTTTGCCAAAAACTATTGGACCAGATCGCTGGGAAATACCTAGAGAACGAGTCGTTATCAATCGTAAACTTGGCATGGGAGCTTTTGGTACTGTGTACGGTGGACACGCTCTACTAGCCGAAGATCGCGGATGGACTGCTGTGGCAGTAAAGACCCTCAAAGCTGGTGCAAGTACGGAAGAAAAATTAGACTTTTTGTCTGAAGCTGAAGCTATGAAACGTTTCGATCACAAAAATGTAGTAAGATTGCTTGGTGTAGTGACTAAAACTGAACCTGTCTGTACAGTCATGGAATTCATGTTGTACGGCGACTTAAAGAATTACTTATTAGATCGGCGGCACTTGGCGTGCGCAGGCGCGAGTGAGGACCCCGAAGAGGAAGTGTCCGCGCGGCGTCTAACGAGCATGGCGCTGGACGTGGCGCGCGCGCTGTCCTACCTGGCGCAGCTACGATATGTACATCGGGACGTCGCTGCCCGCAACTGTCTCGTCAGCGCTCGTCGCGTTGTAAAGCTTGCAGATTTTGGCATGACACGCTTAGTCTTCGAAAATGATTATTACCGATTCAGCAGAAAAGGAATGCTTCCAGTTCGATGGATGGCTCCTGAAAGTCTCGCACTTGGAGTGTTCTCTCCGGCATCGGATGTCTGGTCATTCGGAGTGTTGCTGTATGAAATTGTAACCTTCGGGTCGATACCGTTTCAAGGCCTCAGCAATAGTGAAGTTTTAGTGCGAGTGAAAAGTGGTCAGACATTAGAACTTCCATCCGGATTAAAACCTCAGCTGTAAGTTGAGCAAAGTTTTACACATATATTAATCATAAATACTTGTAAAAATACTAGTTAATATTTTAAACTATATCATGATTCATATTTGATTGGAGCAAATATTTAAACTTATAATATTGTTGGCTCTTCCATGTTCTGAAAAAATGCGGCAGAAGCGGAGCAATTTATGACTAGCTTCGATTAGTCAATCTTTTTTTCCATAAATGTAATACAGACGTTNTCTACTAGCCGAAGATCGCGGATGGACTGCTGTGGCAGTAAAGACCCTCAAAGCTGGTGCAAGTACGGAAGAAAAACTAGACTTTTTGTCTGAAGCTGAAGCTATGAAACGTTTCGATCACAAAAATGTAGTAAGATTGCTTGGTGTAGTGACTAAAACTGAACCTGTCTGTACAGTCATGGAATTCATGTTGTACGGCGACTTAAAGAATTACTTATTAGATCGGCGGCACTTGGCGTGCGCAGGCGCGAGTGAGGACCCCGAAGAGGAAGTGTCCGCGCGGCGTCTAACGAGCATGGCGCTGGACGTGGCGCGCGCTCTGTCCTACCTGGCGCAGCTACGATATGTACATCGGGACGTCGCTGCCCGCAACTGCCTCGTCAGTGCTCGTCGCGTTGTAAAGCTTGCAGATTTTGGCATGACACGCTTAGTCTTCGAAAATGATTATTATCGATTCAGCAGAAAAGGAATGCTTCCAGTTCGATGGATGGCTCCTGAAAGTCTCGCACTTGGAGTGTTCTCTCCTGCATCGGATGTCTGGTCGTTCGGCGTGTTGCTGTATGAAATTGTAACCTTCGGGTCGATACCGTTTCAAGGCCTCAGCAATAGTGAAGTTTTAGTGCGAGTGAAAAGTGGTCAGACATTAGAACTTCCATCTGGATTAAAACCTCAGCTGTAAGTTGAGCAAAGTTTTACATATATTCATCATAAATACATGTAAAAATACTAGTTAATGTTAACTTTATTAACTATATCATGATTCATATTTCACTCGAGCAATTATTTAAGCTTACAATATTGTTCGCTCTTCCATGTTCTGAAAAAATGCGGCAGAAGTGGAGCAATTTATGACTAGCTTCGATTAGTCAATCTTTTTTTCCATAAATGTAATACAATACAAAAGAACGAAAACCGACAAGGGTGCGAATGAAAGCACGACGGGATTGGGTTCGATTCCCAGGAACACTTTATATTTATATAATATATTTTTTTATTTATGATCCGATTTTAATAAAACAAATACTAAATGTTAAGAGAAGTTTACCAAAGCACACGTGAAATCTGCATTCAAATATGTTTACCGATTCTAAGATTAGCGTGCACAAATGGAGTAACTGACAAACAAACTATAATTATCTCACATGTACAGTCAGCGATTATTTACAATTTTATTATATGGATAGATTTAATTGACTAAGTTTAAAAGACCAAAAAATCTGGCGTGGTAATTTTCTGTAAATTTTTGTTTTGAATAACTTTGGAGAATACTATTTTTTTAATAAAAGAAATACTTCAAATAAGTAACACGTGTGTATACTAAATGATGTGTGTGTCTGTATCGGCAGCGAGGGGCTGATCAAGTCGTGCTGGCAGAGGGAGGCACGCGCGCGTCCCTCAGCGGCAGAGGTGGCGGCGTGGCTGGCGGACTGGCCGCGGCTGCTGGCGCCGGTGGCAGACGCGCCGCTGGACGCGCTGCCGCTGGGAGCCGAACCCACCGCACGCCGCGTGTCGTGGGCCGCGCCCGCCTCTCAGGCCACCGACACCACCTACCTCAGCGCCGAGGCCCCCCGCGAGACCGACCGCTTCCTGCCCTAACTGTCGCATCATTCCGATATCTACTTCTAGTCACGTTATACCTTAACTTAGTAATAAGCTCGACTTACGTTATTTATTGCGCACGCGCACAGTGCTTAGCTTTAATACGGTATTGGTTATAACTTAAGTTGATGCAAGCTAATAGCTGTAAGTAATTAATGTATTATGTGAGGTAATGTATGAGAGATATGGTTTTTATAAAAAAAATATTTACATATATATCTTTTTTATTGAATATCCCTTTAACTTTAAGTGAACGTTCACTGCAAGACCTGTGGTTGGTTATCGAATCCATGACCAGTTAATTTTGAAATCACACTTTGTGCTCCTACGCCACGGCTGGCCTCAATATTTACATATAAACACAATACAATAAACTAATACTACAATTTGTGTAAAGATTTTATATAATTTGTTTATAAGATAATAATAAGTAAAAGGGGGCGTATGGGTCGCTAGCTATTAATATTTACAGTATGAGAGCTCGGGATTCGCTAAGACAATTAATTAGATAAGTTTTATTATATAAAACTGGTAATAATTAAGTCACATGACGTTCTATTTAAGTACTTGTCTGCAAAAATATACATTATTGCTTAAAAAAACAGTTATAGATATAATATTAAGACAAGAAATAAAAGTTAATCATTTTTAACCGACTTCTGTAAGAAAAGGAGGTTATCAATTCGACTGTATTTTTCAATTATACTTTTCGTTTTCAAAAAGTTACTATATAATTATTATCATTGATTTGCCTCTTAAACAATTTATAGTTAAAACTAATAAACTTACATACTGTCGTATTTCTTGCTATGTAACTTCATAATCTTGCACTATTTCATTTAACCATCGTTTCCTAATGAGTCATGAGATTATCTAAAACGCTGGAGTGTATGTAATGTATTGAAATTCCATAAAATTGATATTTTAATTATTTACATATACAGGGTGGAATTGTCAGCACCACTTTAAAGGAAACCACAGTTTTAACTACTCTATAAAAGCCTAATATAATTCAGAAAAATAAATAATTCCCAAAAATTTAAAAGTTATTTTTTCAAACAAAATAAATAATAAAAATTATTGTTTTAAAATAAAACGCCATTTGTAAAGTATAACTTAAGCACGCACACACTTACCTGTCAAAGCGGCAACGTCGCATATGTGTGCGTCACACGTAATACAGGTATGGGTAAAAATCATGAAATGAAAAAAAATCCTACGTCCAAACTGTTGAGGTACCTTGATTAATTTCTTTAGTCCTGGATTTGAAATATTTTACCCTATATGCAGTTTCAGTAAAAGGAGCGCTGCCTCTTCCACTCTGTATATATTTAGCTTTTCTTTGTTGTCGTGGCGCAGTTTGACAGGATCTGATTGTAAATTGTATAATTTTACTTTATAAATAGCATAATTTTAACAGTAATTTGATGATTATCACTTTACAATATAGGTACATGCGTACTTACAGCGATAAATTCATAGGAAACATCATTAAGGATATTAATATCACAGGGAAAATTATAATTTAATTGACATAATTACTCGTATGTAGTACTCGTGTGACGGTCATTGAACGTAGACATGCGAAATGTTTTCAATGGTGGTGGTAATGGTGGTGGGAGTACACATAGTGGAAGGTGGACCGCCCGCAGCCCAGCACTGCCGCCGCCTGCAGGAGCTCATGGAACTGCGATACAGCGGTAAAACAAACTTTACTACATTTTAATACCAAACGTGTCGACAAGCATTTGTAACTAACAGGATAACATATACTTAGGTAATACAATACAAAATAGATTTATATTCAATGTCAGTTTATAACGTGGTTATTTATTATGTGTGAGCCATTTCTAGAATTGTACCCAAAATTCGAAATTTCAGTGTACATCATGTTCTATACTCGATGAAACCTGCGTAATATTTAGTATATTATGTATAAAATACGGGTAAACAAAGTCTTATTCGATTCGACCGCGTGCTTAAATGAGAATAATAAATATTTAATTTTGTCATACCGACATGAAATTTGTGTGCACTCCTACTAATCATAGCATGATATATCTAATATCGTCGAATGAATTTATTATGGAGGTAGTTACAGAGGTTCATAGTATCGATTTATTATTCAATCAAAAAAAATTCAAACCATAAAAGTACATACATTCTAAGATGTGCGCATTCAATTACACAAACTCTTAAAGAACGCATAAACTTTCTCATTAACATTAACATATACTTATGTATATTTATTTTATGAATATGCTTCTGTCCAATTTTCGAAACATTGTGTGTTGAGTGGCGGAACTCAACGTCGCACTTTGTTTTCTTACTAGATCGAGAAAAATTAAAGAATTAAATCCTCCGATTGGGAATCGAATCAGCGACCGTTGCGTTTACAGTCAGATGCTGTCCCACTGCGCGGCGACGATCTCATAATTTTCTATCGGCTTTGGTATTTTAAGATGTGCCTGTAATAATAAGCGGCGTGGGGTTGAACGTGACGGTGATGGGCGAGGGTGGGGGCGCGCGCGCCGCCGCCGCCGCGCTCTTGGTGACGCTNAACGTCGCACTTTGTTTTCTTACTAGATCGAGAAAAATTAAAGAATTAAATCCTCCGATTGGGAATCGAATCAGCGACCGTTGCGTTTACAGTCAGATCTCATAATTTTCTATCGGCTTTGGTATTTTAAGATGTGCCTGTAATAATAAGCGGCGTGGGGCTGAACGTGACGGTGATGGGCGAGGGTGGGGGCGCGCGCGCCGCCGCCGCCGCGCTGTTGGTGACGCTGCGCTACGGGCTCGGGTACGCGGCGCGCCTGCATCAGGCCACGCCCGACTTGTGCCAGCTCTCAGACATCAGCAACGACTGGCGACAGTAAGCATTTATAGATATTTCATAGAAAAAAATAATTACAAATTCATTCTTGTAGTTAATTTCATACTCAAACAATACAAATCCAGTGCGGGCATATGCACTTGCAAATTTAAGTTTGTCAATTTTTATAAGTTGTAATTCCCGTTGACCTACAATTCTGAAATTGATACTGATCCGACTGGCACTTAACTAGTTTAGTTTACAATATATGCTACGCGGTACGGTTTTTTTGTTAAAAATTATTTTGTTTAACATTTTTGGTTTTTTTTTTTTACTTTTTGTATTATAGACAATTTCTTATGTGTGATCAAATAACTTTTTGGTTTCCCATTTACAGAGCCGTGACCGTGGTGGCGCCGGTGGCGATGATAGTCTACAACAACTGTATCAACGGCGTTCACCAATTAGATGGCATCACTTCACTTAGTAGCGCCATGACAGATGTCTCATTACATTTGATGGCTCACATATGGGACTCTACGTGTACACCACTCGTTAAGGACTCACTCTCTGTTACCACCACTGTACTAGAAGATTGTCAATTTATAACTTCTCTTTTAATGTCGACAAATAATAGCAGCAGGTAAGGTTTTGTAATATACTTTTACAAGTGCTTTTGTATTTATTAAGTGGCCGAAGCACTCAGCTCTTAACAAACCTTTTATTTTAAGTATTTTCAATTTTTGTTTCAGTGACAGCCCTACACGGTTTGCCATTTTGGTCCGGAAACAAACCGAAATGGATTTTCTTGTTGCAGATGAGTTAGAGAAGCAGATAGCAGAATCTATAATACCTTTACAAATAATATCCTTCCCTCAAGATTTACAATTTCGTAAAGAAATGCAAAAGCTAAGACAGCAACAGAAAAACTTTTTATTCCTGGATGAAAATATTTGGAATAGTATTACAAATATATATTACGTCCACCTGCCCTCTTGCCTGGGATGTAGGAGTATCGAATACTCTGTAAGAAAAATGTATGCAGACACCTTTCGCATCGGAAACGGTTTTAATATGAGGCTAAAAGCGCCTGCCATATATAAAGTGGTTAATAACGCCAGACTAAACGCTACACATCTTTTACAAATACTTGAAAATGAAATTTCTGTATCTAAAATCGAAGAAGCCGCTTGTATGTGGGCGCTCCAAAATTTTGATGAATTTAAACAACTTATTCCTTCAAATTTTAATGATATAAATTTGCCATTTCTTATAAACGTTTATTTATGTGACGATGACCCTTACTATAAAGAATATTTTAAAGATATGATAGAAATATCAAAACTATTTAAGCAGATTTATGGATATATTAATTTTAAGATCATTTTTACTTTATTTAACTGTGAACAAAGTGACTTTCTCGCGAACAAGTTCATGAAATTAGCTCACGATCAATCAATACAAGGATCAATAACATGGAGCTCGATAGTTGGTTCAATAACGTGGGGCTCAACATTAGCGGCGGTGTCAGGGGCAAAAGTGGCGGAGCAAGTTGGCCTGCCGATGTTGTTGGCGGGTCCCACACCCCCCGACATACCTGTAGGGTCGTTAGTTCACTCGGCTACGGGGACTCTCTCGGACATGACTCGAGCGTATATGAATTTTCTCAACATATGCGATTGGTCGCGCATAGCTATTATATCGGATCACTCAATATATTCCAAAACATTTTTCAACAATTTTCATCTTATAGAGAACAATATTATTTATCGAGAAGTTATAGTTACTGTGGAAAATGTGAACTCTGTCTTGGAAAGTTTGAAAAAAGACGATGCTCGTATTATTTTGATCAATGCGCATTGGAAAATCACTAACACTATTTTGTGTACAGCTTCGAACTTGGGTATGACGGATGCTCGCTATGTATGGATAACTAGGAATTGGCGTTATATGGAATGTGACAATCATAATAGTAGCGAATTCTCATACCATTACACTTTAGAAATGACATCGCGTATAAGTTTGTATTCGGAGGATTTTCAAAGCTTTCTTTTCAACCACACCGAACTCACTCCAGCCAGAGTCGACTCATCGTCCCTCATGGACGCACTGGTACAGCTCGGGAACTGGCTCACTTCGGTTATACGTCAGTATCCTTCCCATATCTATTCTCTTCATGCTAAGGATGGTATTCAGTAAGTATGGAGTATTTTATATTTATCTTTTTATTGTTCAATAACAGTACCTAATATTATATTACAATATTTTTATTTTAGCATACTGTCAAACAACTTTGACATGACAGGGCGCCTCTCAGATACTTATCCTCTTGTAGTAGTTGCTAAATGGCTGGGAAATAAAGGAAACGTAGTTGCAATATGGCATATTACTCCCGAAAATATTGAAGATATAACTTGGAACTTTAATGGTACTCAAACTTGTGAACAGATACTCAAAAACAAATCGCCTGAAGACAGATCAAGATGCTTAATACAAACTGGAGATCCCTTTGCACCACGATGCCATCAAATGTTGTTTTTTATAAGTATCATCTTAGTGACCTTTACATTTGCTGTATTATTTAAAGTATACCGAAATAGGCAGTTTAATATACAACTTCTTAAAAGGCAACATCAAGAATATATGATGAACAGCCGGCAACGTGCAACGTCTATACTAGAAAACTACATAGTAAAGCGAAACGCAGTTCAGCTAATGCACGTAATAGGCCTCGGAAGTTTTGGCCAGGTGCGGTTCGCCAAGTTACACAGAACTGACAGTGAGACGGTCGTCGTGGCTGCGAAGGAACCTCGGGATATTGTCTCACTTGACGATGAAAATATTTTTCTACGCGAAGCGTGTGTTCTTGCCCCTCTAAACCACAAGAATGTCATCCGACTTGTGGGAGTCTGTTTAGAAGACGGTCCTCCCATGGTTCTTATGGAGCATGCGTTTTATAATGATTTACAACACTACCTCGAAATACGACGTCAGTTTGTGGATGGAGCTCTGCGAGGGAGAGTGACGCCCGAACAGGCCATGGAAGTATCGGACGAGGAGTTGACGCGGTTCGCACGAGAGGCGGCCGGCGCCCTGGAATACCTCACTAAATGCAGACTGGTGCACAGGGACGTTCGAGCAGGAAACTGTCTCGTCGATAAAAATAGATCGTTAAAATTAGCCGACTTCGGCATGGCTCGAGAACTGGACAGTGAAGAGCCGCAGTACGTAACACAGCGCCGGGCGTTGTTTCCCGTCATCTGGATGGCGCCAGAGAGTATAAAATCTGGAGTATTTTCACCGGCCTCAGATGTGTGGTCGCTTGGAGTATTGTTGTTGGAGGTTGCGACGTTTGGCTCACGTCCTTTTGGGGACTGGTCGGTTGATGTAGTCGTTCGATACATACGGTTTGGGGGACACCCGCCACTACCACCAGACACCTCAATATACACGTAAGTTCTTCCTTCCTTTATGATTTATGTTTTTGCATTCTAATAATTATATTTAATTGTAATAAGGTCATATATTATTTAAGATAAACTTAAAATTTCTAGATCTGCCTTTAAACGTCTTATTCACATCCATGAAGAGTTATAATGGAGTTATAACTAACAATTACATAATTAAAAACGAACAATGTGACGTTAGTAAATCATCGTCTTTTTTTAGCTTCACACTGTATCAGGAAAATAGCAGGGTGGGCAGAGGGAATCTTCAATCTAGCATTAAAACACTTTGTTCCTGCGCGCCGCCTAATCATCTCATGTTGAAGAGCGGAGCTTAGCGCCACGCTTTGTTTCGTTGCTAGGAACATTGCCATAAGATCCTTTTCTACTGCGACACGACTACCTCAGTTACTTATAATAAATAGGTAATATTTTGCTTCTATTAAATTACAGCAGCAGGTTGGTGCTGGCCTGCTGGCATCCGGAGCCGGAGTGTCGTCCAAGCGCTGCAGAGATATACAAATATTTACTTTGCAATCCACATGCGATCTCCCCGGCGTTGCTGCCGCCGCATCCCCCTGAATCTCCAGTCTACTTTATACGCTAGGAAGAACTTTTAATAAGCTTTGAAGAACAAAAATGCATAATATTATAATCTATTATTAAATAACTTTAAAAATGTTGGTGTTATAGTGTTTATTACCTTGCCTTTATTATTGAATACATTATAAATAAAATATTTAAAAAATAAAAAATATTTTCACGACAATGCTATAAACTAAATAAATTTTAATATTTTAACTAATAGCAAAATATAAATTACTGTTAGATATTATGATCGTAAAATTTATGAATTATTAAATATCATTACACGATTACGTCCCATATTAAATAGTCATAAAAAAACATAAAATATGAAAAATGTTACACACTTTGCGCCCCAAAGTGTAACTGTAAACGTGACCAGTTGCGGTTTAATTACCTTACCTTTCAATTTAATTATTATGAAAAATTATCTTAAGGATTTATTTATATTATTACATGGGGATAGTTGAGCAGTGGGCTCTCTATTTTAACATTTTTTATGTTGGCAATATAGGCAGTGTGCAACTAACTGATATAAATGATGCACGTGTACAAAGTTTTTTGTAGTTAGCAATTATTAGTAAAATGGTTGTTATTCTTTATTTTATGGCTTGTAACTTGTAAGCGTGCCAGTGGAGCACAATTTACTATAATAGCTACCGTATCTGTGGTAGAGTGTAGACAGTAGAAGTTTGACATTTGTGTTTTGATTTTGACATTTGACGGCTGAGTGGGTTGTCATTTGTCTTGTTGTGAGTTGTCTCTCGTCATTGTGTTTTAGTTTTATCAAATTAGGAACATTACCATTAAAACTTATATACATTAAAAACGTACTATTTAAAAAATATATTAATTAGCGATGTCCATGTTCAATATATTTGAATGTGTAACTTAATAATTCGGACAAATTTTCAATTGACAATTTGTACAGTGCACTAATTGAAAGAAACAATGGGAATCTTCGGAGCATCTTCACCATTCGATCAGGATGTTGGTGAGTTGAAATCTTTGTGTATTTTATGGATAACTTTATAATATACTTTAATATGTAAAAGTCTATTATATTGTTGCATACTAATAATATAATAGACTTAGTAGTAGTATAGTTATAAATACTTCTTCTACAACACTTTTAATTATCAACTTATCCTTATAGAATTTTACGGACTTATTATTTGGGTATTTTTGGTAAGATAATGGGTTTCTTAACATATACAAATTGTAAGAAAACTTTCTAGTTCATGTAATACAAAGTATTTGTATGTGTACATTACAAATGCTGTGAGTCATAATTTTACTTTATCATGCTATGTCATATTCATTTTCTTTTTTTTATCACAACTAACAATTAGTGACGAAATTTGTTTACTTTAGCTATCATCTCTTATTTATGAGAATTGCTTTATGTGATTAAGTTTATATTGCAATAATCAACATAATTAATACATATAAAACATTCCGTTCATTACTGTATTAGTATTTAATAAAAACCAAAGAGAAGGAAAAGAGGTAATAGCGGACAAACATATAAAAAAGGAAGTAAAAAAACAATAAATTATTGTATTTTTTTATTATAATATGTTAGTATATTAAATATCCTATAAATATTCAGACTATGTATATCAATTGAAATACACCGAGGCTGTCATGGTGCAGGGGCACCAGGGGAATGAAATATTTTTTTTAATTGCTCTGTTAAGAAGGCAAAGTGTTGCTTTGTATTCAGCATCTCAACACAATGCCTTAAAAATGTGATGGAAAGGAATGGAATTGTCTTATGAGAATGGTCTTAATACTAGGTTCCCAGATCCCATCTGCCTGCCCAATGCTTTTTTGTTGCATTTCCATTATAATGGTAGTATCAAGTCAGTCAAGGAAAAATAAGATTAATAATTATTTTAAAATACATTGAATAAATGCTAATTAATAAAAAAAATTTTTTTTGAAATAATTAAAATATTATTTTCCATTTTGAAATATCTGCATATAAGCATAGTTTTATAGTATTTTTTTTAATAATTTGGTTTCTCCCTGTATCTCACACAAAGAAGGGTAGGCAGAACAAATCTAGTGATAAAACACCCCTTTCCCCACTTTCCTACATATTTTTTAGGATGTTGCATGTAAAGTGGTGGACTTCAACACTGGTCTTTTTTCTTGGTGCCAGAGCAAAGTATATAAAATATTTATAAATATTAATTATTTCCCTCAAGTTGGGATTTAACCCACAATTCCAGTTGCGTTATATTCACACCCTTGTGCCTCTGGGCCACAACAGCCTATAAAAAAAATCTTTTTAACAAAAATAAATACACAGAACAACATTTGCAGATGAATTAAGTTCATAAATTACTGCTTTCCTTAAAAATGTATTTTTCATGTGAATATTTAAAGATCTTTTAAGAGAATGCTTTTTTTTATATAAAAAGNGTCAAGGAAAAATAAGATTAATAATTATTTTAAAATACATTGAATAAATGCTAATTAATAAAAAAAATATTTTTTGAAATAATTAAAATATTATTTTCCATTTTGAAATATCTGCATATAAGCATAGTTTTATAGTATGTTTTTTAATAATTTGGTTTCTCCCTGTATCTCACACATAGAAGGGTAGGCATTACAAATCTAGTGATGAAACACCCCTTTCCCCACTTTCCTACATATTTTTTAGGATGTTGCATGTAAAGTGGTGGACTTCAACACTGGTCTTTTTTCTTGGTGCCAGAGCAAAGTATATTAATATTTATAAATATTAAATTTATAAATATTAAATATTATTAATATTTATAAATATTAATTATTTCCCTCAAGTTGGGATTTAACCCACAATTCCAGTTGCGTTATAATCACACCCTTGTGCCTCTGGGCCACAACAACCTCTAAAATAAATCTTAACAAAAATAAATACACAGAACAACAATTTGCAGATGAATGAAGTTCATAAATTACTGCTTTCCTTAAAAATGTATTTTTCATGTGAATATTTACAGAACTTTTAAGAGAATGCTTTTTTTTATATAAAAAGTAAAATTAAGATTAATGAAAATAGAGTTAAAATTGGTTTCCAGGTGCCTCTGCGATTTTTATCGCTTCATGCTGCATTGTGTAGTAGTACAAGCAGTACATGCAGGATACAGTGTAAAGCTAAAGAAAATACTAATTAATTTTTGAATTAATGCCACTATAGTGCAATGGAGCAGCATCTGATTGTATAATGGTGTGTTCGATCTCCACTCAGATGAATGAATATTTTCCTGCTGTGGCAAGACAAGACTCACTTTTGAGACTGTTGAATTTCACCACAGAAGTTGAGTTTCATCACGGTAGTAAGAACAGATATAGTGTCTTAACATTCATTTTATTGTCTAATTTTGTGAATTTAGTCTACAGCCATCGTGTTTATGTTAGACGCTGTTCCATTGTGGTTTTTCAATATTATAGAATTATTAAAAGCTAATTAATATATCGGTTCGTTGGTATTGTTTCCAGAGCGCGCGACCAGCGAGAACAACACGAGCGAGGAGTGGGGCCTGATCCTCGAGATCTGCGACCGCGCGGGCGCTAGCGCCACCAGCGCGCGCGACTGCCTGCGCGCCGTGTTACGCCGCCTTGGCCACGCCGACCCGCACGTGCAAGTGCACGCTGCCACGCTGCTGGACGCCTGCGTAGCCAACTGCGGCCGTGCCTTCCTGCTCGAGGTCGCGTCGCGCGACTTCGAGGCCGAGTTCCGCCGCTTGCTCGCGCGTGCACAGCCGCCCGTAGCCACACGTTTGCGCGCCCTACTGCGCAAGTGGGCCGAGGGCGACTTCCGCGATGACCCGCAGCTCGACCTCATCCCATCGCTTCACGCCAAGCTGTGCGCGGAGGCAGGCGCGCCCCCCGCCCCTGTTGCCGCCACCGCCGCCGCTGCCGCACCCGCCGACGCTGCCGAGAAGCGCGAGCAGGAAGAGCTCGCGCGGGCCATTGCGCTGTCGCTGCGGGAGAGTGGTGTGGGAGGCGCGGGGGGAGCGGGGAGTGCCCTGTACCCACGTGTGGAGGAAGCGAGTGCGGGGGCTGGAGCGGGCACGGGTGTGGTGGCGCCGAGCGCGGCGCCGGTCCAGCGTAAAGTGCGCGCGCTGTATGACTTCGAAGCCGCGGAAGATAACGAGCTCACCTTCTTCGCCGGTGAAATCGGTAAGTAACATTATTAAACATATAATTTATTTATTTTTTTAATAATAATTAATTTTGAAACAAAGGCGACATTATAAAGTGAAAGTTGGTGATTTGTATGTTAATTGCCTGCTGTACGCAAGTATATATGCAGTGCTCATTGCATCATCAGAATGCTAGTTGCAGGCATCAGCCACCACTCTTAAAGAAGGATGTGAAAATAATGATCTAAACCTAAATGCGAATAAGACAAAGGTTCTGGTATTTGAAAGCAGGACGGAATGCAAGGTCAGTGTAAATGGTAAAATATTAGAACAAGTGAATGAAGTCGTATATTTGGTAAGTGTGTTCAGTAGAGATGGAAGATATGAGATGGATGCGGAAATCGTATTGCTGTCGGTAAGAGGGTGACTTAGCTGCATTGACCAGACTGCCAAACGTCTGATGCGGAATCAGCTTAGCTGATCGAATCCGCAAAAAAAGATACACAGAATGGCATGGAGGGTGCCACGGTGAGAATAAAGAAGAACGTGATGAAGAACAATAATTCAGCGTGAAGCCGTTATATAAATAATACCTATTATAATTTGATAAAATATTTATTGAATTGGACAGAATTTTCGAGCAAGTTTTTTTTATTTAATTTAACATTAACGATTGATATGTTTCAGTGCATGTGACTGATTCGAGCGATCCCAACTGGTGGAAAGGCCACAACGAGCGTGGCGAGGGTCTCTTCCCTGCCAACTTCGTGACCACTGACCTCCACGCACCCGCGCCGCCTGAGGCAGAGGCGGGGGCGGCAGCGGAGGCAGGTGCGGGGCGGCGCGTTCAGTTCGCTGA
>JAKRZM010000675.1:226570-280239 GCA_036379175.1 Heliconius cydno galanthus | reverse complement strand
GGATTGAATTAAGTTTTTTTATAATATATTACAATTAGACATGGGCTGCATCTAGGCTATAAAGGCCCGGCCGTCGCGCTTACAGTCGCATGCTTGAATCCCTCGCCACGACGACCACATTACTAATATTTGTTACCATAAGATGTAGACCATATCTGCAGATGCTGTATATGCCTAAAATCCACATAGCTGACAAATAACTACTAATCCTGAGATACAGGCTTTAATTTAGGCAGTTCTCTATACTTAGGTATAGAAATGGCGTATAATTTAGATTAACAACAAGTAAATATAAATGCCTAATAATCCATGCAGAATATTTATTTACTTATATTTTTTATAAAAGTGGATACTTTTAATTGCAAGTTTGTTTGTTTAGTACATTTTTCTTTATCGTTATCGCCATTTTATTATTTGTAATTAAAAACATTTATAATGACAAAAAAATATGCATTTAATCTATACATTGATGTAACTTTAAAAAAATTGTGCCTGTTCATTATATATGTTAGCGAAAAAACGATGCAGTCTGTCTATCTGACTTTTTATTTATTCTAACTAATCTCTTGAACAGTTTTCCTTAAATTAAAAAAATTAAATCAGCTTCACACTGTATCCTGCACACAGTAATGTAGGCAGAGGGAACCTAGTGTTAAGACACTCCATTCCCCACTTTCTGCCGAATCCTGGGGGCAATTGCGTGTTGTGTGGCAGAACTCAACGCCGCGCTTTTGCCTCGACACTAGAGCGAATAAATGGAAATATAAATGAATGAATCCACAACCAGTTGGTTTTACAGTCACACTGCGTCCCTGTGCCACAACTGGCCTCAGTTTTCCTTCATTACACTTACATTTAATTAAACAAAAAATAAGGCGGGCGAAGCCGCGCGGGAGCAGCTAGTATACAACAAATATTTTATAAGATTAAGATCTAGACACACGTGTGTAATTAGCGTAAGTTATCATTGATTAGTTGTAATGTAATGATAACTTATTATGTGATGCGAAATGTCAATACAAATGTACTCTACTAAGTACATACAAATATTTGTATAAAAAAACGAGAGTTAAAAAAATGTAATAGTTAATGAGAATATTTTAAACTAGCAGCCCCGAGCGGCATTGCTCGCTTGAACTTTATTAATATTTATTCGATATTAGGTATTTAATTGTATTTAGGAAATACTAGTTGATTATTTTAGTATTGTTATGTGATGATCTTCAATTTTGAAATGTTAATGAAAAATGGTCATAACGCTTAACAACTTTTGTTGTGGCGGCATTTCATTATTTCTTATAATTTAGTTCCAACTTACACATATGCGGTGGAAGTCTTTAAAATCATAATAATCTAGATCCTACCCAGACAACAAAATAAGTCATTCAAGCCAGATTATTTTATTATGGTATATATGGTGCTTATGTTGTAAATGGTGTACATACGTGTATATAATAAAATTCCACAGTGTGTGTATTCTAGATTTGCCACTTCCAAAATTTAAAATATCAGTAAAAAAAATTCTGACAAGTAAAGCTTATTACACTGTTCAAGAATACTTAGAGGACAAACATGTATGGAATTAATGTCTATTGAATGTAATGCAGGATAGCTGCCAACTAATGTAATATATTGTACGATTGATTTTGAAAAGAGCAACTGTTGAGTTTCTTGCCGGCTCTTCTCAGCAGAACTGCCTTCCGAACCGGTGGTAACTTTTTGTTCATATGTTCATTCGATGATTGAAAAGTGCTTATTATAAGTTTATTTGAATAAAGAATATTTTGAATTTGAAATTTGAATTTGAATGGTGCTTATTTACTATTTAGATAAGTATAATGGACTATAACGGATGTAAATAGTAAATAAGCACCGCTTATTCACATAGGACATTTGCAATTTATCAATTTATTTATTTTATTTCCCTACTTGACGTGACTAACGTAGCCATTTATAGTCATGCGAATTATGCAAAATACTCATTATCAATAACGTACCTACATTAATCAAGGCAACTCGTTATTTATATGTACAAGCTGAAATAGATGTTTTTTTCTGAAGAAATGATACAACTGGATAAAGCAGTAAGTTTACTTTTATCTCGAAGTTTTTTGGCGTAGCGTACGAGTATATACAATAGAAGTTAATTTAGATTTCGCGCGATGCTCTAAGCTTGAGCTTGCTCCTCGGCGCGCATGAGGGAGATGATCCTGTCGTAGAGCTGCACCTTGACGTCACCGCCCCATATGAAGTCGAAGTGGTTGAAGGAAGCGCGCGGTACGGCGTGCGCGGTCACGGGGCCGCCCAGCCGCTCCTCTAGCAGCAGCACGTCGCGCGGGTCCGCCTGCGCGTCATTGAGGCCGTAGTGCAAGTGTGTGGGCACGCGCACACGTGACACCTCGTAGTTGGGTGGCGATGGACTGCCGTAGGCTGCCAGGTTGGCTACCAGGTTGCCGTGGTTGTAGCGCGCGAACCGCTTGAAGCGCTGCACCTGGCTGTAATGGATCACCTGCCGCAGCGCCGCTCCTGCTGGGTTGTGTCCGATGAACACCGGCAGCATTGTCTGTAAGGGAGAAAAGGCGTGTGAGAGTGTGTCAGTGTATGTGTGCTTGCATGTGGTCGTCGCCTCGTTGTACTTACCGCGTTAAAGTTCTCAACTTCTCCGAAACCGAGGATGGCGCTGACGCAAAGCGGTTGGAGGAAGGAGTTGTCATTGCAGAGTGCCAGTCCGAGGGCGGTGAAAAGATCCCTGGAACCCATCAACTCTCCGAATCCTAAATCGAAGGCGATGTTCTGCAATAAAATTCAAGTGTTTTAATTTTAACGATCTATGAAAAGGATATGTAATGTGTTATCGTGGTGCAGGGGCACAAGCGTGCGACTGTACACACGACAGGTTATGGGTTTAATTCCCACAGTAAGAATTAAAAAAATATATATTTTAAAATTTCTAATATTTCGTCTCTCTGGTAACGAGGCAAATCACGAATTTGAGTTCGTGCAATACCTCCAGAATTTAGCGGAAAGTGGGGAACGGAGGTGTCTCTACCAGGTTCCGTTTATATATTACAGGTTGTGTTTATATAATATGTCAGAATCTTTAGTCCTTACCTCTAAAACTCGCTCAAATTGAACCATGATTTCTCTCATTCTATTTTCATTATGTTCTACGTAAACGGCTGGTGCTAGAGCTTGGAAAGATATGAACTTGTCGTTGTATTCGGGTCGCAGAGAGTTCAATACTACAAACACGGTGGTTCCTTGAGAGTAACCGATGTAATGCATCTTCTCTTGGCCAGTGGTGCGGGTAATGTGATTGATGAGAGCAGGAAGATCGCGGTTGCCTATTTCGTCCCAGCTGAACTTCCAGAATTCAAGTCCCTCGCGGTCATTGGGATCACGGAAGAGATGTCTTCTGGAGTAGTAATTACCACGGGCGTTTGCTAGCCACACATCGTACCCTTCCTCTGCCAAGAGGTATGCTGATGGGAAACAAAAAAAATTGTATAATAATAGCGCTATTGTGTTAATAACGACGCTAAAATGAGTGCTTAGGAAATTTGATATATTACTCTTAATGATCAGTAGGTACTGATACACAGGAAAGAGCTGCATAATTTAAATTAATTAATTTAGTAAGTCTAATGACTGTATTGTGAAAATACTAACCGAGTGCGTTGCCTGGTCCCAACACGAGGAAGTCAGCGGAGGAGCACATGAGACCGTGCACTACGAGCGCGACGGGGCGCGGGCCCGGCACGTTGTTGGCGTCGCGGCCATGCGGGATGCGATGTGCTGTCACGATGTAGCCGTCCGTAGTTACGACGTTGTGCTCCTCCAGCGGGTAGTTGTATTTGCGCACCAAACCTGGCTACAGTTCACACAACAAAAAGTAAATGACTAAGCTGCTACCACCTGTATAATAAGTAGAAGTACTCTCTTAGGTATATCATGTGGTAGCTTACCACGTCAAGAAGAGCGTCCTCCACGATGTTGTCGGAGTAGCGAGCGCCAGGTGCGGGGCCGGACTGCTTGCGCAGCAGGTCCTCCACGAGGGCAGCGTTAGGCGAGCGTTGCGCCGCCGCCGCCGCCACCACAACTAACGCTACTAAAAGAGTGCGCAACATCTTGCAATAGTTGGCACTCTACGACAGTGTGCATGGCGCCGGTAGCACTCTACTTTTATAAAAATATATTATATTATCTTCTGATTTAATCAGGTACCTAATATCATATTATGTGATTGAAAATCATTGAATTACAGATTAAAAAATACGATATTTATCTTTGACTTAATTATTAAGTGCACTGACGTGGATGTCATGTNACTCTTCCGCTTTATTATATTAGTATAGATATTAAAAAAAAATTCTGTAAAAGTTTTCCTATTTATCCAGAACTGAAAAGGGACTTATTTCCTTGGGACTACCAAGAATCTTGTCATTGTTCTTTTATACTTCAGTATCCATGGCTTATTCAAGTTGCCGAGAGAACCTCAAGAAAGGGAGCTTCAAGTTATGTATGGGTTAAATATGAATCGGCACCACGCAGCTAGGTGAGTACCTATATCAATAAGAGAATACTAGATGAGTAGGTATATCAATAAGAGGGTATTTTTGATTATTACCTGATCGTGTAAACCGATATGTTATCTAATGTGGATGACAGAGAAAATTTTAAAAATAGAAAGGTTTTGTTTAAAGTTCAAGGAGGCTTTAGACATAGGGAAGGATTCATGGATCAATTATTTTCTTACGAATGCTTACAGAAAAATATACAGTTGTAAACAAAAAAAACATGTATATGCTTAGGTCTTGTTAAGAAAAAATGGTAATGTAACATTAAGTTTATATATATACATACGTCGTTATGAAGTTCACTTAGCCTGTGCATATACAAAGAAAACCCGCATATCGCGCTTATCAATACATAAAATATATCATTATTGCATTCTGTGCCACCTTTTCAACTTCTCTCTTTTTAAGTTCTACAGAATAATAACACTTTTTTAGCTTAACATTGTGTGTGCTTCAAGCAGCGAGAACCTTTGACCGTAGTGTTAAGGCACTCCGTTCCCATTAAGACACTTCCGATGCCCACGTTCCGCCGCATTCTTTAGCCATTGCGTGTCGAGCGGCACTTGTACTCTACGACTGATCCCTGGCCCGAAAAGAAGCCGAAAAAAATTCACCTCTATGTCGTAATTAATTAAAATATATTTAATTATATCCTTTTGTCCTGATAAAAAATATGCAAATAATATTATTTATTTTCATAATAACACACGTTTCATGACGCACTGTGTTTAGACGTTATCATAATTAATTTATTTTCCGGTTTAATTTTAACAATCGTTATCTTAATATAATTGATTCATAACTTATCACGGTTTAGGTAAATACAGATTAATAAATTGATTTGTTTGTTTATATAATAAAACAATATATATTAAGTTTATTGGTGTCTGTAGGTGCATTTAAGAAATATATATTTCTTAGCCCCTGCCACTGGATTGTTGAGAATCCAGCTCATATAAATAAACAGTGCACCCTTAGTGTTGGCAACACTGCTCATTAAGAGATATTCGCCGCGGTAGTGACTCATTTATCAAGCGGACAAGAAATGATTTTCTTAATCGAGATTTTTAAATGCGTCATTCTCTTTTCAACATAGAGTTTGAAAAAATAACTTGGTACTCCCGAATATTTTTTGAGTTAAACAGAAAAATCTATATCAAAACAATTCTAATAGGTACATCGCTCTACTATATAAGTTTCATATATTATGGTTCTTTATTTTTTTGCCTTAAAAAAATATATTCAGGCCGTTCTGGTATAGGCCTCTTCCTAACCTGCTATGTGCGGGTTACAGTCTAAAAACTAAAATAAAAAATATTTAAAGTTATTGGCTATGCCTTTGTTTTGCTCCCCCTAGTAACGTAATATGGAAGTTGTTAGTGTTAGCAGTAGTTCAATGGTGGTAGTTCAAACATAAAGTCTTCAAATGGTTCAGTTGCTTAATACAAGATGGCGTAATAGAGATGATAGTTACGCAATATAATTAATGTTGACAGTTTGTAAGCATTATGTTTTCTTCTTTCTTTTTTTGTTCTTAAGCTTCTTCTTTTCTTTATTTTCTTCTTTTTTTGAAAGCAGTGCGTGCAATAAAAGATTAAATATTTGGAATATTAAATGTTTTATATATTGGCCTCAAAAGTTGTAATTAATCGGCATTAAGAAATAAAATAACTACCTTATTGTGTAAAGTCTTTATTGTTACAAAAAAGTATTCTTCAAATACATTATATATCTTTAACCTGTAATTTCACTGATACCTGAAAATAAAAAAATATATTAAAAAAATATATAAAAATATATATATAAATATTCATAAATTTTTATTTGCAGCAAAAACTATGCGTAAAGGCGAAATATCTTTTAATTGTCTTGTATAGAAGCTTATTTTTTCTGTGCTCCAAGGGACCTTAGACTTCGATATTTGATATAAATTATCTTAAATACAGTATTAGATAAATTATCTTGACAGACGTATAACAAAGTGAGTCTATAATAAATAATTCCGTTTTTCTTAAAGATAAGGAACCCTAAAAATTACTATCATGCCAATTATATCTGATTATATCACGATAGTTATTATATCGAATTATATTAATAATGGATATTTGAGTAATAATGCACCTGCAGTTCCCAGTATCTCAGCGATGCGCGCGAATCCGGTGAGGCTGTCGAGCGTGTGCTGCAGGTGCCCGAGCAGCAGGGAGGATATCTCAAGGGTGCCGTTCATTCTGTAATAATATGCATATTATAAAGACATATACTAAGTCATGCTTGTGCTCCAAGTCGTCAAGGCGCTAGGGAACAAGCATGCGACTGTAAATGGGACACTTGTCGATTTGCTTTCTAACGTGCCCTAGTAACGAGGTAGAGCGCGGCGTTAAGTTCCACCACTCAATATGCAATGGCTTAAGAATTCAGCGAAAAGTGGGTAGTCTTAACACTAGGATCCCACGTTTCCTCTGCCTACCGAGCTATGTGCGAGACTAATAGCATAACGAAGCTTAAAATTATTCTTATACTTTATCACTATGCAAATGTTGTAATTGGAAAACAAATGTATTAGAATGAAGCTATGGTTTTTTTTTTATATTTAGAAATCAGCAATTCGAAATTTGTAAAATTTCATCATAAAATCAGTAAAGAGATAATAATTTTAATAATTGTATTAGGTGTATTTTTAGAAACATGTGTAAATATTTTTCGTAACTCGTTCATAGACTATATAACATTTTTATATATTCTGTGCATTGAATATCACTTTACTGAATATCATTCTTTAATTAAATTTTAATACTTACTGGCAATTTACATTTGAGGTCATCTGAAACAAAAAAAAAATATTTATCATCTAATGAAGGGCTGTTGCAGGGCCATAAGGGTGTAACAGTAAAGGCGACAGGTTATGAGTTCAATTCCTACTTGGGAGAATGACATATTATATTTACTATTTTCATCGACCTCTGCCGACCCTGCTACATGCGGCATACAGCATAAAGCTGAAAAATCCCCACGTGGATATCGAACCAACACTGTCCCATAGATCCACGCCAACTTCAAACACCTACCGTAGCCCATACTGACACTACTCTTATAGTTATTATTCAACTATATAATTATATGATAATATATTTTTTTCTAAAATATAAATATTAAGAAATAAATTTTGTCACTCACCAATAGTAAAGAAAATAAAAGAAAAACAAGAGAAGAAAATGTAGACACAGATCGACCCGACATCTCGACGTTGTGTTTTCACAAAGTTTACTACTTCTTGTAGGTAGTAGTACTTGCTTTATATATGAACTAGAGTCCTCATTTTATTATTACCCTACAATTATAATTGTTATATCTTTTGTAGTTATCTAAATAGGCACTCGTCCTTTGCGATTGTCCTTGCTGGTGCGGTTGAGGTCTTTTCAGCCTCATATTGTATACCTGTAACATAACGCTCATTGCCATGAAGTCTATATAAAGCCAATTTCGACCTCAAGTCGCAGTGAATGTGTTAATAAGACCTTTATTCAGTGACAACATCTCAACTAAATCTATAATATCAGATAAAAATATTTCTAAGAAACAATAATTATAAAAATACTATATATTATAATAAATTGAATTTTATTTATGGATCTCGCCTTCATTTGTGTAACATAAAGATATTTCTTATATAAATTTTCTATACTCTCCTAGTGCAGAATAAACGTAATTATAATACTTTTAAAGAAATGTAAAATAATGTAAATGAGCACTTCTAACGTGATATTGTTTTAGTATATGAATGCAGTGCCTTGCTCCAGATTCAGTTCGAATCTTTTCACGTTTGTACTGTGATCTTCTTGTATTCCAATAAATGTACCTAGTATATATTTTTTTTTACTTCATGCTGTATCCCACGCAGAGTAGAGGGAATCTAGTGTCAAGACGTTCCGTTCCCATCAAGGCACTTCCGTTCAGGAGTTATTGCACGTTGAGTGGCAGAACTCAACGCCGCGCTTTGCCCCGTTACAAGATCGAGGAATTAAAAATATTAAATATTGCATTTCCTCTCATTGTGCCCATGCGCTACGACTGGCCACAAATACGTCTTTACATATTAGAAAATCTATTTTTGGGGGAATTTATTAATATGACAGAAATAATGATTTTAAAAATTTTGTCCGCTTGTCTGATTGTTTATTATTTCAGTAATAAAACTTCAACAAACAAGCTTTTCACAAGTATTTTATCCTTGCTTTGCTTATACCCTTTCTTTATAATTATAAGTATTTATGTTTAGAAATACCAAACCAAGGACCAGGATAAGGTCAGAGGTGCTGCTCGTTTATTTTTAATACCTACTACGCGTCCATTCCGACATATATAACATTTTTAATATAAAAAAGTAATAAAAGTACAAACTGACGATATTATTCAATCACTTATGTACGAGTACTTGCGTTTTAAAGTGATATTGCCAATTTAAACGGAATCGTTTTGTCAAGTGCCTTTTCTATTAGCGTCACGCCATCCCACACAGCAGAGTAGGCAGAGGAAACGTAGGGTAAAACACTCCGTTCTTCACTTCCCGTTCAATTCTGAAGGCATTGCGTGTTGAGTGGCAGAGTTCAATGCCGCGAAGGTAAAGGTAATAAAAACAATACCGACAGTATTAAAAGTAAGTTTGACAAACAGTTTTTTTATTCCTCTCTGTCCTAGTAGAAAAATATATATACTTACCTAATTTATTATTCTAAGGACTTCAATGTTCTATTATAGGTTAAGAAATAAAATTGCTTACAGCTAATAACTAATGACAATATAATATTTTGTGGAATTACTAAAAAGTACCTCGATAGCACATTATATTTTCATTTTCTTCCTCTTCAAGTAAATTCATCGAAGTATATGAGCTTATTATCTAAATAATGGCACTCAGAAACACGAACGCCACTTAGCAGCTGTCTTCCGGAGCGGATGTGTGCGGATATTACGTTGAACCAGGTAAATATATGTAAATATATATATAGATACATATAATAGTGTATATTTTAATATTAGTTATATTTGGTACATTTATAAAAAGAAACTTTGAGTTACAAAATTATTAAGTTTAGTTTTTCTTCTCAAAAATTTAGGAAAATTTTAACTAACGGCCCGCTTTGGGCTTCGCCCGCTTATAATAAACAATTATTTTGTTTACTAATCTGAATTTATTTAGTGTTTTTTTACCATTACCATTTTAAAGGCTAGATTATATTGAAAACTAAAATTTCAGCCAATCATTTCAATAAAATAATTATTTCATAGAAAATTTTGTACAATAAAATAATTCATGTGTAATAATATAACATTTATATTTTTTTATCGATTTTAATAAAATATACTATATTTTAAGGGGTGTTTGCCAAAAACGATAATGAAAACTGCATTTAAATGGCTTCAGCCGTTTCTGAGATTTAGCGTGTCCAGACAAATAGACAAAAAAATTGAAAATAAATGATGTAACATTAATACATGACATCAATAATAGATTTTCACACATATTTTTCATGTACAGACAGCGATGAGTTACAATTTTAATAGAAGTAATGTATAGAATATTTAAAAAACAAATTAGCCACTTTAATTCTTACTTTCGTTATTTTTAATTATTATGTAAAAGAAATAAAACAATAACTAAAAGAAAAAATATTATCATTTATTTTACATAGAAAGATGAATGGTACAAAAATAATTTAATAATAATAATTTGTTTAGTTTTGTAATTTTTTTTTAATACATTTAGCTTCGTTCCATGACATACATACGTAAAAGATCTCATACAAAATAAATATAATACAATAAATAGAACGCCGTGTACTTTTTTCTAGCAGCTACTTAATTCTTCTGTCTTCTATCTGCAACAAGAAAATTAAATATTAGCTATTTATTGTAAGAATAAAACGATTGTTAAATACATTTCATAGTAAAATAGTATTTGTAGCGTGCAATAAAAGTCCCACACGTTGCAATTTGCGGTGCAAACCCGTACGGTATTCTAGTAACAATGTGCTACTGAAATAAAACGTTTGCTTCTAGAGGGTATCTCGCGAGTCGATACCTATATTGCTTATTTTCACAGCTGAACACAGTATTCCATATATTGCAGGGTCCAGGCAACCTACTGTTAAGACACTCCGTTGTCCGCATTCAGCCAAATTTTTGAGACATTGGGTGTCTCGTTTACAGTCAGACATTGTGCTGCTGCATCATTGTGCTACTGCGACTGCTTAAAAAATAACTTGATATGCTATTTAATTTTATTTAAATGTATGATTTTGTTATAAATATTAAATTGTTTTTTCTTTGTCGATTGTTTATTTTTGTGTTTTCATTTTTAAATCATGACTAAATTCTTGTTTCTTGCTACAATTTTGTAATGTATTTTTTACATTCGTATAAATTCTTTAAATACTTACGTGAACTAGCCCACGAAACCGAAGATGTCAGCTATAGCGTTTATTTTGTCTAAGCATCTTTCTATTTTGGCTTCAATGAGACTGCCCAGTAGCGAAGTTGTTACGTTCCTAATAATAAATAATTTCCTATTACATACCACAAAATTATTCAATACATTTTTTTAAACTTAAAATTATCAGAATTAAAATGAAATATCAAAATAAACTTTTATCATCTATCAAATATGCAAAAGTTTTATTTCTGTTGGGTTAAAAATCTATTGATCACCAAAAGGACTGTACTATTTAAATTACATTTAAAATTAGTATAAAAACATATTGAATGAAATATATTTAAGAAATGTGGATTTTAAATATTGGTTGTTGGTTTTAATAATTTTATAAATTAATAACTAGTTATAGTACTAAAGATTTTAAGAGTATTTCTTTTTGCCTCACACCTGCAGAGCAGAGATGGTAGTCCTTTTGGTAGTAAAGGAAAAAATTACTTACTGTCCACTCACTTCTATGGTACAGAGCTGTAAAAAATAATATTACATTTATCATAAAATATCAATTTAGTTGTAGTAGTACACAAACACGATAAAAACACATATCGTCTATGTATATCTAATATATTTGGAAAGAGATTCTACGTAATTGCAATATCAATAACAACTCTTCATATGAGTTTGTTTTCATGCCTCCAGAATTCGGCGGAAACTGGGGAACGGTATGTCTTAACCACTAGGTTCCCTCTGCCTTCCATGTTGTTTGCAGGATACAGAGTGAAGCTGTAATCTCCATTACTGTTAGAATAAAGTAGATTCGAATTTTTGACCTGAACGAGAAACATCCTGATAGCTTCAATTAGTACGTAGTTTATAATATCGCCTTAACAATTTGTAACCAAAACCAATTAGAAGTTTTGAAATTTATTAAAGGAAAGGATAAATATTTTTTGTATTTACCATCAGCAGGACTGGCAGCAAGAGAGCTAAGGAAGGGAGCCACTTTAGATGCGACGACATGTCTGCGACTATTGGACGACTGCTGATCAAAGGACTTACTTACTCTTTATATACTTACTCAGTCTAGTTTTTCTGTTAGATTTTCTCTTTATATTAATTAATAAGGTTGTCTTTTATCATGTAAAAGTTATTGGTAACAATATCTTCTAATGCTATAATATATAAAAAAATTATAAGAAAATAAAAGTACAGTATATGCCGTAGAATTTTGACTGTTTCTCTATTTTGCTTGAATTGGAAAATATACCTTCTTTATAACGAAAAGGTTGGTTGAAAATGTGCTCAACGCTGAAAAAAATTCAAACCATTATATAATTAAATATTATTCTTTTAATAAAATTATGATAATAAATTTTATTAAAAAAACTGATTCTAATTAACAATTTTTAATCGAAGGTGTATATGTATACATTAACCTCGTGTCCAGGGATTTTGCATAATGTATAAGAAATATTGAGAGCGAAACGAATATAAGGTTTTTGTGTCTATACATCGGTCAGTTACGACGTATTTTGTAAATCTAGAACACTTCATTTACTTTTGTGCTATATTGTTATAAATTCTAAGATATTGAAAAGTTTCAAAAAAGATCATAACAAATTGTAAGGACGGTTGTGGCGTAGCGGCCCAGCGTAAACATGGATTGTGGGTTCGATTTCCACTCGCGAAATAAATTATTTAAAAATTTGCGGCGTTGGATTTCGCATGCAATTGTATGGACAGTTCAAAGGTGCGAGCTTATGTGTATTAACACAAGGTTCCCTTTACTTACCTAACTGTAAGTAAAATACAGTATGAAGTTAAAAAAATTGTTCTCTTTAACTTACTTGAAGTATTTATATTATTTACAATGAATTTTAGGCGTATAATCTCTATTGAATATCTTTGGAGGCCTTTTCCTGATAAAATTAAACCCTTTTTTAAAAACATACAAAAAAAAATTATCGATCATAATTTTTGATTTTCATTACCCATCTTATTATCTGTCAATTCTAAGCAATATCCAGCCGTTATCGTCTCGCCATCGTCTCGTGGGGTGACTTCATCCCCAACCCGAGGGTGCGCCAGGGAGTGGGGATCACATTAGTCGTGGCGCGACGTCCGCACCGCGTGGTCGTGTTCAGTGTTACACCGTCAGGTTACGTGTACATCCCTCTACTTCCCTAACTAGCTCTCACACCCGGATTCGCACAGGTATCTGTCATTATATTAGTGTATTTGCAAAATTTGTGTATAGATTAATTCATGATTTAGTGAATTGTTGTGATCGGAATAAAATGTTATGACCACGTTGTTTGATAACATCGTGATAGGAAAGCTGAATGAAAAATTTGGTATCTGTTATTGTAGAATCATAAAAAAATGTTAACTCGGCATAGAATGTAAGTGATAAAAATAAGGCACTGAACGTAAGTAATAAAAACATGCAATACCTCCAGAATTCGGCAGAAAATGTGAATCGGTCTGTCTAATATTAGGTTCCCTCTGCTTGCCCTACTGTGCGGAGAATATAGCGTGAAGCTGAAAAAAAGAAAAATAAAACCTTTTGAGATGCCTTACGCTACATGCCATTTATACTTGTGTTTTACATTTAGTTTTTAAAACATTTATATTATATTATATATATAAATAATATTCAAACTTAGAAATCTTAATTATAACTATCTATTAGAAAAAGTAAACAATTTATTTATAAGTAATGAGCTAAAAAAATTGCAAGTGCTTTGTTTTAATATAGTGCCGAACTAAATTATATAAATGTCTGTATATATCAATTTGAATAAATGAAGAACAAACGAAAGTCCAAATATTTCATTATTGTAAAAGTATTGCATATTGTCTACTAACAGTCAACTTTCTACATCAGTTTGTTAAAATGTCTAAATATATTTTTTAACTTCACTTCCGGTTTCCTCTACCTAACCTGCTATATAGTAGGTAGGGGAAGGAATCTGGGAACCTTCAGTCACTCTTTGCCTTATTTAATTTCTTTGAGTGGGAATCGAACTCACAATCGGTCGCGCTTACAGCTGTACCCTTACTGCCCCTGCGCCACGACTGGCCTCACAATATTTATAAACTTATACATTTTATATGAATATATTATTATTGTAATATTTTGATATATTCAGATCATATTTATTTCTCGAGCATAACATTTTTGGTAAAAAGATATACTAAGTTAGTATCTAATGCAAAGAATTTAAGAATTCCAGAACGTAGAGGGTTACGTAGCTCGATTCCATTTCTCATCGCTTGAGCTCTACGAGGGTGATTGCTATCGACCGTATTCGTATTAAACGTTTCTTAGTTACAAGACGACGAAAGCACAAATTCCACACATTAAAAAGCTAAAGCTACTTAAAAAATAGTTTTTGTCTTAATATTAGGTTCCCTCTAGGCAGAGGGAACAAAATTCAAGACAGAGGAACCTCTAGGCAGAGGGAAAAAAATTCAAGCTTGCATTTTTTTTATTATTATAAACAATAATTATATTTGAAACTAATCCCTGTTTTTAATTATAGCGCTAATTTAAGTGCTAACTAAAATTTCTAGTAGAAGTATCCTTGAGAATGTCTGAGCTATATTGCGTATTATGGACAGAGACAAGGATGAGACCAACTTGTCTAAGTTTTCACATCACAAGTTATGATAAAATCTAAACTAGAACACAAGCGGCGTACAATTTCTTTATTAACTTTAATCTTTGTTAAAATAATTGATGCTGTAATTTCTAAATGGGATGTTTAAGACATTTAAAATATGAAAATCAATATTTTTTTTTAGAAAACGTATAAAATATGGAACGTAGCGGGATTTGTACCGGTGCTTATTGGAATTTTTTTCTTTAAGTGTGGAATAACATTTTAAAAACCTAAAAAATAATCAATATTATTTACAGTTTCCATAAAAAATAATAAATTACTCTTACTTGGGTCGTAATATAAAATAAATATGTATTTCATTTGTCGTGGTCGTCTGTCGTCATAACGTCTAATTCGAATTCGTAATGAGATTTAGTTGAAATGTAAATGAGAATCAAATGCCTAGCATAATGTAGCCGCGGTTGAAAATACTTAAAAATGTGAAAGTGAGGATCGGAAGTGTCTTAATGGGAGCGCAGTGTTTTAACACTAGTTCTCTCTGCTTACCCGCCTACGTACGTTTACTTACGCCAATTGCAACGGTTGAACTGATAATATATACAAGAAAAAAATACATACATAGGCATGTCTTATATGTAGCAAAAAGACACAGGAAATTAGGTTTGGGGGTCGGTATTAGATTTCACTCTAGGTTCAAAACTAGTTTAAGATCTAATTCAACACATTTGTAGTCTAATATTATTCATATATACATATGTATAAGCTCGCTTATTTAGAGAAACTAGCACACATAAATTATGTTGTTGCTCTACATCTTATATTCATGGTTATATCTGTAGATATTTTCGAGGAGGTAAGGGGGGTTGTCTGGACTGTACCTTTTTTTATTTTTTAAGGCAAAATTTTTTTTGGGTGCGTACAAAACTATTCTAGAGAGCACCGCTACCCGCCTTCCATATTCCTGCGGCCATCAAATCGGTGTCTACTTCTTTATCCTTAACGAATTCAGAATTAAACTTTTACTATGAACAAAATTAAACGAAATTCTATCAATATTAACATGACTGGGGTTTATTTCGGGATTCATTTGTTTACTTGTTTATTGTCGGTATCCTTAAAGGTTTGGCAATGAGGAGGCTTCATTGACCTGTTTCTATTCAAAAACTCTCCTATAGAAATATTGGGCTTTTATGCTTTTGATGTATTCAATGGTAACCCAATATTATACACGTTTATGATGAAACTCCCACTGGATAGCTACTTATACATACGTAACGCTATGTTTTATTCTATTTCTTATTTTTTTAGCTTAAACACATAGCTGGGTAGCTAGAGGGAACCTGGGAACCTAATGTTAAGAAACTTCGTTCCCATAAAGAAGCTTCCGCTCCCCACTTTCCGCTCAATTCTGGGGACTACTAGAACTGGAATGGTTACTAGAACTTTAATTTTTCTTGTTTTAGCAAGATTTTTATAAAAAGAGAAAATAAGAGCAATAGTTAACTCATTTTTTTTATTATTTAGTATTTTTGAAAAGTTAATTTTATATTTATAGTAGTTCGTTGTTTGTAAGCAAAGTGAAGTTTTACATGTCTTTCAGTTTCGCGTGCACGGACACGGCAGAGGCCAATTTTCAGTAAATGTATTAGACTTGAGCAGCGGTACTATAAGTAAATTGCCTGCTATTACAATAATTATACCCTAATATAGCGAGTATTCTGAGTAATAAAGTCGAATTCGCCGAGTGAGCTCGAGTGGAGACTAGATTAAATGAAACGGTAGATTATTAAATGTAATTTTCAATATTTTTTAGGTAATGTCGACCTAATTTCAGAATCCTTGCTCTGATTTTCTATTCTATGCTTCAAAATGAAGATATTTAATTTAGTTTCTTTTTTGTTTGTAATGTTGTATAATTAAATTAATTTATAATAGAAGTTAGATTATTATAATGTAGCGAACAAAAGTCTATCTACATTTCGAGATTTGGGGTAAAAAAATCAGTAAAACCAGCGAGCTAAATTTTGGTATACATAATCTGTATATTATTTAATTGAAGTTTTATTTAACATATCATATTTATTTTAAAAGTTAATTTTCTTTCTATTTTACGATAAATAAAATATAAATTAATTATAATAATATAATTCAAAAAGATCCTTATTGCGATAACATTGTTACTACCTTAAACAATTTCATCAATATCTATACAAAGCGTATCTTCGGTAACACAGCTACCAGCCTAGTGTCTCTCTCGTAACAAATTAGATAGACCTTGGAGCTCGTGACAGAATTGTATTACCCGACGTCAGATAGTTCGATATCGTTCAGATACTACCTACTTATCTAATAAGACGACGGACGGAATACAAAAATGACATCGTTACATATACTAGTCGAACGAAGGAAACTTCGTTAAAACCTTTAATATTAGACAATGCCTTTTTGAAGTTTATTTTGGGCCGATTTCAAAAAATAGGGGGTAATGAAATTAATATATACCTACGTATTTTTGAAAAGAAGTGTTTTGTGGTTTTCGTAATTATGTTTTTCCATTGCAGGTAACCAAGTCATATTAAGATGTTTTCTTTTTATTGCAATGAAATATATTTAAACTTAGGAAATAGTTTAAATTTCATCCACATCGGTTCAGCATGTCTGTTGTCTACATGTAAATGTACAATATAAATAACAGGCCGTCGAAGCGCAGCGGCTAAAGGGTGTTATTGTAACGCGACGGTTGTGGGTTCGATCCCCACTCGAGAAAGTGAATATTTATTTAGGTTTATATTTCCATTTCTCGCTCTCGTGTCGAGGCAAAACGCGGCGTTGAGTTCTGCCACTCAACACGCAATATTTCCAGAATTCGACAGAAAGTGGGCAACAGAGTGTATGAACACTAAGTTTCCTCTGCCTACCCTGCTGTGTGCGGGATACAACGTGAAGCTGATTTATTATATTTATTTTTTAAATAATAATAAAATGTAGATATTACAATAACGGCCGTAATCAAAGGAATGTCATTTATCCACAAGTATCTCATTAGGCAGCTTTAGAATAATATTAAATAATTAAATTACTTTAAAATATGAAATTTTATAATAACTATAATGTTATTTCTTTTTGCTGGTAACATTTGTAACATGCAGTCTAATTCACATTTCACATTTGTGTACCACTAATTGCGTCTCGTGAAATATTTATGGGAATTACGTGTTTTATATAATACAATTATCATTTGGAATGAATATAGATACACCATTATAGTGCAGTAGAAATGTTCTTAAATCTGGTTGTGGGATCGATTTTTACTTGGATATTTTAAGAAGTCCATAAATCAAAAGGTAAAATCGGAATCCTTATAGAATCACTTTATTATCCGTCCAACACTATTTATCTCGAGATCGCGTGGAGATATCGGGTTGAAATTAATAGAAAATTAAAGGTGTACGGCTCCTTGGAGCACAAAAAATTGTGCTACTAAGTAATGTCATTAAAAGATACTCATTTATCATAAATTGGACTTCCTGTTCATCTACATTCCTAAAAATGATACGGAATCCTCGCTGAGCTAGTCCGACTCGCACTTAACCGTTTTTATTTTTTGTATTATTAGTAATCGTCCGCAGCTTTGTTTAAGTGGAATTTAGATGTAAAATGGAATATTCACTTTTGTTTCTTCACGAAATACACTGTTAGTGCTCCCCTAGGCAGCCTATAAAACATTTATACCTGCACAGATTGGTGATATAAAGAATAGAAAAATATAGAACAGTCTTATCTCATTAGGTCTCATACGACAGAGAGAAATTATGAAACAAAGACAAGAATTAAAAGAAGAAATAAAACAGCAAATACTCGTAGACCGAACATTTGTTAAATTTGTATAAAATGAAATATATCTTTACTTGTATCATGATGAGAACTTAAATTTGCTGAAAATTATGATTACTCTTGAATATAAAGAAGGAATGAGAATGACGATATTACAGTACTACACAAAAAATAACAATTGTAAGTAAAGTGCGGGGTTGCGTCGTGACGACAGCGGGAGGCGAGGGAATGAATTGGCGGCAACCATTTTGTTAGGTGTTAATTAATTTTGTATTTCCTTTTCAAATCCCTTTAGAATATTATTTAAGTTTAATTTAAATTTTCATTTTTATTTAAGTAAAAAAGAGCTTAATGCTGTTTCTGCGTAGATACGTAGATAACGACAGAGACAACGTGTTGCCAAGATACTCAAGCTTCCATTTCCTGTCCAACTTTCAGACGCATGAAGATACATCATACAAATAATTAATATTAATTTTCGTTCACGCTTTCACGCGATCTAGAGTTAAATTGTCTTCACAGACCGACAAACGGACAAAAAGTGATTTTAAGGAGATAAGGGTTCTGTTTCCTTTTGAGGTACGCAACTCTAAATAAACAAAAGTTTTGAATATTTTTTTTTGTATTGGCAGAAGAAAATTAATAAAGAATAATATAAATAATATTTAATGTATAGATCTATGATGCTGTGCCTGTTTGATGCTTATTTCATCGCTATGTAGTAAAGTTCCTTTTTTTTACTTTGGTTCATTTTATAACAAAAAGATAAAAGCTTACAAGAAATAACACTGTTTTTAGTATCAATTTAGACAAACAGAAAGATAAAAAGAGCGCAAAAAGAAAATAATTACTTTNCGCGGGCGGAGGACGGAGGACGGAGGACTTCATTATTTACGTTCTCAAGGGATCTTGTAACGTCCAGTAAATTTAATATGTCTCTTGTGGTCTCAGCTTCTGATTCTGCTATCAGCGTTTCATTGACTTCCGCTCCCTTTGCTCGATGAATTTGATAGACTTTTGGGAGAACGAATTTCTTTGAAAAGAGAAAGGAGGAAGCAAAGTATATTGCGACGTAGAAGTGTTTAACTGTATTCGCGATGGTTGTGAGTTCGATTCCTACTTGATGGAATGAATTATTTTATATTTTCATTTCCTTGTTCTGGTACCGGGGTAAAGCGCGGCCTTGAGTTTCGCCTAATGACTCAAAATTTCCACCGGAAAGTGGGTAACGAAAGTCATAATCGGGAATGGATTGTTAACACTAGCATAGTGACACTGACATTATGTGTTTTTTTTAAAAACATGTATTAATTCAAATTTGTTTAATTCTGCAAATACACACTGGTAGGTACCGTTAGGTACCGTCCACACCTACCATCTTATAACTTAAAACGTAAACAGCTGAATAAATTACGCGAACTACAGGAAGCAGTTCCATTGTGTACACCGGCACCCGCAAAGTCCACGGTGAAGTTAAGTTTTAAATAAGTTTGTAAGTTGATAAACTTGAGATTTCCGGTACAAGTAGAATGTTATAAATTGTAATTGCGGAGAGCTTTGCTGATCGCGTGTGGGTGAAGGGACTTCATTATAGCTCCCCGGAGACTGAGGCCACTAAATTTAGAAAATCTCTTTAACACGGGTCCTTACTTTGTATGTGTATGTATGTATGTATAAGTTATCATTTACAATATATTCATAAGTTGTGATTTTTTTTTGTTTTAATATAAATTTGGTTATTAAAGTATAGTAAGTTATATTAATATATGAAAATCTTCTTGATTTGTCTAAAATTTGCTTTCGATGTTATTATAATATTAATAATATTTTGTCGGTACGATGAAAAGGAATCTATAAAACAATTTGTGATGTTTCTTATTATAAGTTTTTATTATTTGAAAATAATCTTAGCAATTAATTACAAAAATAAGTATCGTAAATTATTACTTACATATCTAATGACAATGTAAATTCAACCAAATATTATATTTAATTTTGAATTGTTGTTTGGATCCTAATTCTTGTCATTTGAACGCGACACGTAAAGGTCACTGGGGGACAAATTGAAAAAATCTTATTCTTTTGACTCTTTTTTATCTTCGTCCTGACGAATACAATCCACTTCATTATATATTTGCTCCTGTATTGTGGGATTCAAACTTAATGACAACAATAAACTAAACAAAAAACTAGATTTACATTATCAACAAAATTACAATGTGTAAATAGTATAATTAAAAATATTAACTTACTAGACGAACGTTTAGGCCGATCATGCCTCTCTATTATTTATCCGTGCTCTCGCTCGCACGCTCGGCTCAAACGGAACGTGACAATGAGTCATGTTTGTTCTTCGATTTATAAGACGCTATCACGTCAAAAATAAATATTCTTTATAGGCTTAATCGATTTTAATTGTTTTATATTATTAATTGTTTTGTATACACAGAATAAAGTATAGAAAGCAAGAAATCTTTAGAGTTTCATTGTAAGTACATATTTCGACGCAGCGCGGCACGGACGCCCTGATTCAGTAACAAATACCCCTACATAGTTGCCAAAACATACATTAGTGAGGTCGCAATCTATTCTATATATATACATTTTGCAACGAAAAAACTTAAATGTCACTAGAATAAATATACTAAAAACGTTTTTTATTTTTCTACCGTTATGTTAAACTCCTTTTGTAGATTATCTATTTTTTGCTACATTCTAAACATTCTTTTTTTAAAGAGGAAATAGAAAAATAATTTAATATAATTACTCCCCCTAGTGGCTGAAGACATGGACCTCTCAATAAAGATTTGGTCTCCGCGTCTGTCTGAATGCTGGCTATATACTACTATTAAATTCTCTTGGGGGATCTCATTTAATTCTGGTCTATGTGTGACCTTATATTACTTTATATAGTTTAATTAAAACAACTAGATGTTAGTGTTGTAGTTCAATACTATAGTGTTATAATAGATCTTTGAAATAAAAAATAATAAATTATAATTTTAATAACAATAACTTAAATAATGTTTTTTAAATTCTGTATTTCTGGTGCAATTTATCAAGTCCAATTACTTAAAAAGATATAAAAATTTAAGGCAAATGAGTCAGTAGTAATAATTTTATCTATACTAATATAATAAAGCGGAAGAGTTTGTTTGTTTGCTTGTTTGAACGCTAAGATCTCTGGATCTACTGGTCCGATTTACTATGTTTTTGTTTTGTATGAAAGCTGCATTCTTCAGAAGTGCTATATTCTATATAACGTTACATTACACATATGTACTAATAAATTAAAATACTAACTAATTTGACACGCAATTTATTCTGCCATGTTAATAACAACCGTCGTTGCTAAGCAACGGTTTGCAAAGTTTGTTTGTTGTTTTAAGAAAACGTCACCCAAAATGAACTTATATTTTGATATTCATCCAATAATTTCATAAATATTCTTATAGTTCAAGCAGGCGTGCCCCGTCCGGGTCCACTAGTTATTTAATAAAAATATACTTATTTAAATTCACAAGACAGGTAAAAAGATAATAAAATTTGCAGAAATGAAATGTAAAAATTATTTGAATATTCAGTTGTAATATACTCGAATACATTCAACAAGTCTTGAGTAAGCTTTTGTTTTAAGTTCATCTAGAGCAAGCTACGATATTAATTTGTTTCGAGACGTTTTTGACAACTCTCCTACGAGTTCTTTATTTTAAAGTGGCACAAAATTATGACAATTGTGGGTTCCCATTCAGGGAAATGAAATATTTTCAATTTTTCAATTTGGAAAGTAGGAAACAGAACTGTCTTAATGACAGCGGATTGTCTTGAAACTAAGTTCCCAGGTTCCCTTTGCCTACCCAATGTCGGGTTTACAGCAATGAAGCAGCAAAAAATATTTTTTTAGCTTATCTAAGCTAAAACTATCAAAGAAACTCCTTTTTATTCTAGTTTGTAAGATATAATAGTTGAAAGTGTGATACTAGTAATATATAGATAGGTCCCGCGGGCCACGCGTCGCCTGCGGGAGCTTCTCCGTCCGGCAAACTTAATTTATCTTTGTTCAAATGCGAATTGTAATCTCATTCAACATTCGTTCTATAGATAAGTATTAAATATGAGTGAGAACTTATTTGGAAATTTGAAAAAGTAGCTTCACACTTTTTATCTCACATATAATAGGGTTAAAACACTCCTTTTTATATTTTCCGCCCAATTCTTGAGACTTCTAGAATATAAAAATAATATAATATTAAAATCAGTGCAAAAAACGAAGTCTTTCTCCACTTTCCGCCTGAATACAAACATAATAATGATTGAATCTTTTGCGATTAAAGTGTTCGTCTGTTAATCAGAGAATAACTCCACAATATATGGGTGTTGAAACTCTTATTGTAAAAGGATCAAACAGAGCCGCGTGTCGACACANTTTTTATTCTAGTTTGTAAGATATAATAGTTGAAAGTGTGATACTAGTAATATATAGATAGGTCCCGCGGGCCACGCGTCGCCTGCGGGAGCTTCTCCGTCCGACAAACTTAATTTATCTTTGTTCAAATGCGAATTGTAATCTCTTTCTACATTCCTTCTATATGTAAGTATTAAATATTAGTGAGAGCTGATAATAGAAAGATGATAGTAGGGTTAAAACATAACATAACAACCGTTTTATATTTTCCACCCAATTCTTGAGACTTCTAGAATATAAAAATAGTATAATATTGAAATCAGTGCAAAAAACGGAGTCTTTCTCCACTTTCCGCCGGAATTCAAGACTAATGATCTGAGTAGTAGTTCTTAACGCTGGGAAATCAGGAGAGTAATTCACTCGATTGTAAATCGAACCCATAACCTCCACGCTAACAGGTTTGACTGTTGAAGTCTCACTAGGATTTTAATATATCCATTTCATTTACTATATAAAAAATTCATACAAAAAAAACATTTTCTATAAGCAACATAAATAAACATAATAATGATCGAATCTTTTGCGATTAAAGTGTTCGTCTGTTAATCAGAGAATATCTCCACAATATATGGGTGTTGAAACTCTTATTTTAAAAGGATCAAACAGAGCCGCGTGTCGACACAATCCCCTTCTGTAGCACTCTCCATTCTCCAATCAAACACTGATTTATACCAACACGTTGTGGGGTGGACAAGTTTAAAGCAAAAACAATCATAAATCCAATGAGTAAAATATATTTTCAAATGGGTTTTTTAAATACAGTATTTTCATAGTAAATTAAAATGGTTTAAATTAAAAAATAACTTCATGTTATATCCCTTTAATCCAGCAGGGCAAGCGAGGATTATCTAGTGTTAAGACACTCCGTCCCTCACGTACCGCCTAATTGTAACTGTCGAGACAATTCGTGTTGAGTAACAGAATTTTTTATCAGAGAGGAATTGAAAATAATTCATCCCTCTGTGTGGAGATCGAACCTACGACTGTCATGTTAGCAGCTGTGCCGCTAAGACGGCCGCAGTAGCCCCAATTTAAATTAAAAATATTTTAAATATTCGCCTTAAAAGTTTCTAAGCAGAATTTTTAATTTAAATTAAGAACAAGGCAGAGAGAACCTAATCTTGAGACTTTAAAGTATTTCCCCTTTTATTTCGTGAATCATTCCTCAAAGACATAGAGAGTTGAGTGGCGGAACCTAACGCCGCGCTTTTTGTAAGCCGGTAAAAATATAATTAGCTTAAAATAAGACTAAAAACAAAAATTTGTATTTTGCTTACAAAATAAAAAAGCTTAATAAAGCATTACAAGTGAGAAAGTAATTAAAAATGACTTTAGTTCCTTTATAATTAATTTAATGTAACAGCCATGCGTCTGTGAAAGCGCAGCTGTTTCGGCCACAGTAGAGATAGCACTCACTGTCAAATAATTTGCAACCTTAATACTTGAACTTAAAGCTAATAATTGAGTAACAAATAAACACTTAGCGCACTATGCAAGGACTAGCAAAGAGTAGTTTTAAAGCTAAGTAGTTTACATTATTCTTAAATTACCAGTATTTTTGCTGTCATTTTACTTGTTAATTCAATGTTTAAGTTAATTTATGATTTAATTTATAACATTTCTTTTATGTAACTTTAGGTGTTGTTGTTGAGTTCCTACACTCAAAACGTAATGTCTCGAAATGGTTAATGTCTGGTATATATTAACCATTTCGAGACTTTAGTTAGTAAGTTATATAAAGTTCCTTCACTTCGAGTGGGATCGAACCTACAAAATTCCCGTCACAGTGGCCCATACACACTAGTGTCCCTGGGCCACGACCTCGTACAACTAGATACATAATATTAAACGAGTATTAAACCAGATTATTAAATATAATTAACCAATCTTCATCTATCCCGCTCACACTCGTACACGACAAGTTGATATTCAAACAATATAGCAATTTATTTGTCGC
This sequence comes from Heliconius cydno galanthus, assembly GCA_036379175.1. Classification (NCBI taxonomy): domain Eukaryota; kingdom Metazoa; phylum Arthropoda; class Insecta; order Lepidoptera; family Nymphalidae; genus Heliconius; species Heliconius cydno. The sequence continues at coordinate 255,353 of JAKRZM010000675.1, read as the reverse complement.
TGATAGAGATCTAAATAAACAACCACAAGTAGGAAGGGGTCGAATCTACGACCCCACTTTGGTGAATTGGGTCCAATTAAGCTATAGAAATGAATTTCCTTCCTTTATTAGAAACTTCACTGATAAGAATTATTTTAATTAAACTATTTTAATAGTATATGTTTTTTTTTGTTGTCAAAATTTTCCAGTACCAACATGTTAAAAAAAATATTTGATAAAATCGCTAGTATTGTCTTTATAAATTTTATAATGAATGAAATCCCCCCTACAGTAGGGTAGGCAGAGGAAATCTAGTGTTAAGACACTTCATTCGCCATTTTTCAATAATTTTCGAAATATTGCATTTTGAGTGATGAAACTCAACAGGAAATGAAAATAATTAATTTCAGTGAGTCAGTCAGCCATACGCTATACCGCTGCGCCCCAACGGCCTCGTTTATATAATTTTATTATTTGTATTAACTGAAACCGTAATATTGTATATTAATAAATGTATCATTTGCCAAATCCATTTTTTTTTACTTATTTTTCTCAGCCGATTTTTATCTATTCTCTATTAAATTCAGTTTCATAAGCCTTAAGTATTTAAGCGGAAGTTTTACTATATATTTGAACTCGATGAATAATTCTGCGTTAGAGTGTTATGTGCGTGAAGTTTGTTTTCAAACAAAGCGCCCGGAACTATGATAACTTTAGTGACATTACTATGACATTATGTAAATATAAAATTTTGACTACTGTGTCTAGTTGTAAAAGCTACGAAGATATTTTTTAGCGCTACGCTGTATCGTAGGCAAAGGGAAACTAGGAACCTAGTGTTAAGGCACTCCGTTCTCGTTAAGACACTTCTGTGCTCTCCTTTTGCGCCAAATTCTGGAGGCACTGCGTATTGAGTAGTGGAACTCATCGCCGTACATTTTACCTAGTTATCAGGGGGAGGAAATGTAACTAAATTTTAAATATTTAATTTTCTCAAGTGTAAATCGAACCCACAGCCTATTCTATTTACGGTCGCATGCTTATGGCCTTGTGCGACGACGGTCTCAATGCGAAGATTGTGCGTAGAAAGAATGAGTTATTTTAATTTTCTAGTTCTGGTAACAATACAAAGCGCATTAATTTTCACCTCTAAACATGCGTATCTCAAAATTAGGTGGAAAGTGGAGAAAGGAGTATCTGACCACAAAGCTCCATCTGCGAACTGCCCTGCTATATACGGGATACAGACAGTGAACTCAAAATCAAATTAATCTTAAAAATGATTTCTCCATTTTAATTCACCTTTCCTTACAATGTTGCTGGAAAGACGAATAAAAATAACAATTTTAAAAAGAAATGATTCTTCAGAACTCTTTTCTAATTTTGTTTTAACTGTTGTTGTTTTTTAATTAAATTTTTTAGTTCAGTTAAACATATCTTATTTAATACATAGCTTATAGCTCATTTCATACAATTTTGCAGACTTCAGCTTTACAGAACTGTGACTGTAAATAACAGCAATTTGTTATTCCTACTATAAACTTTTACTTATTAAATTATTATATATGATCATATATATTTATATGTATATGTCTCATGAAAGTTCGCGACTTTCTCAGGAAGTACTCTAAACGCTTCCTCCATATTCCTTCACTTCAAAAAGAACATTTCGTCCAAAAATCAACTTTATTATCAAAACAACAAGTTTCAAATTCAATTGCTGTTTCAGCCCCGACCTGCTGAGCTAAAATGTAAGTAATAATAAAAGACGACTTTAATCCTAAGCAATAGAATTGAATTCTCTGTAATATTTCTTGCGACCGACAGTCAACTGAAATACCACTCTACATATCTTAAAATAAAGTATAATTTTGCGAAGCATTACTTTTATAGCACTTGTTAACACCAATTTGTCTCGTATTTTTTGACGTATTAGATATAATATATTACTTACTGCCTTTCCTTGATATAGAACTTAAGAAATATTTTAAGAAAATGTGAGCATATTTGTAGGGCGTTAATATATATGGTCGACTTCGAAATGCCTTTGTAAGCTTATCTATGCGTTTTCTATATTTTTCCTTTTCTATTTTGTCGTGTGACTGTAAATGCGGTGGTTTCGGATTCGATTCCCACTCGGTGAAATAAAATATTTAATATTTTCATTTCCATGCTCTGATAACGAGGCAAACACTTATTGTTAAGACCTGTCGTTCCCCACTTCCCATCTGTAACGCACCAAATTGTCTAGGCATTGTGTGTTGAGTGGCGAAACTCAACGCCGCGGTTTGTCTTGGTACCAAAGCGACCGATAGAGATAATCCTATGCCCCGAGTAGGAATTACATTCAGGTCCTGCACAACAATGACCTCTGATGATACGTTCTTAAAAGAGCGTAGTCATATATTATAACACTTGTATTAAAAGCTATAACAAGAACAAGTTGAGGTATTGACGACAAATAAGAACAAGGTGGCGACACAAATCCATAATATTAAACTGAATCGACTTTGTTGTTNACTCTACATATCTTAAAATAAAGTATAATTTTGCGAAGCATTACTTTTATAGCACTTGTTAACACCAATTTGTCTCGTATTTTTTGACGTATTAGATATAATATATTACTTACTGCCTTTCCTTGATATAGAACTTAAGAAATATTTTAAGAAAATGTTGTGACGATATTCGCAAAGTAGCGGGCAACGGGTGGATGCGAAGATCGAGCTCAGTGGCGCGCCATTGGAGAGGCCTATGTCCAGCAGTAGACGAGGATAGGCTGATGATGATGATGATGAGCATATTTGTAGGGCGTTAATATATGTAGGTCGGCTTCGAAATGCCTTTGTAAGCTTATCTATGCGTTTTCTGTATTTTGCCTTATGGGTAGAGAATATTTAGTTTATTTTATTATATTATAATATTTATTTATTTAGAAAACGTATACAGGCAGAAGCTGTAAATGCGACGGTTTTGGATTCGATTCCCTCTCGGAGAAATAAAATATTTAATATTTTCATTTCCATGCTCTGATAACGAGGCAAACACTTATTGTTAAGAGCTGTCGTTCCCCACTTCCCATCTGTAACGCATCAAATTGTCTAGGCATTGTGTGTTGAGTGGCGAAACTCAACGCCGCGCTTTGTCTTGGTACCAAAGCGACCGATAGAGATAATCCTATGCCCGAGTAGGAATTACATTCAGGTCCTGCACAACAATGACCTCTGATGATACGTTCTTAAAAGAGTGTAGTCATATATTATAACACTTGTATTAAAAGCTATAACAAGAACAAGTTGAGATATTGAGGACAAATAAGAACAAGGTGGCGACACAAATCCATAAAATTAAACTGAGTCGACTTTGTTGTTTTTACCTTGCAATACATAAGATAAAATATTTTTTTTAGCTTTACGCTACAGCGTAACACAAAGGAGGTTAGCAGAGGGATCCTTGGAACTAGATTCCAAGGATCCCTCTGCTGAAAGTTAGGACACTTCGTTCCCATTAAGACACTATCCGTCCCTACTTCTGAATTCGGAAGACATTATGTGTTGAATGGCGGCACTTTGCCTCGCTATCAAAGCGAATAAATGAAAATATTAAATATTTAATTTCTTCGAGTAGGATTCGAACCCACAACCTGTCGCGCTTACAGTCCCACGCCTCTGCGCCACGAATGGCTTATTCTCATGAAAATAATTACATATTAATATTTTCTTATGCATACTGTGCTAAATTCCAATTTTGAAAAGTGACAATACTGACTACTATAGCATATTCTATTTGAGATAACTCGTTTACGTAGTTGAGTAAGCCATATACTGGTAATATCCATTTTAATACATTTTTCTTGTGTATCTAGAAATTGTATTTTATTGGTCTAGCTTCACGGTATATACCGCACACACCAGGGGAGGCTGAGAGAACTTAGTGTCAAATCTCTCCGTTGTCATTAGGTGGAGTGTGTACTCCACCGAATTTTTGAGATATTGCTTTTTAAAACGAAAAGCATTAAGTAATTGAATATCGTAATGATTTTGTGTGTTTAATCAGATGCAGCGTCCGTGGAGATGAGCAGGGCCCCCCGCCGCCGCCGCCCCCCGCCCCCCGCACACCATGCCGTGCCGACCTCTTCTCTACACGCTGTTATGCACCACTGTTTTTGGTAAGTGCCTAATGTATGGACAATATTAATAAAATTATAGTTGTAATAAGAATCGATAATAAATATGTAGGTAGAATTTTAGTTTGGGATAGCGAAATTTAAAATATTTTTTAAATTGGATTTGAAAATTGTATAATCCTTTTAAACAATATTAACAAATAACTTAAAATCTGTTTTTTTGTGTCTGTCAAATAAAACGGTACTTACCTATATACTAAAAATCGAACTTAATCTATTTCTTCTTAAATAAAATTATACACGTCTATAAAATGACAGTAAAATACTAACTTGTAAAAAAATACTAGCTAACTTAAGCAAAAGTTTAAACATGCCGCGCCCCAGTAACGAGTGTTTATCTTCAATAGTAATTCCTCCCGCAGTGATATGTCAACGCGACGTCCGCTTCAATCATCTCACTTACATATGGGTGCACTCTGTGCTCGTAGAGCCGCGTAGAGGCGTAGAAGCGAAGCGATTTTTTTTATATTAAACTTTTGTTTTTTTATTTTTTTCTAATTTTCAACAGCGAATATTAATTGTATTGAATACAATAGTTATCAAAATCTATGTTTATTTTTGCTTGTATAAATTTAAATAAAATATTTACATTTTGTAATTGTCACTAGGTTTCTATAGCATAGATAAGTTCGTTAGCGATACTTATTAATATGTACATGTTAGATCATTCATGTTAACAGATTAAAAATTATATAGATTTCAATTTATTTTTCAGCGTCAGTATCCTGCACATAGCAGGGTAGGCAGAGGAAACGTAATGTTAAGACACTGCGTCTCCCACAAAAAGGCAAAAAGTATAATTTTTTGTCATTAAATATTCCTCTGTCAATCCTGCTAAATGCGAGATACAACGTGAACTTCAAAAAACGTCTCTTAACTATTACTAAAGTGCTATTTTAAAACTCATTGGCATAACAAAATTACTTTTCAAAACTATACAAGTATTTTTAAGTTCCGTTCACATTTTTCTTTATTTAGACGCGCTCCTTGTTGACCAGCAAATATTTAGTTTCCCGCAAAACGCTAGCGCAAACCGCTATCTCATACAACATGACCCACTTCTTAAATATTGCTTCGTTTTCATAAGGAAAATGGAGAATATGCTCAGTGACGCAAGTAATAACTTCCAACGTTACAAATACGTCAATGCTTGCTCTTCTAAGATGTTTACGTTTCACCTATATATATAAACTAGCGGCCCGCTCGCGGTTTCACCCGCGTGAACTATGTTATTATTAATTTCTGTCTCCATGGCTACGTCCTATAAGTAACTCCTATGCAAAATTTGAGATTCCTAGCACTTGTAGTTTCTGAGATTTCGTGATGAGTGAGTGACCTTTCGATTTTATATATATAGATGTATATATGTTAGTGCGGCCTCGAGAGATGCTCTCACATACAACGATACGCATAACTTATTCATAAATAAGGGTGCAGGTGCAGGGGTACAGGCGTGGTTAAATGCGACAGGCTCTGGGTTCGATTTCCACTCGAGGAAGTAAAATATATTTCTTTCTTCTATGCTTCTTTCTATGCCTCCAGAATTCATCAAAGGCTGAAAGAAGAAGCATAATATCTAGTTTCTTAGAACTATCTGTGAATATGAGCTAGTTTTAAGTATTTTTAGAACTTTATATATAAATTGAAATGTACTAACTTACTTTTCAATATCAATTGACGTTCTTTGAATGAATGTAATCAAAGAAACTACTCCTGAGAATATGTTCTTGATATGAAACGTATTACATTTTAATTTATAAATCAAGTTAATTTGTTCAAATTGATTCCGATTCAAATTATATTTGAAAACTTAACCATTATTATAAACAAAGACGAGTAAGTAAAACTAATACTAACATTGGCAATAGTAGGTTAACATTTTTTCCCGCATATCAAGATAAGTAGAGGGAACGTAGTGTTAAGATACTCCATTCCCAACTTTCCGAACTGAGACTGCCGTAACTCAACACCGCCCTTAGTTAATAAGAGTATAAAATTAAAATAAAACTAAATAATATCAATATCCCTTATAGTGGATTGAATCCACAACCTTCGCGTTTACTGTCACGCATTCTCACACTGCTTTACGACTCAACGGGACAGGTTCGATTTCCATTCGAGGAAATGAAACATTTAATATTTTTGCGGCAAAGCGCGGCATTAAGTTCCGCCATTCAACATACAATGCCTTCAAATTTTCATATATATTTTCATAATTGTCTCAGAGAGAACACTTAAAACATTATTTGGCGACAGTCTAAAAAGCCTACATTTGTATTTTCGTATGGCCTCAATTATTTCTACTAAGTTAATTCCAAGTACCTATTATAAAAGGTCTTAGCGAGCACTACAGAGGCACACACAAACAATAGCGTTCGAGGCCGAATCCTATATGTAAATAGAACATTTTACTCCGGGGCTCTTACAACTCGGCGATGCGATATTTAAATGCTATGCAGATCTTACAGGACTAGTCTTACTGAACGCTGCTAGTTCTAAATTATATGAATTTACTTTGCATTACATCTGCTGGCTTGAATGTACTAAAACATATTTTTTTAGCTTCACGCTATTTCCCGCTCTTATGGGGGGTTGACAGAGGGAACCTGGGAACCTAGTGTTAAGACATTTCGTTCGCAACTTTTCGCCTTATTTTTAAGACGCGTTTTGAGTAGCGGAACTCCTTGCTACTTTCTATACCAGAAGCCAGTTGTGGCGCAGGAGGAGGAGAACAAGTGTGTAACTGAAAACGCGACTGATTATTCCTGGGTTCGATTCCCATTCGAGGAAATTTAATATTTATTTTAATTTCTTCGCTCTGGTGTCGGGGCAAAGTGAGCCTCCAGAATTCGGTGGAAAATGGGGAACGGAGTGTCCTAGCACAAGGTTTCCTCTGCCTACACAGATGTACGCGGGATACATCATGAAGCTGTTTTAATTTAATTATAATCATTCCCTCACGACAAAATAAAATCGACAGCCATCGCTTTCGCAGTCAGGCTATACACCGCTACGTACGTTTAGTATAACTAAATACAAGTATAAACATCTAGTACTCTGTACTATACTATGTTATACTACGACATTACTCAGTATTTGCGCTGTCACGAGCGTTGCGAACCGCACGTCCTTAATATGGACATATTACAATTAACTAGCTTAATTACTGAAATTACTCTACGGCTTATTCGCCCTTCCGGGGTATTATACGACGCGATGTGAACTGACGAAATAATTAGCGTAATCACGAGTGTCTGACACTGTTACTTAGTCTAAGACGATTTAAGACATGTTCCTTCCATGCTAGAGCTAGAGTCAAGTCAGAAAAAAACCTCGTATTTCTTTGTATTCGAGAATTAGGAATGTATTTAAAAAGGCCCATTTACATAATCAAATAAATATGTAATATTATTGAAATTAAATATATGAAAAATAATTTGGAACTAAAATACAGTATACTGTATTAGTAATCAATGAAACCACCGCTAAAGTTAAAGGAATATAGGTATATACATATATATGTGAAATCATTATCTTTTTAACCAACTAAACCTGTAAAACTAGGATTTTCTCATTTCGACTATATTTTTAAAGAAAAGGAACATTTGTCAGTGTAGGTAAGTTAATTCTATTTTAACGAACATAAAAATTGTATTTTTTTGGTCAGTGCTCTTCTAAAATCGAATTTTAGCGAGAGTAAGCTAACTAACAACTACGGCCGGGGATTTTAGTGAATAAAAGTTTTAGACTGCCACTATAATACACAAGGGTGGTATATTTCTTACTTACTCTTATACAAAAATGCAGTTCTAACTTTAACTTAAACATTTCTTTCTTATATTATTTAAAATTTAAACATGAATCCTAACATAGTGTTATTTCTTTTGCTTGTATTAGATATGTCACTTTAAACAAACTATAAAAACAACTAAACTATACATACTATAAACCTAAGTAAAATTTCAATCCAAAACCAACGAAAATCCTAAGGTTATAATCAAATTAAAAATATTATAATTACAATGTTTATTTTTAACATAACAATTTCTATAGTATAATAACTATTCTAACTTATCTACAAAAATACTGCAGAGCTTCCTTTGTTTTTCCTCCAATTTAAATAAAGGCTCATCCCCTTATACCAATACTGCCGCTCCATACACAGCTAGTGACTATAAAATAGATTAAAGCATTTAATTCAGATAGAAATTTGGAAGCGAAACAAAACATATGGGAATTGTAACAGCGCCCAAATAAACGAAGCCGAGATTAGCCCGAACAGAACAATACACATAATTTACTATGAAAGGGACAAACATACATATATACTAGTATATATATATATATATATATAAAGCGTAAAGCCGCGGACCCTATTTGCAAGTTATTATAGGAATTAGGATTTTGCCGTGAAATATGTTGTAATGGGATGATGGGATCAAATCAGGTACTATGTTAGACCTATCTCAATATACTATGTAGGTATAGACGTGTATATCAGTTTTCGCTTGTTGCGTTTTAAAAAGATAAGATTTTTTTTATATATATATTNTGACTATAAAATAGATTAAAGCATTTAATTCAGATAGAAATTTGGAAGCGAAACAAAACATATGGGAATTGTAACAGCGCCCAAATAAACGAAGCCGAGATTAGCCCGAACAGAACAATACACATAATTTACTATGAAAGGGACAAACATACATATATACTAGTATATATATATATATATATATATAGCGTAAAGCCGCGGACCCTATTTGCAAGTTATTATAGGAATTAGGATTTTGCCGTGAAATATGCTGTAATGGGTTGATGGGATCATATCAGGTACTATGTTAGACCTATCTGAATATACTATGTAGGTATAGACGTGTATATCAGTTTTAGCTCGTTGCGTTTTCAAAAGATAAGATTTTTTTTTTGTATATATTTCTGATTTTTTTTACATTAATTTCTATAAAGTTAGTTAGAAATATGATAGAAGTGTTTTTAGCGCTAACATAATTTTACTATATCTCTGCTGCTTGGGTTGCAATTAATATAATCAACAGAATCAGAAGAGAAATAGTTTTATGTTTCTCTTTCATATTATTATATGTTATGTAAGTTACATAACATATCTTTATTTTTAAGAGATTGACTGGAACAGAGAGTTTTAACACTAGCTTCTCCTGTTATGGGGAGAAGAGTACAGCGTCGGTTTTTCGATGTATTATTATCTCAATTTTCACCTAAAACTATAGACTTATGTCAAAATTATACCTGAAACCAATTAGTCCGGTACGTGTTTACTTGTTAAATATCATACGATTTATTTGTTAAATAACATTTAAAATGACAAACTGTTAATTATCAACAACATCAGATAATACCTAATCGCGTAAACAAAAAGTATTTCGAAGAACACAACGTTAAAGCTAAAAGTGACAATATTTTTTATTTGGAGTTTTCGGAATGCTTTCATTTGAATTGTGCCAAAAAAGTTTAACGGCGCCAGATTTAATTAAAGACTTGCTTGTTATACTGTATCTTTTCTGATAAAACGTATTCTTAGAACGTCCCAGTTTGTGTACCAAATTAGAACCGTGTACTATAATGTAAATATCTATATTTATGGAACATAGAAGATATATGTGAAAAACTATTGTTGAGGGAATTAATTGAAAGAAGTTATCAATTAAAGGAACATTTATATTTCATAGAAATTATAATATACGTGCAATAATAATTGAAAATTATTGGATATTTTTTTAATGTAGTTAAAAAAAAATGGAAAATAGTGAAAAATAGTACAGTAATTATACAATTAGCTTCCAAGCTAACTACCGTATTAAATTAACTTTAATGACTATATTACAACTTAAAATATACTTCAAAACAACCCTTCGAGGTCGCATCGGAACACGCCGACCGTACTAACTCGTTAAGCCTACTATATCTACCCCTCGATGCGCGAAAATTCGGATTTGATTAGAACTCACATTCTTTTAACCTCTCTCGTGTAAAATCCATTAAGCTATAACAGTGAAAACATTGCTTATACTATACTGATTGTAAATTATTTAAAAAGTTTTTTAACTATTCCATTTTTGTTGATTATGGAATCTAATGAAATAGATATGTTTCTCTTCCTCTTAAAATTTTATATTGAAAAAAAGCAGCTACTGGGCTTGTTATACTACCTCTTCTCACCAGAACGCCTTCTTCCAAATCAGTGTCAAGATTCAAGATTTCAAATATTTGTTTGAATGTAGCTTCACGCTCTATCCCGTATATAGCAGATTAGGCCGCTGCTTTACCCTATATCGCCCTAATATATTTTCCAGGCACTGCCTTTTGAGTAGCGGATTTCAATACCGCGGTTTGCATCGATACCAGAGCCAAGAAATGAAAATATCAAATATTTCATTTTTAGTGTGGGTATTGAACCCACATCCTGTCGCTTTGTCGCCTTGTGCCTCTGCGCTACGTGTGACTTAAATATATAGTCGATTATATTTCCTTAACTCAGATTCGAGTTAATAATCACTGCGTTGGACATATACCAATTGTGCCAAATATTACATTTCTACCTAATAATACAATACTATATATATTAAATAAACATAAGTATCTATACTAATACTAATATAATAAAGCGGAAGAGTTTGTTTGTTTGTTTGTTTGTTTGTTTGTTTGAACGCTAAGATCTCTGGATCTACTGGATCGATTTACTTTGTTTTTGTTTTGTATGAAAGCTGCATTCTTCAGAAGTGCTATAGGCTATATAATATTACATTACACATATATACTAATAAATTAAAATACTTTCTAATTTGACATGCAATTTATTCTGCCATGTTAATAACAACCGTCGTCGCTACGCGACCGTGTTCGTTACCGCGTCATTTTGATATTCATCCTTATGAAAATAAATATAATAGTCACTTTTAGCATTTCATCTAGATTGAAATTATATTTCTATAGAAATTATATTCTTATATTTCAAGCAGGCGTAGCCGCGTCCAGGTCCGCTAGTAATCAATAAAGATCGTTACTTACTCAAGTTAATACATCCCTATATCCTCTGTATTCCACAAAGCCGGCACTTTAGCGGCATTTGCATCGAAAAAACAACTGGCAATCCCGCAATCTACGAAACGACGTACAGACATACCCTATTTTATTATCAGCTTCGGATATTCTATCCCCCAAATAAATAGGATTCCTATCCCGCGGGGTTTTGGATTCAAATTCGATGTAACAATACTGTCTAATCTGTAGAATCGAGCCCTCCTCCACAGAATAAATGTGGCAGAAATGCTATTGTTGGATTTAAACCTCTTTCGTTAAAACTCGACGGTATCGGGTCTGTGGGGTCTGTGGGGCTGCCTTATCTCTTATTGTGACTTTATTATAATTAAAGATTGCTGATCTTGTTTGTGGTACCCGGAGGTGTTCGTCGATATTAATTGTTATGTTTTTGTTGTTGGTACCTTCTGTGTATTACAATTTCATATTTTTTAAGGGAATTGAAATGTAATTTCTAAATTATTTCTTGTTTATTTAAATTTATCGTTTAAGTTTAACGTTCGAAAAAAATGAAATATATGATATTTTTTTTGCCTTTTACTGCTAGTAATGTGTGGATAAACCTAAAATTTGATCAGTTAGTAGAATATGTAGTAATAACTATCAATACTAGTGAGAACTGTGTTACTAGAATAATTTATTATCAGAGATTTCGCATGAGCTACCCATCATAAAATCAATGAAACGATAAATCGTAATTTCAATGAACTACGATTTATCGTTTTACCTTTCTGATTTTGTATTAGGTACTGACATAAACCAATTGGTAGCAGATTTAGGATAGAAGAAGACTATTTTAAGCCACCAATTTATTTAGCATTTTTTGGATTATCGTAATATAAAAACGGCTTCACCCTTTTTCCTGCATATATAACGTCACGTTTTGTCCAAGAGATCGGTTGTATCATATTACACGGTAAAAATAATTCATTCCTCTCAATAGGAATCGAACCATCACAACCATCGTCGTCGGAAGCTGACTCGCTGCACTACGACATCCTCGTCTAGGATTAACATAATATTTCATAATTACATTTCAGCATCACAATGGCTCTCATCCATATAGAACCTACTTCATAAGCATTAGTTCTAATACTATAATACTTGTCACATCTGCTAAATCCATTTCTGCGTACAAAGACGCCGTCGTAGCAATTCTCGTCGTAGACACGATCGACCAACTCGTAGCTCTGCTACGCTCGTAGCCCTTGTAACTACGCTAGCCGCTAGTGTCGTTACAATTCTAAAGCGAAGCTTTAGAATCTATATTCTGCATTTCAGTCTGAAGCGTTAATTGGAAAATTATAGTGTAGCCTGTCTGTCGCTGTGGTACACGGACATTTTGTCCTATACTAAATATTTGAATGAATTAGTTACATGATTTATGTAATTAAGATTATTTATAATCAAAACAGTTATCGTACACGTAATGCCTCGAAAGTTCAACAGAGAATGAGGAACGGAGTGTCTTACCTCTAGTTTCTCTCTGCCTACCCTGCTATATGCGGGATACAACGTGAAGCTGAAAAAAAACTGAAAAATTCTAAATCTTTACCATGTAAAGAAATTAATTAAATTTGAATAAAATAAGTAGCTACTAGGAGTTATTAATTTCTATAGCCTAAGCCTTATAATTACTACTATTTAACGTCTATCCAAATATTGGTTTATCAAAGCGTTATAATTAATGTTCTAGTATATGAATATTTCAAAGAAACAAAATTGGACTAATTTCAAAGAAACTAGGTTAGGGTCGTATTTTCTATTTCACGTGTTCACTCCCAAGACATTGATGCAAGAACCTTTTCTACAGATTGCTCTCACTAAAGCAAACTAGATAAAATCTATTTCTTCAAATTATCCTGAATAAGCGTATGTAGGTAGCAATTTGCTTAACAAACTTTTTCTTTTTTCATTCATACTAGAGTTCTTCGTATGCTAAATATATGGAGATAGTGAATACAATTTGTCCGAGTAGAAGGGAGTCTATTCGTGTCTCAATAGTTTACAAGTGTACTAAATTTTTATGAAACTATTTTTGAATCATAGTTTCTATTTTCTTTTTGTTTTTCTGTACTAGGGGATTTAATTCTATTCCAAGAATATTTATGTTAAACCATACAAAGAGAAATCTTTATATGGTTTAACATTTTGTGGCAATTCTCTCTTATATAATCGTTTAAATTCAGTAGAGAAGAGTGACTTAATAAAAAAATAAATTCTTTCTGCGGGGGAAAAAACAAATGCAAAAAGTTATTGTATATTTAAAAGTTATTTAAATGTCTGAATGTATACAGATAAAAAAATTAAACATTCACTTTCGTTTTGAACAAAGGAATGAAAATGTGTAAATGATATCTCCTGAACTCTTAACAGAGAACAATTAAATTAATGAAAGTACTTCGTTACGATTTTTCCCTTAAGATGCGGAAGGAAGTTAGAATAAATAATTGTCAGAACAAAGCCGTTGCACGAATACTGAAATATTCTTGATTCTAATTCCATTTTGTTATACAAAAGTTATTTTTACTTAAAATTGAAAGAAATGAAATAATGAGGCTAGTCGGGGCGTATATGAGTGTAATCGTAACAGTTTGTGGGTTCGATTTCCACCAGAGGAAATGTATAATTTAATATTTTCACAGCTTCGTGTTGGTAACGGGACAAGCGCGGTGAGCTCCGCTACTCAACACGCAATGCCTTCAGAATTAGTTGGAAAGTAGGAAACGGAAGCGTATTAATACAAAATTTTCAAAGGTTTCTTTTGCACATCCTGCTATGAGGGATAGAGCGTGATGTTAAAAACAATACAATATTATTATCGATTTTTTTTATCGTTTAATCTGTTCAATATAATTAGTCAGGTATATGATCTGAATATAAAAATAAAAAATAAAAAAAATATTCGTTCAATTAATTATAGCTTAAGTGTGGTATTAAAATAAATTATTCTTCTTTAAAAAAACATGAGAAAGTTACAAACTATATTTGGAAATTATTAAGTTTTACAGCTGCATAGTTAAAGTAAATTTATTATTTTTAAATAATAATTAAAAAAGTATCTTAATCTTTAAAAGATATAAAAGTATAGTATGTAATTAAAATTTTATAATAAGCATTTATCTGGCGCCGTCATTGTTTTCTAACGAGCTCAGGTTCAATTTCGTAGAAGATTACCTTTGTTAATGTTTTTAAGGAACTAAGGTGACAAAATAAACAGGAGATTTTTCTGAACTACATAGGAACATATGTATATAAACTAAATAATGTATTTTAAATTCATCTTAATGTATTTTAAAGTTTTTAATTTCACGATGTATCTAGTACATAGCAGAGTAAGCAGAGAGAACTTGGGAACCTAGTTTTAGACACTTAGATCCAATTAAGATACTTCCGCTCCCCACTTTGCGCCTAATTCTGNGTTAAACCATACAAAGAGAAATCTTTGTATGGTTTAACATTTTGTGGCAATTCTCTCTTATATAATCGCTTAATTCGCTAAATTCAGTAGAGAAGAGTGACTTAATAAAAAAATAAATTCTTTCTGCGGGGGAAAAAACAAATGCAAAAATGTTAAAGTATATTTAAAAGTTTTTTTAATGTTTGAATGTATACAGATAAAAAAAATTAAACATTCACTTTCGTTTTGGACAAAGGAATGAAAATGTGTAAATGATATCTCCTGAACTCTTAACAGAGAACAATTAAATTAATGAAAGTACTTCGTTACGATTTTTCCCTCAAGATGCGGAAGGAAGTTAGAATAAATAATTGTCAGAACAAAGCCGTTGCACGAATACTGAAATATTCTTGATTCTAATTCCATTTTGTTATACAAAAGTTATTTTTACTTAAAATTGAAAGGAATGAAATAATGAGGCCAGTCGGGGCGTATATGAGTGTAATCGTAACAGTTTGTGGGTTCGATTTCCACTAGAGGAAATGTATAATTTAATATTTTCACATCTTCGTTTTAGTAACTGGACAAGCGCGGTGTTGAGCTCCTACTCAACACGCATTGCCTTCAGAATTAGTTGAAAAGTAGGAAACGGAAGTGTATTAATACTAAATATTCGGGTTCCTTTTGCACACCCTGCTATGAGCGTGAAGCTAAAAACAATAAAATATTATTATCGAATATTTTTTTATGGTTTAATAAAATTAAAAAAATATAGTGGCAATGTTTATGGCAATATAAATGTTTCGTTCAATTAATTATATATTAATATTAATATCAGTGTGCTATTAAAATATCTTATTCTTCTTTAAAGAAACATGAGAAAGTTACAAACTATATTTGGAAATAATTAAGTTTTACAGTTTAGTTAATATATTATTTTTTAATAATAATTAAAAAAATATCTTAATCTTTAAAAGATATAAAAGTATAGTATGTAATTTAAATTTTACAATAAGCATTTATCTGGCGCCGTCATTGTTTTCTAACGAGCTCAGGTTCAATTTCGTAGGAGATTAGCTTTGTTAATGTTTTTTTAAGGGACTAAGGTAACAAAATAAACAAGAGATTTTTTTATAAAAATTACAACAATATAAGAACTACATAGGAACATATGTATATAAACTAAATAATGTATTTTAAATTAATCCTAATGTATTTAAAAGTTTTTTTTAATTTCACGATGTATGGTACGCTATGTAGATGTAGATGTAGTAGGCAGAGAGAACCTGGGAATCTAGTTTTAGACACTTAGATCCAATTAAGATACTTCCGCTCCCCACTTTGAGCCTAATTCTGGAGGCATTGCATGTAGAATGGCTCAACGCTGCTTGCCTCGAGTGGAAATCGAACCCACACCTCGCGTAACGCTACAGTAATGTTAAAGTCGTAAGTTTATGCCGTTGCGCTACATCGGCCTCCAGGCATTTTATTGTAAATGTTTTTTCTTTTATAATGTAGCTTAATACATTTTACATAAACTAATATAATTATTTAATTTAATAAGCTCTCAGAGTGCGATTGTAATTCACATATATAGAAATTAATGAAAAACTTTCACGATATTCCACACAAAAATCAACTTCCAACACAGAAGAATAATAAACAGATGCTGCTTATTTATTTACATAAAGTGGAACCAACCAGATCTATAATGAATAATTACCACAGTTTAATATTGATGAGGGCTTTTTATTCTCAATCCATGAATACATTACGGTTCTCATCTCGTTGCCTTTAGATAAGATGAAATTTCGTAGAAATTCAGACAGAATAAACTTCATTATTAGAGCTTAACATCTTATTCGCATTTTAAAAATATCTTTTGTGGAAAAGACAAAGGAAATCTAGGTATTTACATATTTTTCTGATATTATCTTTATTTATATTGTTAATTCAGTATAAAAGCGTATCACTAAGTATAGCTTATATGGAACCAGCATAAAATTATTTATTTGTGATAATTTAGAAAACTTAGGTTCATCATCTCAGTAAATTATATGTTAAGTGTTATAGTACATTTACTTAACAAATATTTCTGATATAGAAAGAGCGGTCTATTTTAGTCTATTCTTAGGGGCCCTTTCTAATATGAACCGAGATTTTGTACCTTCACCCTTCAAATATGTATAATATAAAATAATAACTATTTTTAGAAAATATATGTATGTATATGTAAGAATTTCAAAGACAGTGTCCTTAAGTGCTTTATCAAATACTTCTTGCGGTCGCTCTGAATAATTTCAATTGAAAATATTCTCTAGAACTTTGCAAATAGTTTTGAAATTACTTTGCGCTTAAAGCTTATTAGTTCTGAAATGAAAATTTACTTTAAAGAATTTTTATTGTGGCTAAAACTTAAAAAAACGTATTTCTTTTGGAATTATTAGAATTTTTTTAATAATTGCTCTTTTTGAATTTATAACAATAAAACAGAATTTCCTCTACCATAACAACTCCTCATAAAAAAAACTTCTCAATTTGACCCAAAATATAAAACTCATCGTTATCATTCAAAATAGATATGACAAAAGAAGTACTTTAAAAGTATAACAATATTTCTCGTAGCGCCAGTAGCGGGTCGTAGCTTTTCGTAGATCCGCTACGAAATTGCTACGCGCTACGACAACCTATTTGACAGTCGCTATAAATTACATGATAATGCTCAACGTTGCAAAGTCAGGTTCGATATTATGGATCACATGTTGGGAGCTCGTCTGACTCATGACATTCATTACTTAGAGTTTGTGCTTACAAACTTTTTCATATAATACTTTCAAGGCCTGCTATATATTAAAATATCTTGTTTCTTGCTTGTCACGGCGATTATGAGGTTCAAATAATTGTAATAAGAATTATTGAAGTATTTTAACATATTATTGTTATATACTTTAAATCTATATATATAAAATCGAAAGGTCACTCACTCATCACGAGCTCTCAGAAACTACATGTGCTAGGAATCTCAAATTTAGCATAGGAGTTACTTATAGGACGTAGGTGCTCGCTAAGACGGGAATTTGCAATATTCGACTTCTAAGGGGTTGTTTTTGGGGTCGAAAGTTTGTATGAAACTTCGTTACTACAAATGCTAGGAGTCTTAAATTTTGCATAACGTCACTAGGACATAGTCATGGAGACAGAAATTAATAATAACATAATTCACGCGGGTGAAACCGGGAGCGGGCCGCTAGTTTATTTATATATACAAAAGGTTACATATATTTTTAGAAAGAAAAAAAGAAAAAATAACTCTCAAGCAAATATTAGCAATTCTCTGTTTATATTAAGTATATGTTATATCAACATAGAATAATATTCTAATTAATAAAAAGTAAATCACAAAGCTCAAATTATTTGCATATTTGCCGACCTCCGGCCACTTTGAACAGAACTCGAAGACCGAGTAAAATACCGACGGAACGAGTTCCCGAGGTTTTGTACTCCCAATGCATCGATAGTTAATTAAAGTGCAGCTACAAAGGGTTATTACCATAGCCTGCCTTCACTACTTATGCAGGAATATTGTTAAGTAAACGAATAATTATTATTGGACTCTATTAAATTGGTTTCGATCATCGTTGTTATTATAGAGTTAACGCCAACTCGTTATATTCTGTGAGCTTATATTGTATATGTTTATTGTTGTTATATAATTATATTATATGTTATTATATATTGTGCTTAAAATAAGGAGTGGGGAGAAAGAGACAATTATATTATTGATTCTTAATTGAGGATAAGGTAAATTAAAAACTAATTATATGTTTCATGTCAAATACAACAAAAATATTTGTTGGTGGTATAAAAATTTGCTTTAAAGCAAACACTCTATTTTTAAATTATACTATTTTTTTGTTTATTTGAGTAAATATTTCATATATGACTAAATGGAATCTTCAAGTAAGTTAAGTCTTTACTATGCTCTAGAGTACAGTAATACTAAACCATTGATGTTAATTTCGATATTTTTATTTAGTCTTGAGATAAATGACAGAGAGACATACAGACAGACAACAAAATGTTTCTATAATGGTTCCTTGATATTTCCTTTTATCGTACAAAACCCTAAAAATAGGCCAACACCACCAAATAACCACCCATAGTCCATTATAGTTATTATGTCTAACGACGCTATATTTTTCAGGTGAAATGAACTGAACAAAAACTTACCTACTTTGGTACCTCCTATTTTAATAAATACCAGAGGAGGTTATATTGGTTTATGTCTAAAGCAATTTATAACTTTTCTTTTTGTTTTTAATAATATCACATACATATTTTAGAATATTATTTTTATTATTAGACTTCAAGTTACTTGGATAGTTGGTTTTATCGGTTATTAAGTTTTATGATGCAATATGTTTTATTAAAAATAAAATTGGACCTTTAAATATTAATTACATTTTATAATTATATATGTATTATAATTATATACACTCATAAAAATAATATGTTATATTACTAGCACTACAGAAGTTCAATACAGTATTAAGTGTACTCGTACAAAAGCTGTCGATACACATATTAATGCAATATCCTTGGCTTGGATAATCCCGCAAAGGGAATCAGCGCTACAAGTACGCCGGCGTTAAGCCCCGACTTAAAACAGTGAAGTAATTAGAAACGGCGGCTTATAGAATTTACTGACCTCGCCTTCTATCGTCTAAAGAAGATATTGGAGATTTTACTTAGTTTAACGGTTGCCTTTTATTTGAATTGTTTTGTAAATATCCTTTTATGCGTTTAGGTTGTACAATACAAAAATCGTCATTGCAGGTTTTCCTTGTTATGGTCCTTTTTTTTAGAACTTAAAAAGTTAAAACTTAAGAAGTATAGATAAAAATTCCTTTATTATTAGAACTAGTTGTTAACTAAACTTTGACTTTTTAAAGTTGTGAGTTTTTCATTTCATTTAGTTTTCGTTGTAGCCATTATATACGAATAAATTCACTATTTCTTTAATTGCTATATTGTCAATTTGGCAGGAAAATTATCTATTTTTACTATGACATTGATTCAGTAGGTATATTAGTATTAAAAAATGGTATTTCCAAAATGTTTTTTTATTATCAACGTACATTGTAAATTTCATTTTTATAGAGTAAAGTGTAGAATGTATACTCGTGCAACTAAATCCTAGTTTAATCACAAGAGATATTTGGGTCTCAGTCGCCGTTATGCATATCACATCTTAGCTTGTTTTACTAAAATTACGTTTCATAAAATTGTCGAGTTTTGTATAAGTGGAAATAATAATGTATTATATTAAACTAGTCGTCATCTACAACTTTGTTTATATGTATTTTGTAAAATAGAAAATTCTGTTTCTTTTTACAGGTCTCTTACACTCTCTTACTTATTTATTTAACTCTCTAAGTTCTGTAGTTTCGTCGATGCTTATTATTTTATTAATATTTTATTTAAGCGTTGAAGCATAATATTAAATATATTTATAATATACTAATGTTGAAACTACACCAAATTCAAAGTTAGTCTTTGAACAATATGTGTAAGCCGCATTAAGTTTTGAGCGTTGCAAATTTAAATTCTGTTATATGAATATTTGTGGCGATAATGAAATTTATTTAAATATGTTTTCCATTAGAATAAGTTATTTTACATTTTTTCATACCGTTGTTGGTTTCCGCCACTTCACTTCACTTTGGCGCGCGAATACCAAAATGGGCATAAAGTAGACAACGGAATGTCTTATCACTAGGTTACCTTTTTAGAAAACGTTTAATATATTTTACGTAGCGGGATTTGCACCCGCGTGTCTTGTTTACCATTCTAGGCGCTACAACCGCTAAGCCTATATGTTCTACTAATCATCCTTATTCCACACTTAGGACAATACCACGAAAAAAATGTGGACTCTTTAAAAATGTTAAAAAAATATTTAAACTTTTTAATTTTTCTACATTTACATTTAATCTTTCTAAATTCGCTCTGCCTACTCTGGTTATGTAAGAGAAAACGTGAAGCTGATTTAAATTACAAATACCAGAAAATACTCTATCCGCATAGGAAGAAAATCATTCACAAATATATTTAGAAGTCCCAAAACAATCGATGTACAATGATAATATCCCGAAGCTATTATTGTAAAAATGTTGACCGACCGACCCTACAGGTACCCTTTCGAATTTACATTTGTTCCAAAACGAATGAGCCATACGATTTGTATAAGATCCTATCAATTGCTTCGCTGAACGATGTTATTTATTCGTCCATTTGTATAGTGATTAGACGGTAGTACCTAAGTTACATGTACAGTGTTTGGGTGTTAACGCGACGGTTATGGGTTTGATTCCTACTCGGGGGATATTTTTTCGTTTCCTCGCTCTGGTAACAAGATAAAATGCGTTGAGTTCCTCTGTATCTCAAAAATAGGCAAATCAACACGCTATACGGGTATAGTGGGTATGTAATTTTCTATTATAAACTAATTGTCTTCCTAAAAAAGCACAGATTAAAAAAGTTTTTTATAAGATTATAAAGTCTAATTCAAATATTAATTAAAACATAATACAATTCTAAGTATAGAAATTTTATTAACATTGCACTTAGCTAGTTACGACTAGTTATCGAAAAAAAAAACATAAATAACATATATACATACAAAACTTACAAAACGTACATTTGTTCATGTCAGATTACAATCAAATTAATGAGAACAATTATCAACACAATATAAACTTTATAATAACGTAGTAGGACTCAATTTGCTTCGAAACGCAATAATTATAATAAGCTAAGTTTAGTTGCAATTATGATTGCGAGTCCGATACTGCGGCAACAACAGTTGTAAAGTGCATTTATACAACCATTAGAGCGTTTCCCTCACGAACACTACACAAAAGGAACTAGTGTATAACTTGAATGAGATTAGAAAGCTTAATATATCGAATAAAAGCTTAACTTAGAAGAAAACTTATCTTAAGTATATATATAACTATTTCTAATAAATTACTGAAGCGTACCGTTGTAACGCAGTGGCATGTTTTGTTGTAAGAGCGATGATTGTCGGTTTGATGTTTGAATCCTATTCGACAAAATAAATTATTTCTATCCTCGATCTGGTACAATATTAAGCGTGGTTGAACAAATAATGTCTCGAAATAGGGCGAAAAGTAGGGAATAGAATGTCTTAAAACTTCCTCTGACTACGTTTCTTTACGTGGGAGTGTAAGGCTATTTTCATCAAAATAGAAAAATAGAAAATGTCCATTTCTAAATTTAAAATTAATTTAATATTTTGGAAAAAAAAAACATCAACATTATCGCTCAATCTAAATGAAAATAAGTCTTTAAAAATCTCTTTTACTTCCATTCACCATACAACTTATATTGAATGGAACTCAAAGAGATTTTTAAAGAGTTTGTTTATTTTAAGGCCAGTCATGGCGTAGAGCGATATGTAAACATACATGATTTTAGGTTTAAAACCTACTCGAGGAATCGAAATATTGAATATTTTCTCGCTCTGCTCACGTGACAAAACACAAGGTTGAGTACCGCCACTCAACGCATCCAGAACTCGGTGGAAAATCTCTCCTCTAATCTTAACGAGAACGGAGTATCTTAACACTAGATTCTGAAGTACTCTCTGCTTACCCTGCTATGCGTATACAGCGTAAATCTAAAAAAATACAACATGTACTTCTCAACTAAGAAAGTAATGAAGGCATAGTTACCAAGCAAATTCTAACTAAACTCACAATATTATATAAAATATGTTAAAATTGTAACATTTTACTTATAGCCCCACGTCGTACGTAGCTGACTGACACCGGGTTTTAGCACGACGTAGCTTTCATCACAAGCTTTACAAAGCTACACTAATGATCTGACACACCAAGTCTAGCTGAGATGAAGTGTATTTAACATATGTTGGAAGTTGAAATGAAAAGTTATTTTATACAAAATTATAATATATTACTCAAATATGTATGTTTTATTTATACTATGCTGATTTTGAAATGAATTTATTGATATTAAAAATATACTTATAATATATGGTTAAAAGTTAATGCCGACCAGCGCAAGCCTCTACTTGTAAATGTGATGGTTCGGTTGTGGGGTCGATTCCTTTTCGGAGGATTGAATTACTTTTACTTCTTTACTCTGGTAAGATAAAGCGCAATGATAGAAATAAGTAGAAATTGATGGACAGAGTGTAGATAGATAAATAGATAGATAGATAGATAGATAGATAGATACTAGATTTATTCTGCCTATCCTGATGATGATGATGATAATTTTATTTTGGATACAGCGTAAAGGTTAAAAAAAAGAACAATGTAGATATCATGTCATAACAAATTAAAGCTCACTTCAAGAAACAAACATAAGTTATGGTAAATATGAAGATTTTTTATTTTTATCTTCTCCATTAACCAATCGTACCAATCACCCAATAACACAGATGTCCGGCACTTCAAGTATTCAATTGTATTTAGTTTGTTTGGATAAACGAGTTAATCTCAAAAACTAATGGTTTAAATAAAAAACACCTTGGCCCACTTAGCGAAAAAGATTGATTGATAACTGATTTAATGTAACCCACTATATCTAGAATTGAGGTACCATCTGCACTAAGAATGTGGGATAGCTATACAACAATTAGTTTCTTTCCTTACACCATGCGGGCGAAGCCGCAAACAAAAGCTAGTATATAATATATTTATATAAGTTAACACACAAGTTCATCCTTTAAAGTTACCTGAAGGGAGCTTTAACGGTAAGCTCGACTAAGCTAGTCGCTCTAGTTCATTAGAGGCATGTTCCTGAAGTCGAGCCTCACCGGCCGCGGGCCGCGGGCTCGCTCGTCACCTACTGAAGTTCTCTCAGAACAAGTATCTTATAACATTCCTGAGATATATTCGTTATACAACAAAGAAGTGGAAGTGTTAGAATATTTTTAGATATGCATATTTGTTGAATATGTTCTTTTGGAGAGTAGCTCTTGTCTGTGAACATGCTGAAAATATTTCTGTATAGTAAATATGAGGGTAGAGGTATTTTTTTTTATAAAAAATGCAAAACTACAATGTAAAGGAAATTTACTATTATTTTAAAGGAAAGATAAATTATAATAATTATTATTAAATTACAAATTTATTATTACTTTTTATTGTAGTGGAAGTGACATACATAGACTTCTAAAAATCTTTTTCTTTTAGCTTAAGAATATTCGAACTATCAATTGGTCATTATAAATATATTGAAAGAAAGATTTTTACGACACGAATCTCAAATAAAACACTATACTTTTACAACATATCAAATTTAATAAAAATAAAAAAAAACGATTTACATTAAATTCACTAACAATTCAATAAAAATAATATAATATAACAAAATTATATATAAATCACGAGTGAGTGATGTAACACTCCCTCGGTCGGTTGACGTCGCGATAAGGCGTTATGTTACACTGTAATGAAGTGCCGAGAGACCCTCGCTCGTCTTATATTTTGATACGCCTACAGATTAGATGGAAATATAATTTCGCCTTAGAGACTGGCCTTCTGTACGCTGTATAATACAATGTTAGTGTAACCTTCGAGATTGTTTATTTATCTTTATTTACCTCCTGAGCCTTGTGTAAGATAATTTTGTGTGGGATTGGGATTTCGAAGTTATTTTTATAATTAATTGATTATTATGAAAATTGCTTGTTTCAATTTTAATCTTTTTCCCATAGAGCAAAAACTAGAAAATCTACCCACTCTATTCTCTAGTTTTTATATAGTACATAATGTCTACGAGTATAGAAAGTTCACAAATGAAAATATTTCGTTTTCTCAAATGGGAATCGAACCTAGAACCTGACGCGTAAATAGTCACACGCTTGTGATTCTACACCGTGACTAAACTCATCTTAATCTTTTCTTTATAAATTTAAAAAATAAACTCAAAGATTATTTTATAAATTAGACATCAAACCCAGGACCCCACTGATTGCAGCAACTGAACTAAAGTGGTTTCATTCGCACGAACAAGGAGATTACAGTCGTCGACTAAACTAAGTAGCGGTGGCTTAGTTAATAGCATTAAATGAATGTCAAACCATAAATCTTATCAACGTCAAAACTAGATCTTGATTTATCGTTCGTAATGCTCAGTAGAGCGTCTATTATGACGCAGCCTGCATTGCAATAGCAAGGGCAGTGGTTACAGATTCGATATTATTATTATTCTATTTATAATAACATTTTAATTAAATTTAATGTTAAAAAAAGTCTGAATAATAAATTTCTAATTAAAGTGTGATGATTAAAGTAACAAAATATTTTCTTTTTATATGTATTTCCGGGTAAAATAATCTAGCCTAATCATTTTTTTTCATTAATTTTTATTTTTTAATTTATTATGGTTAAAATTTCTCCGATGATATTTTTTTAAGAATTTGGAAGGACAGCGAAGAACACTGGCTTTACAGTAAGTTATGGATGCTTACTTTACAATATGCAGGATAAGGCAAAAGCTAAACACATTTTTTTATATACAATAAGCTAAGGATATGAAAAATAAAATGAGATGTAGGCCATTGTAGCACAGGGGCACAAACGTGCGACTGTAAACACGACGGTTGTGGGTTCAATTTAATCTGGGAAACCTAAGTGTCCCAAATTTCCTTAGTGTCGTAATAGGAGCAGAGTGTCTCAACACTAGGTTCCCGAATTTCCTCCACCTAGCATGCCAAGTACACACATAAGGTGAAGCTAAAAAAATGAATTAATAGTTTACTATAAGCTACTACTTTTTCATATTGTTTTCTACCGTCTCTACCTACTCTACATTGACAGACGTTTATATATTTCATACGATTTTTCATTTTATAAGAAGCCTCTAGCAATGAAAGCATTCAGATTCATCGCATATACTACACTTGACGCCACACGCATGCTATTACGAAGGCCATTGAAACCGCAAAATTAGACTGAGCGGTAGCTCTCTAATGGAAGCCGTTGTTCCAAATGTACTACGAATTACGTACCGTATTTTATTACTTCGATCATTATTTTGTTGAAAATACGCTTGTTTATCAGAAACATTGATAAATGAGAGTATCGTATAAATATACATATTTTTATTAGATTTCATGAAACAAAATCTGGATAAATGTCAAATATAAATAAATATAAAAGTTTTACGTTGTGTCCCACTCACAGCAGGGTAGGAAAATGGAACCTAGTGCTAAGACACTCCTTCCCCATTTTCCGCCGTATTTTAGAGGCGTTGCGTGTTGAGTTGCGGAAATCAACGCCGCGTGTTTTTTTATGTATGTATATAAAAACAAATTATAGTTAGATTAGTTCAGTTTCCACTTTTCATGTAAAAATCATAAGCTTATTGTTTAGTGGAAGGCAATGCCACACTATTACTTTTGTTATTTATTCTAATCACAAAACTGTTATGATTTGAAATTGCTTTTAATTCTTTTTTTAATTTTAATTTTATCTCATATTTTACAAACACTACTCTCTCTCTCTCATATCCTGCTATATGCGGGATAAATAACTAAAAACTGTTTATATTCTGTATACAAACATTAATTAAGGATATGAAAAAGTAAAATGTTATTAAATTATTGTTGTTTAATAAACTCTTGATAAACTTTGTATAATATAACAGTCTATATTATTTTTATTCCTTGTTTCCTTGTATTTTTACTTCAATTTTGCTTAGCGACTATTCTGAATATTCTATTAGATTCTGTTTAATATATATCTAATGTCTTAAATAAACATTTTCTTTATCTTTTAATAGGAACCCAATAGGCATTACGTGTTGAGTGGCGTAACTTAACACCTAGAAAATTCGGTCTCAATACGATCTATGGTCGATGGTCCTAATATAATTAATATAATAATATAAAATAATTTGGCCAGGCATCATTTTTTCTTTGAAACTCTGAAAAAAACTTAACACAAATGGAATTCAAAGATTAAAATCGATACGAATCTAAAGCATTTTGTTGCCCCATCAATTGTAACTGTAAATTGAAAGATCATGTTTGTAAACAAACGACGCGGGCGTTTTAGACAATCGCGATTTGAATGATGGATGCCTTTTTAATGTATGGGTGGAGTATTTTACGCTTTACGCAAAAAAATGTATTTGCGTAAATTTTTATGGGAAAAAGAAAAGGAGGCTTAGGGAAAAACATTTAGGTATTTTTTTTTCTTACTTCCGGATTTTGTCAATACAAAAATAGATACATACTTGTATCAATAACAACGGTAATAAATGTAAAGAAAATTATTAAATAGTTCCTGTACTATAAATAAGATTTTATTTATTTAATTATGATTTAATAAGAAAGTAAAAAAGGTCGAATAAACGAATCGAATGTTAAGATTTTCAGAGAAAATTCTTAGAAAATCTTAGATTATTCCTTTTAAATAATAAAATACAATATTATGAACAAGTAAATAAGGTTAAGTACAATATAATAACGAAAAAAAAACAAAATATTCTTTACTTATACAAAATCTATAAAAGTACCGCATCGAAAGATTCTTAATAGTGCTCTCGAAATCTGTCACTGGTTTACTCTCAGTAGTCTCTTATTATTTTTTGTTACCGATATTGCTTCGCATTCACTATTAACGTCTTTGGATTTAAATTGCAAAAGTACTTTTGATTTATTTCATTCGAATATTTAAATTACAATGATTCATTTTCATACTTAACTTGTTATTGACGGTTTTATATAGCTTTGAGGAAAGTTTTATATTATTTATCTACAATGCGAGAGTGAGAAATGGAGAGATACTACCTAGCTAGGTGCTTGGGGTAAATATGAAACTGAAAATATGTTATAAAAGAGTTTTATTAATAATACCTCATATAAGACCGCACTGCTCGAGCTCCCTCCTTACTCCTCAGAATGGGAATGGGCTACAACTCTAAACATATTTATTAGTTCTTTAAACTTAAATTGCTTCACTAATAGTTGCAGTAAACTGGGTTCAACTGGCAAGCAAGTTTTCTCGCTACTTGAAATATTTTCTGGTTTGCAATTATTATTATTGTTAATTAGCTTTTTAAGTAAATACTTAGCTTACTTACTTACTTGAAAAAGATAGGTATTGGTTATTTTTAAAACATCCATTCGTAACTTCATATACTATGCAACCTGAAAATCAACTCTTATAATTTCTATATTAGCATTCAAGTTCCAATTAGGAAAATTAATATTTTCTCTTCTTCGCTCTGGTGTCGAGGCAAAAGCGGGGCGTTGTGTTCCGCCACTCCCTCACACAATACACACATCCAGAATTCGGCGAAAACTGTAAAATGGAAATGTTTTAACACTACGTAGTGTTAGGACACTCCGTTCCCAGATTCCCCTGTCTACTTTCCTATGTGCGGGATACAGCTTAAAGCTAAAAAAAACGAATATTACATGATTTTCTACGATATTTTCTATTAACATATAAAACAAAATATTAACATATTATTTTTAGAAGCCCCAATTTCGCACAGGCTCGACTACACGGATAAAGTGTAAATGTTTCCAAAACATCAATATTTTGGTCAAAGCTTTGTGACCGAACGAGGGCGGCGTGTTTGTCTCGTTGTATGGAGGTTGGTGCCTTCGATCAGTGATTTATAAAGGCTATGTCAGGTTTGAATTGTAGCGCCGACTAATTTGACTTCTGAAAGCGACCTTTTATGAATTTCTTATTGAAAATCGGTGATGATATTGTTGTGACACAGTTTATTCAAAACTTAGGAAATGCCAAAGTAAAAAAGTGAGTGGTAGAAGAGGCAGCTGAATTCCTCAATTGACTTTCTTTATGCATGAAGAGGTTAATGATAGTGGACGAGGCCCAAGAGGTATGCGGAGATTGCATTGTTTAACGCTCCGGTCTCTCTGATTAACTCGCCAGGAAGCGTCAACCTAAAAAAACAATATTAGAAAGTTATTTTAATTGAACTCACACTATTTTGTCAGCAATTTTCACTACAGTATAGAGGTCCAAAATTCCAGATACACAGCTTCGTTATTTGTCCCGTAGAGAATGGCAGTGTTGGTGATAACAAGTGAAGGAGGGGTGGAGTGGGGG
>JAKRZM010000675.1:207674-226247 GCA_036379175.1 Heliconius cydno galanthus | reverse complement strand
TTGCGTAAATTTTTATGGGAAAAAGAAAAGGAGGCTTAGGGAAAAACATTTAGGTACTTTTTGTTCTTACTTCCGGATTTTGTCAATACAAAAATAGATATATATCAATAGCAACAGTAATAAATGTAGAGAAAACTATTAATATTTTTAAGTAATTCCTGTACTATAAATAAAATTTTATTTATTTAATTATTAATTAATAAGAAAGTAAGAAAAAAGATCTAATAAGAAAATTCTTAGAAAATCTTAGACTATTCTTCGAATATTCCGTTTAAATAATAAGATACAATAATATGAACAAGTAGATAAGGTTAAGTATACTATAATAATACAATAACATAAAAAACAAAATATTCTTTACTTATACAAAATCTATAAAAGTACCGCATCGGAAGAATTTTAATATAATAGTGCTCTCGAAATCTGTCACTGGTTTACTTTCAGTAGTCTCGTATTATTTTTTGTTACCGATATTGCTTCGCCTTCGCTATTAACGTCTTTGGATTTAAATTGCAAAAGTACTTTTGATTTATTTCATTTGAATATTTAAATTACAATGATTTCTTTTTTATACTTAACTTGTTATTGACGGTTTTATATAGCTTTGAGGAAAGTTTTATATTATTTACCTACAATGCGAGAGTGAGAAATGGAGAGCCTTTACACTATCTAGCTAGCTGCATGGGGTAAATATGAAACAAGAACAAGAAAAAAAGTGTTATTAATAATATCTCATATAAGACCGCACTGCTCGAGCTCCCTCCTTACTTCTCAGAATGGGAATGGGCTACAACTCTAAACATATTTATTAGTTCTTTAAACTTAAATTGCTTCACTAATAGTTGCAGTAAACTGGGTTCAACTGGCAACCAAGTTTTCTCGCTACTTGAAATATTTTCTGGTTTGCAATTATTATTATTGTTAATTAGCTTTTTAAGTAAATACTTAGCTTACTTACATTCGTAACTTCATATACTATGCAAACTGAAAGTCAACTCTTATAATTTCTATATTAGCATTCAAGTTCCAGTTAGGAAAATTAGTATTTTCTCTTCTTCGCTCTGGTGTCGAGGCAAAAGCGGGGTGTTCAGTTCCGCCACTCACACACAATATACACCTCTAGAATTTGGCGAAAACTGTGGAACGGAAATATCTCATAGTGTTAGGACACTCCGTTCCCAGATTCGCCTGTACTTTTCTACAAGTATGTGCGGGCTACAGCTTAAAGCTAAAAAAAAACTAATATTACATTGTTCTATCAACATGTAAAACAAAATATTAACATATTATTTTTAGAAGCCCCAATTTCGCACGGGCTCGACTACACGGATAAAGTGTAAATGTTTCCAAAACATCAATATTTTGGTCAAAGCTTTGTGACCGAACGAGGGCGGCGTGTTTGTCTCGTTGTATGGAGGCTGGTGCCTTCGATCAGTGATTTATAAAGGCTATGTCAGGTTTGAATTGTAGCACCGACTAATTTGACTTCTGAAAACGACCTTTTATGAATTTATAATTGAAAATCGGTGATGATATTGTTGTGACACAGTTTATTTAAAACTTAGGGAATGCCAAAGTAAAAAAGTGAGTGGTAGAAGAGGCAGCTGAATTCCTCAATTGACTTTCTTTATGCATGAAGAGGTTAATGACAGTGGTCAAGGCCGAAAAGGTATGCAGATATCGCATTGTTTAATGCTCCAGTCTCTCTGATTAACTCGCCAGGAAGAAAGCGTCAACCTAAAAAAACAATATTAGAAAGTTATTTTAATTGAACTCACACTATGAAATATTCTACTTGACTGAAGAGTAATTTAACAAAATTTTAATTAAATTTGTAGCAGTTAATAAGCTCAACGCTGTAGTTAACCTTAAATATCAGATGTGCAGAGGGAATCTACTGTAACACTCCATTAGTGTTGTGTGTTGAGTGGCGGAACTCAACGCTGTACTCTACTTTAACTTGTCTACATAAATCTTTAAAATTAAAAAAGAAAAAACACTGCAAATGACCACATCATATTATGTTTATTTTTCATTAGTATTTTGTCAGCAATTTTCGCTACAGTATAGAGGTCCAAAATTCCAGATACACAGCTTCGTTATTTGTCCCGTAGAGAATGGCAGTGCTGGTGATAACAAGTGAAGGAGGGGTGGAGTGGGGGAACATGGAGGGGGGGTTGTTTGTGCACTGTCATTGTATTGATGGCTTCAATTCGGCTTATATCCAAACTATTCTACCATGGGCTATAAAGATCGCTGCGTGCACAATGATAGGAACGGTGAATGACAAAAATAGCTGGTCCTATTTCTCCAATAATTGTTTAAAATATTTGCATTTAAAAGGCATTGTTATGGTTTAAGCCTTTGTAGGAAATATTAGACAGGTCTCTCACTGGCTGGGTTTAGGTTAGGTTAGGCACGTTTAGGTAGAAAGAAACTAGTGCTATATCACTCCGGTTTCCAAGTATCAATGAGGAAATTACAATAATTTATTTCGCCTAAGTGGGAATTTAACGACCGCCTACTAAATTAATTAATGAATTAATTTAAAATCTCTAAATATTGAAAGACTGTTCCCATTAAAATACTCCCGTTCCCACTTTCCGCCAAATTCCATAGACGCGTGTTAAGTGACGGAATTCAACGCCGCGCTGCCTCGTTAAAAGAGCAAAGAAATTAAAATGTCAAATATTTTGAATGGGAATCGAACCTATAACTTATTACGCTTACAGTCGCACGCTTGTCCCATAATAATAATAATAAGATATATTTAACATGAAGATTAAGGTCAAAAGACAATCGCGAATATCTGTTGTGTGCACGAAGAGCCACGACCGACAAAACAACAATACACCATTTGATCTTCATTGTTTACTTAAAGTTATTGTTTCGCATACAATATGTTTATTGTATAATATATACAGTACAGACAAAATAACAATGTTAGTATATATATTGTTATAAAAGCGAAAATAACCTATATTATAAATAGTATGAACTAGTATAAACTAGTGGGTGGAACTGGTCTTTGAATCGAATGTATTAGGTTAATTAATTATTGATGTTTTTTATATAACGTGTGTGTTTGAGGTTGTTATGGCGCAGAGTGATGCAGCGTGATGGTTGCGGGTTCGATATTTAGTTATGGGAATTAATTATTTTCATTTCCTTGCTCTGGTAACCTCTTTTGCCTACTCTGCTATATGCGGGATACAGCGTGAAGCTGTGTTTATATTTGAATATTATTATTTCAATTTATAGATTAGATAAGATAGAATTCACTCTCTCTCTCAATTTCTACTTTTTATTAATAGATTTATAAAATATATATTTTTTAAATGCATAAAATATTTTTTTTCATTTATAACAACGTTTAAAAAAAAATAACTTTTTAAAACTTTTTTTTTTCCTTGGTCATAATGTTTTTATCTTTATACTTGCCCGAGTTGTTCTGACAGGTAAATAGATTTTAATGTGACTTTTATTGCTAGTTGCAAAACTTTTAACGGCATTTTTAAAGCCATTTTAATTCACAAATTTAAAAATTCCTCGTGAAAGAATTTCATCTTAACTTATTATGGAAATTTAAATTAGTATTTTTAAATGTTTAATATTTGAAATTACTTAAAATAATCTTAATAATAATTGTGTGAGTACTTAATTAGAATGAACATTGGGTTCCTGCCTATCTTGCTTTCTATGGGGTAAAGAGTGAAGCTATAATTTTTTTTGCTTTACGCTCCTCATATATCAGATTAGATAGAGTCAATAGTGCAGAGACACTCCGTCCTCCACTTTCTAGCCAATGTTCGAGACTTTACATCTTTAGTGACCGATGTCTAAGAAATTAAATTGTACTTTCTCTAAGAGAAATCAATTCCCTTCAGCTACGCTGTATGAAGAGTGATGGAGAATACGTTCACTTCCTATAAATCGACGGAACTAATATCTTATTAGATCATCAATTTAACAACAAATACGTACAAAACTTTACAACCTTGCATGTTCTTAACCCACTAAAGCAATTACCTTTATAATTTAATAAAAACAACACAGCTAGTACCAGAGACCTCGTGACCCAAATACGACGTCGGTCAGTGAAGCAGGATAAACAGGAAACCATTGATCCGGTGATATCTGTCGACCTCTTACATGCCGATACACGACTATAAGGATTCTAACTATTACATGTTTTCTTGTGAAGAATAAATGGGCTACTTGCATTTTTTTATTTTATTCTTTTCAGGTTTAAGCAGGTTATGCATAGGGAACCTAGTGTTAAGACACTCCACTCCCCACTTTTCGATAAATTATGGTGGTATTGCGTGTTGAGTGGTGGAGCTCAACACCGCGCTGCCTCGACACCAAAACATAGAATTGAAAATATTAAATTTATTTCATTGCCTAAAGTCGAAATCGAACCTGCAACCCTTGTGCCATAAGTGGTGTCATAGAAAAAATAGAAAAGCGGAGTATACAAAAATATCCTAAAGAAGTTTTAAATATGAGAACAATAAATATTTTGTATATAATAAAATATATAATAATTGGTTTTGGGTAAGCTTAAATTTAACTCCAGATAACACATTTTCGCTTTAGTGTGATGGACAGTTCCAAATACTACGAGTACTTCTTAGTTAATTCGATCCCAATTCGATCTCTTACA
Organism: Heliconius cydno galanthus; assembly: GCA_036379175.1. Lineage (NCBI taxonomy): Eukaryota > Metazoa > Arthropoda > Insecta > Lepidoptera > Nymphalidae > Heliconius > Heliconius cydno. The sequence goes on along the minus strand of JAKRZM010000675.1, from coordinate 221,581 downwards.
AAATGCGCAGATGTGTCAAACATACCTTATGACTTAATAATATGCCCTCCAGGAGTGCTTATGCTTTTACGTGACTTTCCTTCGATATATTTGTTTTCAAAGGTCAACCGAGGTTCGGAGCACGGCGTTGAGTTTCGCCACTTAAGACAAAATCTTAAAAAATTATAGGTACATGGGAAACGGATTGCTTAGCTTTAGCTTCCCTCTGCTGTCTCTTCTTCTTCTACATATTTGAAGTATATATCGGGAATCTAATAAAGGAATTGGAAATGTATAGCGCTCAGTGCGCAGTGATTACTGAACTGATTTAGATGAAACTTTACAGAAATATACCTTATAAATCCGAATAACTCATACGCTACAATTTACATAAATATTTACTATAATTTGGCTATAATATAACAATAAGTTTAAGCGGGCAAAGCTGCCTTTAGGTCGCTAGTAATACATAAAACTAAGATCCCATCAAAACATGTCTGAAAAACACAACCAGAATAATAACAAATCCATTGAAAACTTTCAAACGATTTCATTTCTTGTACTAAACGTAATAGAACTTATTATTGCTGAAGGCGCACTAAAAAGAGTTCAAAAAAGGGATGATTGCCAACTTTAACTTTTAGTACTAAAGTTCAAAATTCTTTAATACAATCTTTCAGAGAATAATAAATTTTATATAAGTTAAATCATATCTTAACAGAAGAGACATAAAGTTTAAATTGCAACGACGTAAAGCGACATTTATAGTGAAATTTTCATCCAAAATATACTCTAAATTTATAGCATTAGGATTCAAATTAGTTTAAAGGGATCCGCGAATTCACAGGAAAATGTACTGCAATTGTAACGAGAGGAAGCCATCACTCTTGCCACAATGAAACAAACAAGCACATATTTTTGAAAGTTAGCGGAAATTCAGATGTTTTTATTGTTTTTATAAATTGTTTTTCATATTAAAAGTTTGCAGTTATATAGAAAAAGTTTTGACACGAGTAATTGTGTTGAAAACGATAAAATATGGCAATTTCCTGTAATCTGACTATACCAGTCGTTTAAATATTAATTGCGAATTTTTTTGGAGAAATTTTGATATTATAATTTTTAGAAATAGGCTTTTTGAAAATATTGAAATAATTGCTTATTAAGGCATCCAGATTTTAATGATTCCCCCATATGCAAGTAAATCCTTACGTACTGACATATATATTTGTTTTAACAAGAGAAATTGATAAAAAAAATGTAAAACTATAGTGAAAAGTTATTTCTATGAAATTAAATAAGCTTTATTTTACGACTTTACATGTAATTCAGATTAACTTATATACAGTGTAGGCTAATAAAAAATAATTATAGTTTATACCATTGCTCACTTGTTGCCAAATTTTCAAAAACTTTACGTTTTCGCAATCTACCCAACCTAAAAACTTTTTATACCTGTACTCCGAAAATGAAAATATTTTAAACCTATCAGCCTAATTGGAAATCAAACCTACAATCATCGCGTGAACTTCCAAACATTGTACCACTGCGTCACAATAACAAATCATCAATTATCATTTTTCCTGTAAAACAACAGATATTGCCCGAACATTGAGTGGTTTCCGGTCATTAGTCGCTTCTCTTAAATATTAATATAAACCTAAGGTTCGTTACGCATTCATCTCGAATATTTGTTATGTAAAAATAATTTATTATATTACAGTGATTTTTGCGATTGATTTGACCGATTTACATGGAGTGTTCTTCGACTTAATACAAAGAAATAATAAGCTAGTTCTGCTATATACTTACTTTGTTTATTTTGTAGCTTAACCTTTTCTACCGCATGTATGTAGCTAGTAAGCATTGGGAAACTAGTATTATGGCACACCACTCTCACAAAGCTCGACTTCGACTCGATCAAGAAATTATAATAATTAATTCTTTGGAGTGGGAAATCACTACTTTTGTGTACAGTCGGTCGGACGCGTCGAATACTATTTAATTTGCTTTTAACTTAAATATAGTTATAATATTTTTGTTAACTTAGACATTTTTTCTAAGATGAAAACAGCTTAATTTAAATTTAAACTAAAAACATTGTCATTTTTGCAAGAAATATTAATATAAATCTCAAATTGTTTAAATTTAGATAAATCTTTTTGAGACAATTTATTCTCTTGAGACGTAGTTTACTTTTCATTTTTACAAAAATACACGATTTATTTCAATGAAAGCTACGCCCTGAGACGTCAAATTATAAATTTAGTGCACTTTAACTATTGTCTTAAAGTTATTCAAATGTGCTTAATGTTTTATTCTTTAGAAAATAAGATAAGAGTTGCTAGCTTTTGTATTTTACTTAAAAAGTATTAAATAAACATTATAAAGTTTNATAAAAATATAAATTATACACTCAAATTATTACTATGAATTTGTATTTTGAATAACAGTGATCGTAAGTTCAAATCTCGCTTGAGGTACAGTTATACCTACAGAAAAAGTTGTTCTCTGACAAAAAGCAAAGATGGCCTTTTTAAAATGGTTGGTAGTTGACGATAAAATAAAATAAAAACATGTAAAGCAATCTTAAAATGAAAATATTATATCATAAACCTTCTGTATATTCAAATTTTATACATTTTTTCTTACATAAAAATAAATAGAACATAAATACTTACGTCTCCATTGAACAAACATATCCCTAGAGACATTTTACGTATACAATCTACGTTACGACGTCCCTGTACTAAACGAATACAAAATTGCATGAAATATCTATAAATAGAAGTTTACATGAAATACGCGTCAGCCCGAGGGCGGCACTAAACTTGATGGCACAATATACTTTAATGGAAATCACGCAAATCCCCCGATAAAAAGGTCGATATACAAAAGAAATTGAAATATTTTATTCGTCGTAAACGTCGAGCGGGGAAGCCCCGAAGTTAACAACGACCGCGTACAATAATTACGACGTTCTTTACTACTTGTTATGCAGACGACCTCTCCCCCGCGCCCCCCGCCCGCCCTGGCCGCCCCGCCCGCCCTTGCCTCCGCTACGCTGGCGTGAATACGAAAAACGATAATTTTGTTTTGGTCAGACAACTTGGATAAAACATAAATTTAATATAGATATTGCAAATGACATTGAACTATTAAATGTAAGTACTATGTAGGAATGTATTATGGCCGCCTGATTTCATATATTTTACTCATATATCATTGTACTTTATGATTGCCACTATTGATGCTTATAGCGTGGTGGGACGGCGTCTGTCTGTAAACGTGATGGTAGTGGGTACGACCTCCGGTTCGGAGAATCATGACATATAAATTAAATTGCCTCCAGAATTCGGTGGAAAGTTGGGATAGTTATATAGTTAAAAAATGTAATAAATAATTGAATATAGCATATTTTGATTTCATTCGAATTGCTATATTTTTACCTATTACTATATTTTTGTAGGGAAAGACATCTACTATAAAATTCGTACAGCATTTCAAAGGGGAATCCCCCGTAACACAATTAGAAGGCAACGTTAGTTAAATATTAAGTTAACATTTGCAAAGGGTTAAAATGTATTGGCAAAAGCAAAGTTAAAACAAATTACATTTAAGACATTGCAATGAAATTAAATGTAAGCATTTAATGCAGGAACATGGCGTCATATCAATTTGAGTTGGGGCCGTAACGTATTTCTAATTCAATTATTACGAAGCTTTGCAGACGTTGAGAAGTTAATTTTATTACGGAATTACGGAAAATTATTCCGCGTGGAGTATACATTTACTTGTGTAGGATATAGAAAATGAAGGTATTCATTACAATCTTAGGTTGCGTCATTAAACTATAAGAGCTGATATTACCTACTGTACTTGGATTACTCGTATGAGAAACATTTTGTTTTATATAAAACATTCCATATGTAATACAAACCATAAATATATTATATTTATATGGCCGTCGTCGCAAGTTGCAAGTTTCAGGTTTATTGGGCAAAAAAAAAATTATAAGAATAAAATAATAATTATTTCCCTAAATGAGGCATAATTATTACTTAGATTACAACCTTTCAGGCGTTGCGCTACGATAAGTTTATAGACGTCGTAATGTTATTAACTACTAAAACTTAAGCAGTTTCTAGTTCGTTATAATGAAAATGAATTATTGATTTGTCTGGTAGTCAGCTCCACCAATATTCTTTAAAAAATATTGTTATAGTAGAGCAAAATTACAAGCTTTTCATTTTCGTTCATTTGATGATTCAAATGTGCTTGCAAAAGTTTATTTCAATTAATATTTTTAATAGAATATCTGTCTACCTTGCTATATGCCAGGTACATAAATATAGCAGGGTAGACAGAGAACAAGTTGCTACGATGGATGGCGGTGGAATTCAACGCCGGACTTTTGCATTGGTACCAGAGCGAAGAAAATAAAAATATTAATATATCATAATTAATGAATGAAAAGGGAATATTCTGAGTGGGAACTGGAGCCACAACCGCCGCGATACAGTCACACGCTTGTGTCTCTGTGCCACGATGGCCTCAATACGGCTACTACGGCCTGTACTTATTCATAAAAAAAATATATAATTAGTAAGAAATTCTTCAACTTCCTCAAGTGAGGAAGAAACATTTAGAAAATCTTAACAATAAAGAGAATATATAACGTTCCTCGGTTTAACTGTATACATGTAATGCCACAAATCCTTTACGAGGTTCAATCAAGGCGGAGGATAAGGGAACTCGCAATCTGAGTTACTACTGATAGCTGTTATCTAAACTTGTATATATATATATAGAGAGTATACGTCAGTTTTATTTATTGCCTTATCTGGAACAAGGGGCTTTTATAATTCTTCTTTTCCCTTCTGTAAAGATTTGTGAGTGTAGGTATATTTTTTTAGAATACAATATTTTTTGGATGAAATATGTTTTAAGATCTTAATTGTTGTTGTTACTTGCTGTTTCTAAAAAAAATTTTAATATTTTCTAATTATATTTAAAAAGCATAATATATAATTTGTTATCTTTTTTCAAAAATTAATTAGAAATTAATAAGTTACACTAAAGACATTATCGGCAACAACACAATATAAATTTTCTTTTTAATTAAAAAAAATCATTCGTGCATTTCTCTCATCCTGACAGAAATAACATGATGATAAATCATTCGCAACCCCATTTTCCGCCCATTTAGAGGCATTGCGTGATGGGTGCCTGAATCCGCCTTTATCTAATCTGATAAATATACATAGGTATAGCTATTTGTGTATAATTAGCTATAAATTTTGAATATAATGTAGTGCCACGCTCTATCCCGTATATAGTAGATTAGACAGAGAGAATATAGTGTTTCGAGACTCCGTTCTGCGTACCCCAACTGGATTGTGCGTTGCCTGGCGTGGGGCTGTGGTGAGTGGCGTGGAAAGTAATTTATATTGAATATTTCAACAAAAATATTACCTTTAAATGAAGTTTAGAGCTCAGAATTAGCATAGCATCATTAAAAAATGAATGGAGGGGCGACACTGCTTTCTCTGCCTACTTCCTTGACTCGTCCACTGTCATAAACCTCCATATACGTATTATCCAATAGGTCCTGATGAGTTATCTCCAATATCATGATTACAATATTCTTGATTCGAAGTCTTCCCCTGAAAATGTGATGAAAATTTTAAATATGATTTTTCCCCAGAATAGAGATCGAACAAAAAAATGAGTATTCTCTCTAAATGAACCATTCAGGCATTAAGTATTTATTTTATTGTGGATAATTATCCTAAATCGTGTTTAACTCAGTCGTTGAGAGAACGATATTCGTGTTGCGGAAAGTCCCTTTTAAATTAATGCAAATCTGGGAAAGGTTCGATTTATATCCTACTAAACTCCAAATGAAAATAGACTTTATTAAAAGGAGTTGAAGTTGTATTTTGAATGTGTTTTTATGGTTAGTAGAGTGGTTATTATCAATAATTAAATTGTTAATAGCAAGGACAGCATCTAACATGTTAATTAGTGGACGATTTGTTTAGGTGAGGGGCGAGGTCGGGAAAATGACGTTGTTTTATTATTATGTAATTTGGTGATTTTACAATTAGTTAATGAGTTGATATTGTTTTTTAAACATAAACAATTGAAAATCTAAAAAGCTCGGGTTCAGATCCATTTGAAAACATTTTTTATATGAAAAACGTTGAATTAGTTTCATAAAAACACTATAGAATTTAGCAAAAAAAATATATATGGTACTTATTGTCTTTAGGTAAGCCTAAATTATAATTTAAATTGTGGCCACAGAAATAATTAAGTATTTTTTTAATGCTGTATCCTACGCATAGTACGATAAGCAGCTGGAACCTGGGAACCTAGTGTAAGGACACTTCGTAACCATTAAATCACTTCCACACCCCACTTTCCGCCGAATTCTGAATGATGAAACTGAACGCCACGCCTTGTTACCAGAACGTGGAAATGAAAATATTAAATATTTCATTTCTTACCTTGAGAATCGAACCTACAACCAATCGAGCCTCAAGTAAACAGTTGGAATACCAATTATTATTCCCAAGCTCACCTACAGTAGGTTGTACAAACAAGCCCTTCAGTACTACGAACGGTGTTTAGAGCGGGCTAAATCTAACCAAACATTAACTTAACAAACACCAAATTCAATTACACAAATCAACTAAAATATGCAAAATTCAATGTTCCATCGTATTTCAATATTTGTATTGGATTTGACTTAGGCTTTGATAAATTAGAATTTGGTGTAAACTAGGAAATGCCATATTACAGTAAGTTTAGTAAACAAAGAAAGAGGATTGGTTCACAATATATTTTTTTGCTATTCTCTCTGTTTATTACATCTAGATGATAAAAATATTAAATTAATTGTTTCTTTTATATTAAGTTACTTAATATCTCGTATATTCTGCGAGAAATCGGGAACAGAGTATAATAAAACTAGCTTCCCTCTACATATCCTGTTGTATGGGGGGGACAGATGAATTTTCAAAAACTTCAAAATAATAAAACGTATAACATTTAAATCAGAATTTTTACAACTACATATTTCCACATTTACTTCTTGTTCTATATATACATTTTTATTTTCCTACCTTCCAAAGCTCGAGACCACCACGAATCTAAAAATTAAACATTTGTTTTTTTTCAAGGCTCAGGTGTTATTTTGAAGATGAAATCCTAATTTGCCTAATATCACAGAAAAACATCGTCAAAACAAACAAAATTTACAAAAAGCGTGAGCTCTAACGAATCGCATCTGAATAAACAAACATAGAGACCTATATAATGTAGCTTATTACCACCGAGTTAAAGATCGCGCTCCTACAGCTAGTGTCAGGCGATAATAAACTCTATTCCATAGATAATAGGGGGCCCAAAGTTAATACTGGGACCACAAATTGTCGTTACGTGAGTCTCTTGCCGATGCTAATGACGGGTGATTACTTTGAGAGGGTCCATGGAATTTAGATAGAAGTTTTTGAAGCAGAAATTTCAAATGGGAAAGTTGTGAAATGCTTGAATATGTTCGAACAAACAAAGCAAAGTGTTAGGTTCCTTTAATGAAATAAATAATGAAATATTTCTATAAATATAATATGAGAAACTAATAATTACCTATGAAGTCGATTATATAATATTAATGTATTACATCATTCACAAAGCGGATCTCACTTTGTGTACAGTATATACATTAATGAAAATAATATTATATTTTTAAACGTAAGTTTATTAAATTAGTGTACTTGTATCTAAAAAGTCAGTATATATATAAAATATCAGATAAATATTAAATATTTTTATATAAAGCAACAAAAATAAGCTTCCAATTCCACTAAAGAGCTTAAAAAACTAAAAATTCTAATCACAATTCCTTTAGTAATGAAGTTGTTAAACGTCGCAAATAGTTTCAGCGTGGAACTTGAAAACAACGGCACAATTAACTTAAACTCAATTATGAATTCAGTGCGTGTTTCAAAGGGAAAAAAAACATAGTATTTCGCCACTTAGCGGCGAGTCGAGTCGAGTCGAGTCGAGTCAAGATCGCACTACAGCTTTATTTGCTTCGCTCTTCAGTAGTGCAGTACACAGTCTAAATCAAATGCTTCGCTAAAACTTTTCTAGTTAACAGTACGTAATTTAAACTTAAGAATTTCTCTATTTTATTTAGTTATTTCATTAATGAAATTTCATTTAATTATTTCATTGAGTATTTTGCACTTGAAACAGTGCTTGACGCAAGTGTTGTGATTTTTGCTGTTATAACAATTTAATAGAGCTATTTGTAAAATCACTGGAAGTTAAAATAAATAAAAACGAATCGTGGAAATTATGAATTTAATTATTTTCTCTCATTTGCTTTTCTTTATGGGACTTTATAGTGCTACTATCAACACGATATGTCAGTAAGCCCCCGTCTAGCTTTCGTCATACTTGTAAAAAATATTTGTGTAAATAATGAAATAGTATAATTAATTATTTATAAAAGCCGATTAGTATTTGTCTTCCTTTATAATTAATCAGAATACTTTTGATTCCTGAATCCAATTCATCACATAATATTGTCAAGATAACAAATAATTAAAAATGCAATGGCGATCATTTATCTTAATGCAAAACGAATAGATAGAGAGTGAATGTAATAATTTTATTCATTTTTATTTTAGCTCCATTTTTTTAGCATAGGGTACATAAAACGGAACCTAATGTTAAGAAACTTCGCTCCCTACTTTTGCTCTCCCTAGATTCTGATTGCTTGATGAATAACGAACCTTAGCGCCATGCTTCGACTACTGGTATGGGAAAACGAAAACAATTAATTCCTCCAAGTAAAAATCGAATTACAACCATCGCGTTTTAATCAAATACCGATCCACTGTGCTACTACGGCCTCATTTATACTAAATTCTACAAATATTATATAATACATACAGCATAATAAAATAAAACGACACAAAATCCAGACAAATAATAGTGTTCATGTTATTTTAAAGTCCCGGCTCTCTGTAACAGGGAAGTTGGCAATTTGTATGCATCCTAAAATCTAAATTCATAAGTGTTCGTTGCTTCAACCTTAGCTGTAAGACCTTACATACGCTACGTGTCGGGAATCTTAAAGTAACACGTTTTCTTCTCGCTTCTCAAGAAAATGTTACTTTTTCAAAATTTTCAACATCCACCGAAGTCCCAGGTGACATTTCTGCAGTTTTTACTAATTTTCTCTTGATCCAATATTGCTATATATAAAAGTTTTTCCGAAACATATTTTGAGAAGGATTCTAGCAAAATTAGACTAGTTTTCAATTGTTAAGCTAAGCTATTTTAATTTTAAATTAAGTTGAGAAATTACCTATCGATGTTACCTATCGAATTGACAAAAAAATGTAAAACTATAGTGAAAAGTTATTTCTATGAAATTAACCTGCAATCATTTTAAATACACGTTTATTATATTGACAACATCGTATCTGTTCTTAGGTACTGTCGTATTAATATTCTCTTAGCACTATTGATATTACATAGCCCTTTCTGTTACGCATTGTTTTCGTATTTCACTTTTCGTCATATATTTAGGGCATATTTTGTATTTTCAAATTTTCGTCCAAACATTTTTCATGTTTTGCGTGTTGGATGTCGACCAACTATTCTCGTATTTCAACTATTCTATTCAGCTTATACTAAACATAAGCATGTCCTATGTATTTACTTAGTTTTAAAATAATCAACATAATAATATTAAAATATATCAATAAATCAAATATAATGTATATCTTCAAATTATATAATTTATATGTCGGGTCGTTATAACTTCTCAAAAGTCTAGGCTCTATTATAATACCTAGAAACTGTATATCTACGGCTAGGTCTTGTATATTCTAGCAATATCACTTAACGGTAGTGCGAGGTTTATAATTTCATTTAAACAGCAACACTAGGGTATAACGGGCTCAAACTTCTCTCAAGATTATAATTTCACTTCGCAAAATTAGTCACGACTCACTAAAGTTAACATAAGCAGCGAATATCACTTCGCTTTAATTGTAGTTGTATTATGCATTTGTATTTAATATGATAATTTTATAGGAAAAGTTATCCTATCCTAATAATCCTAATAATATTATATACATATATAAAAGTTCCACCTTAACGCAAATACTACTAAACGGATTTCGATGAAACTTTACAGTAACATAGCTCATACATCAGAATAACACATATGCTATAATTTATGTAAAGATTTTATATTTTGGCTATATATCAGTAAGCTAAAGCGAGCGAAGCCGCGTTTGTGTAGCTAGTTTTTTATATAGGACTTTTATAGAATTCTTACTATTTAATCAAAAATGCTTGCGAAAGTCTATTTAAATTTAAATGTTATAATATTATCAGGAACAAAATGTTTTTTTTTATTAAATGTGTCCCATTTGAATATAAATTTAAATTTTAAATAAAAAAAAATAAACTGACGCCGTATTGGTTTAACAATGAATGAGGAACTAATTTCATTTTAATATTATTTGCCGTATTCCGGTCAAACAGTGTTAATAAAGTCTTTGTAAAATTTCATTCTTTATGCATTGGACAAACTTTGCATAAAAATGAACATCCAATTATAAGATCCAAGATATATTTTTCATAGATTTAAGGCCGTTGTGGTTGTGACCCAGCGTAAACGGGACGATTGTGGATTCAATTCCACTCGGACTAATAAATTATTTAATTTTGATAATTTACTGGTGCGAGGGAAATGTAGTATATTCTACTCAAATTTCCCTCTGTCCTCTCGGCGCAGCATTTATTAATGTTCTTAACGTATCTTATATAACTTAGCGTTAAGTTCTCCACTTTTTATCTAATTACGAGTTATTGCGTGTTAAGTGACGGAAACTCATTCACTCACGTCTTATCAGGCCCGAAAAATACTTAAAACATATTATAACAAATGGAATTCGAACCCCATCATCGCATAGACATTCAAACATTTCCCCACTTTGCAGTAGTAGAATGCCCACTTAAATTATAAAAATAAATCTTATTTCCAAGTTAATTACTGCCATCAGCTTCACAAAACATTAAGTAAACACTTAAATGCGACTTGATGTTCCTTTAATATACAGAATTTTTACTTAGTTGAGAGATCCTCTCGGCCAATTTAAATTGAATGGCTTTATTACATCAAGTGGCAATAAAACTGAGGGTTACTTTAGCTCTGCGGATATAAGAGGGCGTCTCGCTAAAAATATACACAATTTAGTGTGAATTAGGCTTGTATTTACATTTTTAACAATTATTGTTTGGCTAAAAGAAAAATATTTCATTTTTAATATTTTTAAAGTGCTTCTAAAGTGCTTCTCCACACTTAGGAACGATAAATACTTATTTAAAAATCGTAAAAAAATGAATGTAGCGAGATAAGAATCAGCGCTTCTTGGAAACCGTCCAAGCACTCTAAGCACTAAGCCATACGTTCTCATCAATCTATATTGAAACTCTTATAGGCTTTTTGCAACTTATTTATGTAATTAACATCTCTGTAGAGAAATGGTTTTCATAAATTTCCTCTAGCCAAAGATACGTATCACATGTTCAAATTATTATACATTATCTCTAAACGCTGTATCCCGCACACAGCAGGGCAGGGCAGGCAGAGGGAACCTAGTGTTAAGACACTCCGTTCTCTACTTTCCACCGAATTTTGAGAGGCATTGCTTGCTGAGCAGTCCTCGAATATTTTATATTTAATTGTATAAGTGAAATTTTCTGAATTCTTCGTTAGCTCGTTCGAGCTATTAATTAAAGGTCAAAGGGAGTGGATAAGAAACCAAAAGCAAAAGAAATCTATAAGAAAAATTATATCTAACTTATTTTTTTGTAAATTTTGTTATATAAAAACAAAATTATGTGCTTGTCATTGTTTTCCAATTATTACCATTATATTCATGGTAAAAACCTTAAATCATCACTAAAGAGATTTATATATAAAGTTTAATAGCTCACATCATTTTATTCTTTATTTTAAGAAATCTTTATATTCATCTAAGAATTTTGTGTTCGTTGTAGTTCAGTATATTTTTCACATCAACCTTTCATGTACAGACAACATTTTTATTATATTATGCTAGATATATATGTAAAGATATACCTGTCCATAGCCTCCAACGTTTTCTCGACTTCAGCTACCGTTTCAAGAAACCGACCCCGCTATTACTCCCGTCCTATAAAAGTCTCTTTGAGACCTCTTAATCTAAGAGACGTGGAATTATTTATAAGAGGTGAGATTAGGCTGCCATTATACCGCGCTTTTGATGCGATGGATCTATTTCAAAGTGTGAAGGTGTTTTTTTTTAAGTTATGTAAACATTCCTTTGTGCTTGATTTTAATTATTTATGTATAAGTAATCTATTTATTTTCGTAAACAGTACCTATAAAATGAGTTATCAAATATCGTCATTTTAAGTTAAAGTCCCATTTGAGATTTTTTTTACCTCTGTCTTTCAAATCTTACTCGCGGAAATAAATTATCTTCATTTTTCTGCTTTGCTAACAAGACAAAGCGCGTTGAGTTCTGCCACTAAATAGGGAGTATTTCGGATATTAGGCGGAAAATTTTGAACAATATCAGGATATTACATATCAGGATGTACTAGGTTTCCTACCGTGCTACATACATCATGAAGCTAAAAAAAATTCAAGAACTCTTCATCATAAGAAAACCAACTGCTATCTTCTTCTTCTAATATTTTATTTTGAAACATCATTGTACTGTAGGACCTTTATATAAAAAGACGTTCGTTAACGTGTAATAAGGCGACTTTAGGTTGGCCGCGATCTTTGCTGAAATATAAATGAGAGGAGGAAATCTGGTTAAGGTTTTTAAGTACGCAGCTGCTTTATGGGGTCCAAAAACGACTTCCGTAAGTTACAATAGAGATTTTGGTTTTTGACATTTTTTAATTTAAAATTTCTTAGTTTAAACAAATAATGAAATTATTCGTAACTACTGACTGCACTAAAGTGTTCAAAGTGTCGGGTTTTCACAATTGTTTAGTATAAGCGATTAATCTCACTTAAGAGTTTAATTTCATCTTTACTTTTTATAGTTTTAATTCCAAACTATGAATGAACTGTGATGTTCTTGACAAATTATATACGTTTCTTCAAAGTTAAATGGCGGTATTAGGTTAAATCAGCGTACATTAGTAGAGAAACTTGCGTGCCAAGCGTGCCAAAGCGTGCCAGAGCAATCAAAGTATCATAAAATAAAAATAAAAAATATATCAATGAAAATAATGTATTATCCCAAGTGAGGATCGAACCCACAACCGTTGCGTTTACAGGCAGACGACTGAGCCATGGTAATCTCAACTTGTTAATTTAGAAAATGTCACACTCGATGTCCATTGTGTTTTCCGAAGAGCTCGACGAGCTGACGTTAAGAAGCTTTAGTTCTCTTAATTGTATTTTTTGTAAAACAAAAGATTTATCACGACTTTTAAAAGGACAAAAAATTATGAAAAATTACATTATTTGTTTAGCAAATTTTATACACATCATTGACAGGGTATTTGTACTTTTAAAAAAAAATGTAGGAGACAAAGAAAATTATGATCAAGTTTCGAAATAACATAGGTAACTGGTTTTATATATATACTAGTGGACCCGAACGCGGCTACGCCCGCTTGAACTATACAAATATTTATTAAATATATTTATGAAATTATTTTTAGTTTTCAATAGAGAGATGCGTTAAGCAAGATCATTTTGGGTGACGTTTTCCAACAACTAACTTTGCAAATCGTTGCTTAGCAACGACGGTACTTATTAACATGGCCGAATAAATTGCATGTCAAATTAATAAGTATTTTAATATATTGATATATATCGAAAATAT
>JAKRZM010000675.1:137769-207331 GCA_036379175.1 Heliconius cydno galanthus | reverse complement strand
ACGATAAATACTTATTTAAAAATCGTAAAAAAATGAATGTAGCGAGATATGAATCAGCCCTTCTTGGAAACCGTCCAAGCGCTCTAAGCACTAAGCCATACGTTCTCATCAAGCTTCATTGAAACTTTTATAGGCTTTTTGCAACTTATTTATGTAATTAACATCTCTGTAGAGAAATGGTTTTCATAAATTTCCTCTAGCCAAAGATACGTATCTCATATTCCAATTTTTGTACGTTATCTAAATAAGTAACATATTTTATATTTAATTGTATAAGTGAAATTTTCTGAATTCGTCGTTAGTTCGTTCGAGCTATTTATTGTATTTGTAATTTATTTTATTTAAAGTTCAAAGGGAATGGATAGAAAAGCAAAAGAAACCTATATGAAAAATTATAATTAATTTATTTTTTGTAAATTTCATTATATAAAAACAAAATTATGTGCTTGTCATTATTTTCCAATTATTACCATTATATACATGGTAAAAGCATTAAATCATGCCTAAAGAGATTTATATATAAACTTTAATAACTCACATCATTTTATTCTTTACTTTAAAAACATCAAACTTTCATGTACAGACAACATTTTTATTATATTATGCTAGATATATATGTAAAGATATACCTGTCCATAGCCTCCAAGCGTTCTCGACTTCAGCTACCGTTTCAAGAAACCGACCCCGCTATTACCCCCCTTTTATAAAAGTCTCTTTGAGACCTCTTAATCTAAGAGACGTGGAATTATTTATAAGAGGTAAGATTAGGCTGCCATTATACCGCGCTTTTGATGCGATGGATCTGTTTCAAAGTGTGAAGGTGTTTTTTTTAAGTTATGTAAACATTCCTTTGTGCTTGATTTTAATTATTTATGTATAAGTAATCTATTTATTTTCGTAAACAGTACTTATAAAATGAGTTATCAAATATCGTCATTTTAAGTTATGTTTAAGTCCCCTTTGAGTTATTTTTTTACCTCTGTCTTTCAAATCTCACTCGCGGAAATAAATTATCTTCGTTTCGCTGCTTTGCTAACAAGACAAAGCACGTTAAGTTCTGCCACTAACCAGTTTTTCGGAAATTAAGCGGAGAATTTTGAACAATATCAGGATATTACATATCAGGGTGTACTAGGTTTCCTACTGTGCTACATACATCATGAAGATAAAAAAAAATTACCAAATTCAAGAACTGTTCAATAGAAGAAAACCAAATGCTATTTTCTTCTTCTAATATTTTATTTTCAAACATCATTGTACTGTCGGACCTTTATATAAAAAGACGTTCGTTAACATGTAATAAGGCGATTTTAGGTTGGCCGCGATCTTTGCTGAAATATAAATGAGAGGAGGAAATCTGGTTAGGGTTTTTAAGTACGCAGCTGCTTTATGGAGTCCTTCCTAAAACGACTTCCGTAAGTTTAATTTAGAGAGGAACAATAGAGATTTTGGTTTTAGATTTTTTAAATTAAAATTTCTTAGTTTAAACAAATAATGAAATTATTCGTAACTACTGACTGCACTAAAGTATTCAAAACGTCGGGTTTCCACAAATGTTTAGTATAAGCGATTAATCTCACTTAAGAGTTTAATTTAATCTTTACTTTTCGCTTGAAATATAATATTTATAGTTTTAATTCAAAAATATGAATGAACTGTGATGTTCTTGACAAATTAAATACGTTTCTTTAAAGTGGTATAGGTTGAATCAGCGTATATGAGAAGCGAAGCCAGAGCGAAAAAAAATCAATGAAAATAATTTATTATTCCTAGAGGAGATCGAACCCACAATTGTTGCGTTTATAGCCAGACGACTTGATCCACTGAGCCACGGTAATCTCAACTTGTTAATTTAGAAAATGTCATACTCGATGTCCATTGTGTTTTCCGAAGAGCTCGACGAGCTGACGTTAAGAAGCTTTAGTTCTCTTAATTGTATTTTTGCAAAACAAAAGATTTATCTCGACTTTTAAATTTACAAAAAATAATGAATAATTACATTATTTGTTTGGCAAATTTTATATACATCATTGACAGGGTATTTGTACTTTAAAAAAAAATGTAGGAGACAAAGAAAATTATGATCAAGTTTCCAAATCACATAGATAACTGGTTTTATATATATACTAGTGGACCCGAACGCGGCTACGCCCGNGCATGTCAAATTAATAAGTATTTTAATATATTGATATATATCGAAAATATTACAAATATGAGAAAAAAAAGTATCCTATGTTCATCCCGAGACCCTCAAGTATATCTATCTATATGAGTATTTTATCAAAATTAAATTAGCGGTTTGGCCCTGGTTGCGTAAAAGACAGACAGACAGACAGATAGACAGACAGACAGACAGACAGACAGACAAACAGACAGAGTTACTTTCGAATTTAGGGGAATTTATTTATAATATAGGTATGGATAAAAAAGAAATAACATGACATTTTTTACATAATATACACTTAATTGATATTTGTTTATTGACGTTTCTGTATATAATTTTAAATGGATAATGGGTGAACTATACATACATATATTTCCATCTAACACACCAAAATCTACGTTAATAACATTAAACCACAAGCTCGGTGTGGGTTTAATTTTACGAATTAATTGATTTAGTAGTTCAGTAAATAGATTTAGTTAATCCTACAGCTATGGAATAATTACAGCAAGTTATAATATATGATATACGGTGCTGAGTACGTACTTAGCGACCTATAAACAAAATAATTATACAATGAAAATTGTTAGATGAAGGGTAGAAAGTTCAAATTGATAGAGATTTAAACGTTAAGATAATCAAATTACATTATTATATATTTTACTTCTCTTTTAACTTTTTTCAGTAAAATCATATATCTAAAATAAAAGTAGGATTTGTTTTGGGAAATGGAATTTTGGTGCCGAATTTTGTATTATAGTTATAGCTATTAAAAAATAGAAAAACAGAACTTACAACCATAGCAAGCAAGTATGCCGCAATTAAAATAAACATGTATGGACTTCTGGAGAATATTTGTTTGAAGTTAAAGGCACTGAAGCTCATGAGTTTGTTAAACTCAAAATTTAGATTACATTTTCTTTAATTTTGAATAGGTCTTTCAATTACGTTCTTAATTACTTCAATTCATAGCAAATACGGTAACTTCTTGAAAAATTTTGTCATAATCCATCCGTTTGTTCTGCAAGTGGATTATCACGAAATGTCTTAATGAGGAAAGTGTTATAATGTAAAATGAGTAAATATTTCTAAGAAAGTCCTTAATCATCATCTCATTTACATTTTGTTTCGTAACATCAAATTGAATCCTGTCTGAAATAACTTTGTCTTTGAAGACGTTCATTAAAACCCAGCGGTCTTTATACCTACATTGTGATTGTCAGCGGCATTCTGAAGGACCAATAACGAAGTAGCTTCTTACAATTAAAAAAAGTTTTTTTTAATTTATATTTTTTAAGAGTTATTTCTTAATAATTATTCCGTAAAGAACAACTATTAAATTCTATCCATTATATATTTTTTGAGCTTCACACTGTATCCCTTATGTAGCATGGTAGAGAGCCTAGTGTTAAAACACTCCGTTCCTGCATTTCCCGCCGAATTCTGAAGGCATTGTGTACTGTGTGGCGGAACTCAACGCCAAATCGAGGCAAATTTCGACACGAGCGTGAAGAAATGAATATAATAAATATTTCATTTCCTAGAGTGAGAATCGAACCCACAAACCTATAGCGTCTACAGTCACACGCTTGTGCCCATGCCACGAGTGGCCTCTATATTTATTCTACTCTGCATATTAGATATTTGGAGAAAATTGATATAACAAAAATGCTTAATCATTTTATTAACGTTCAGCGCTGTCAGGATTCTTCTCATATTGATTTCAACATATGAAAATAACATAACAGTTATAAGGTTGTTTTTTCATAGAATATAAAGCCATATAAGGCCAGGAATAGTAGGTATAGATTTTTATCTAATATTTATTATTTTTAAAAATATGATTAGGTATTTGTTTTAATTACTAAGCTTTTAGAATAGGTATAGGGAACCTAGTGTTAAGATATTCTGTTCACTAGAGAGTTTGAACTATTCGTTTTAAAGTTAAATTGTAGTAATTCTACATCTCAATTAGAGGCAAATTCAATAGGAAGTGCAAAAATCGATCTAATTTAAAGTTCTACCTACTTTGTAATTATAAACTTACTTTGCGTCAAGAATACAAAGACAGATTTGCCATAATTGCGTCTAATTTTCAATGATTTAAGAACCTCGGGGGCTCTTTTTAAGCAAAATTCCGAAGCACAAAGTTTCCTAATGAATAAAGGGATGGACTTGAAAATTGTAGGGAAATAAAATTTTGTCGCGCCCAAAATTTCTAAAGAACAGTCAAATAGAAATTCACGCCTGACTTACCAACCTTTATCAGTTTCAACCTTCAGTAGGCCTTTAAGCGACTACTTTATTTATCTTATATATTGTTAAGTAACGCACTCCTTGACAGTTGAAACTTTATTATAATTTAAATTAGTTTCTAATTTTACCTCCAGATTAAATTAAATTGTGTCCTAAAGCAAGTAAAAGAGCTTTTGCTAGGAATTTCTCTGATTTAGCATTAATTTTGTTTATCTATATATATAAAAGGACTTGTCCTCACTGACTGAGGTAAGACGCACGCACAGCCGTAACCGCTGTGCGTAGAAACGTGAAATTTGGACAGATGTTTACTTTCGTAATCTGGACATCCATTAAGAAGGGATTTTGAAAAATTTTAACCCTAAAGGGGTAAAATATGGGTTCAAAGTTTGTATGGAAAAAAAATCAAATCGGCACTGATTTTTATAAAATTAGAAATTTAGATTTTTAAAAGTATTTATTTGAATACGTGTTTCATCGTTTTATAGAATTCTCCTCCTAAGGGTGCAAATAAGGGGTTGAAAGTTTGTATGGAAAATTCTTTAAACCGCCACCGATTTTTATAAAATTTGAAATTTAGACTCTTAAAAATATTTCATTGAACACATGTTTCGTGGTTTATAAGAATTCACCCCTAAATAAGGAAGCGAAGCTGCGCGCGTCCGCTAGTATAAACATATGTTTACAATCGAAAACTCGCTTTCTTTATTTAGTAAAATGCTAAAAGTTATAGGTTATACAATATAGCTATACCGCTTGATATAAGCGTTAATCTCAAGAAGATGGATGATTCTTCATTTTCAACCCTGACTTGGAGCTGTTATTATATAATGTTAACCTTCAAACTTTAAACCAACAATTAAGCTAATTGCTGTGACACAGTTAAATGTATAAATAATTTTGCCTAAAATTATATTTTAACTACTGTTTAATAGTTATGCAAGAATAGTTTAGTATCGTACAATTTAAGTAATTAAAACCTAAATTTAAAAATTACTGAAACTTAAAATTAGGTTATTTTCAATCAATATTGAGAAAATCATTATTGACCCTTAATGGTCTTTAAGGATCACAAGTTTCATTACAATAGTAGAATAACTTCCAATAATACGAACTTAATAAAACGCCAAGAGCCACAAAGCCAAACGTTGATATTTGTCCGTTCCAAACTGTAATTTAATGTATTTTATATCAACTTGTGCAATAATTAAACCAAAATGTCATGAAAATAAGCTGTTATTTGTGGAATACATACAACTGTATTTATATCGTTTAATGTTAGTGAAACAGAAATTCAGAGCTAAAGCTTAATTTAAATAACGTGTATAACTATTTTACTTACATGAACTACTAACATTTATTTTTAATTAAAGAATTTGTGCTATTATTTTAATTTATTTCAAGAAATTAAAAATAGTTTAAAACCTTTTTTCACAAAAATAACACGTTGGTAATAAAATTGTACTCCGCCACACCGTAACTACAAAAACTTTAATTTTAATTCTGAATCAAATGTAGTAGTTTTGTAACTTCCTGTCCTCATTAATAGTATTTGAAATGTTAATGAAGTTGTATTTAACTTTATCCTTTACCGCTAACACGATAATAAGAACTACAACTAATTAGAAATTTTATCCACAGGCTTCCTCCCCACCGTGTCCTCCGACCGGAGCAGCTCTGAGCGCTCCTCCCCCCTCGACGCGGCTGAGCTCCTCCGCGACGCCCCCTTGTATCCCCCGCTACGTGACGAAACTTATCTAGACACCGACGACCACATAAAACTAAGCAACGAAGAAATCAACGAGAAAGCAACTAATTTAGATCCTGACTTTATCAATGACAGGTTACAACCGTTCTTTGATACACATGAATTTAGTGATGATTACTCTATGGAGAACAAAGCAGTCAATGAAGTAACTGGTGTTGATTATGAAGATCTTGAAACAAATATCGAAGACAGTAGTATGTTAGTAACTCCGGACGAGCCGTCCATAAATGAATCAAATGTAAAGTTGGGAGGCAAAATTTTTGAAGTTCCTAAAGAAAGTGACGAAGAAAGTAAATATAGTGATATCAACTTAGATAATAGTAATATAACACCCGATGATTATAATGATTTCACTGAACACTTTTCTCAAGATTTAAATGAGAAAACACAAGAAAAAGAATATAATGAAGAATCTACTAAGCAATATTTGGAAACTAATGACATTAAAGATAATAATAATGGTTTTATTGTAGCTCCAGCTAATAATATAGATGAATTAAATAGAATACTGAGAGAAGAAGAGGCTAAAGTTGAAGCCGAAAATAACAAAAATGCGTCCGAAGAGCAATTTTTAGATGATTCTATCGTGGAAAATGATAAACCTGATGATGTTTTGAGTCCACCGGAAGAAGACAGTTTTGATCGTAAAAAACGAAGTAGTGGACAAGAGTGGGAGAAAACTACCAAGGTAAATAAGTATATCATATCTTTTAACACGGATATGCCTCTTAAATTCACTGAATATCGCCGTTCCTAGTATCGATAACTAGGTGGTATGTGGGGTATAGAGTGTCTAAAAACTATGTTCTCTCTGTTTACTCTGCTATGCGGGATATAACGTGAAACAAAAAAAACAACATTTTTACTTTAGATATAATATTTTTACTGAAAAAATATATATTTATTCAATTCTAAACAGTCACGTCGAGTAAAAACAGGCGATACGATCCTCAACATCCGCGGAGCAGTCCGCGATGCCATCGGTGACGCGGGCGCAGCGCCCAGCATGCGCGCATCCTCGCGGGTCGACGCGTTCGTCATACGACCTGCTCCCGTCATGCGAGACGAGCCCAGAGACCAGATGAGGGAGGCAAGGAGAGACAAAGTGTCAGCTTCTCCACCACAGGTATGGAATCAGTATTTTGCAGGGGAGGCAGAACCTAGGTATGGCACTCCGTTTCCTACATTCCGCTTAATTCTCGAGACATTGTCACATGATGATTCCACTATGCCACCATGTAATTGAATAATTTTACTTAGGCTAAATAAAGGGTTGCAAACCAGGGTCAGGGGATCGAGATACCGGACTATATGTAGAAATTATATCAATTGAATATCGATTAACTATTCTGGAAGTTGTGTTGTATTTTATGTCACTATTTTGCAAAAAATGTAAATAAACACATAGGCCGTATTACAAATGTTATATTACTTCATTATCAGTATTTATTGTTCTTGTCGCTTAAAACTATTGCCCCAAGATGATAGCTTTTATAGAAAAACTATAGCTAATATTTAATACAAATGTAGATTTTTAGTAAATATAAACATTTTATTTTAAACTTGTAGTCATATTTACTTAGTATAATAAAGTTTCAAATGAAAAAAAAATACCTGATGTAGAAATCTACTTATTTTATTCCTATCATTTTATTCCTGTCTCCGCTGAGTGGAGATCGAGCTCACAATTAATTTCCAACTGTCACTATAATGATATATGTACAGTGTACATAAATATCATGTAGGTTTTAACAAAATGAAAAATGTTTTAAGCTCGAGCAGAAATAAATTCCAGCAGAAATTTAAATAGTAATCAAAATATTTAAATATATGTATTTATTTATTAAGAAATCAATGCTGTTGATGGTACTATTAATTTCGTTGGTTCGTTACAAAATATGGAAATTTAATATAAAAGTCAGCATATTCAAAAAAAATCAAAGAACATTGAATTTTTGTGTTTTTAACTACTTAGTTTATTTATAGAAACACTGCCTTATCACATAAATAATTTATCTGTCTCATATAATATTGATTATTATAAAAAAAATCATTTTTTTTAGTTCTCTACATTTATAAAACAAATACAATATATTTGTAATAATGTTTTATTTTTCGATATATACGAATACAATGGAAATGGTAATTGTTCCGCAACTCTCTAAGCGCTGCAAACAACTCGCAATCGCGTCTACGTTTTATCCTCAAGAAAACCCAATTAATTACGAGATGGCTGCTAAGTTGTAGGCACACTGGGCGTGAAGGCAGCGACGTGAATTTTTCTTCTTGGCAGAATTTTTAAATTTCTTTAGTTTTTTATAATTTTACTATACTAGTGCTAGTCCATATAACTCTTATTTCAACTATACGTTTATTGAGAAACATTTTAATTTATTTGAAGGAACCGAACATCGACTTTATCAATAACACTATACATATAACACTATAAATTACAATTTTATCGCAATAATAATGTCTTAAATAAAATTTAAGGCTTTGTTATACGACAACAAGTTCAAAGTGTTATATACTTTTCCGAAATGAGATGATAAAAACGGGTACTTTAAACAATAATTTTGTAAGTGCCCAGTGTACCCCAGACGTAAAACCGCTTCAGATGTAGGCTGTTACTCGACATTAAATTTTAATTTGCCTCCCTTTTTCTTCTCGTTTCATATTTAAATATAGACAAGTTGAATTTAATTACGTTCGTTTTAGCGTCGCGGGTGAAACCCTCAATTTGCTACCATTATTATTTTATACAAATAATACGCATTTGGGAGAAATTTCTGACTTTAATCAAACAATTGTCTATACATTTTTAACCTACTATTCTTACTAATATTATAATGTGAAAGTTTATGAGGGTGGATGTTTGTTGCAATTTCACGCAAAACGGTCACTACTTAATGGACTTAGATACAACTTTACAGTTATATAAAATAACACATACGGTACAATTTATATTAAAATTTTGTATAATTTGGCTATAATATAATAATAAGTTTAAGCGGGCGAAGCCGCGTTAAATACCAATAACTTCGAAGTTATTTGAAAAGTTACTTGGATACTTATTTGTAAATGTATCTATAAGTTGTATAACTTCGCTGTTTCTAATATTGGTCTTGGTGTGAATTGTTTGTGTTTCTATAACCTACCTAAGATTATATATGGACTCACAGTTTAGTTTGACCTGTACTGCGCCTTCAAAGTACACAATAAATTGTAATTTGTGGGAACTTATTTTAGAATCTTCTAATAGGATCGTTGAATTTAGCAAAATAATAAGATACATATATTTTTTTATTAAAGTAATAATTTACAAAAAATATATCTTGATTTTATAAAATATATCAAAATTTTTTTTATTAGGTTATAGTTTTATTTTATTTTTTCTAAAGGCAAATAAACGTATAGGTAAAGTAAGAATAATGATAATTCAATCCACTCTATATTGCTATGTTATGTTAAGGTACTAGTAATAAGTAACAAAAGAAAATTATAAATTATTAATCTAAATGATATTCTCATTTGGGTGAATGATTTTTACCAATATATTTTAAACCGTCGTATTTAGAGTTCATGAATAAAACGCTGTGCTGCCAGGCCACGATAAATATATTTTGTCAATCTAAAGAAATAAATTAAACTTAAAGTTATTCTATACAAATATTTCAACTAAGTTTAATACTAAGTTTAATACTTTCTAAAGAAAATATTTTTCGTTATAGCCTCAAAAGCAGGAACGTGAGTTGCTGGTGGAGCCTCACGCGCACGCACGCATCGCATGCGACCTGGTCAATGTCACCAATCTACGGTGGTATAAGGATAATGAGGTATGTTTTTTTATTTTTGTAATTGATTTTTTTTTTTATTAAGCTATCTTATCTGAAATATGACGTACAATTTAATTGTTATAAATAATAAAAATATTTATTCATATTAATAAGTCGCGATGACTTAAATGATGATGGTTATAATAACAATTTTCGTCCAGCAAATATCCCTCCCATCATCACCTGGCGGAGGTGAGTCAGCGTGGAAAGAAGGCGACGCTATAGAGATACCTCGCGCGTCCCGTGGACACGCTGCCAAATGGAGGTGCGCCGGGAGAGATAGATCGGGGAGGACTGTTAGTGGGGAGCCCACTAGGTTACTTATTTATGGTGAGTTTTTTTTTAGCTTCACGCTATATCCCGCATGGAGCCGCTTACACAGAGGTAGCCTAGTGTTAAGATATTCCATAGCCAAAGCAAGGAAATAAAAATATTAAATGATTCATTCACCTGAAAAGGAATCGACTCCACAGCCGTCGCATTTACAATCCCACACTTATACTACTGCCTCACGACGGCCTCAATGTTTTATATGTAGAGTGCTATCATTATTTATTTTGATTGGTTTATTTAAACCAACAAAGTAAATAAATAGAAATGTAGAAAGTAAATAACCGACATCTTAAAACTATGAGTGGGATCTGTCTTAATATGAACAAAAATTAGGACAATAAAAACGTAAGATCTTGTTGAGTAAAAAATAAAGTGAAATTCTAAATTTATAATACCAAAAATTTTAAATAGCATAACGCACAATATCTAATTATATCGTTATAATAATTTAAAAAAAATATATAAGTTATAAGCCATTATATACTTCTAACATCCATCACAAAAGTTAATTTCCAAGTAGTTTTATCTAAACTACCGTCAACTAATCAACGTGTGTACTAAATTGCGCCTACAAGTATTTTAATAGCGTCAGTTAAAGTTGCAAAGTGTAATGAGACTAAAACACGTGTTGTGGGCGGCGGGGCAGGACAGGGCAGGACGGGGCGCGACAGGGCATGACGTGGCATGATAGGGCAGGCTGGGGTGGTATGGGGGCAAAGTGAGGCAGAAGTGTAGTTACAGCCTCGCGGAAAAGTTTAGGTTATTTTATAATTGTTAGTGGCATTTAGAAGAGAACTATAGAAATAGAAGTGAAGTTGTTTTAAATTGTATGATAGTTTCTAAATAATGTGCCATTGTTATACTTGCTGTTAGTTAAAATTGTGTTATAAGTAATCAAATAAATAGCGGATATTTTATTTAGAGAAAAATTAAGTTTTCGTATTTGATGCTTTATCAATCAGTTAAACTAAACGTCTTTGACGTAAGGCTAAAAGCGAGTAAATAAATAATTAACTGTCTGCTATTTTTAATTGAATATTCGTTGTTACTTGTAGGATTCTGTTACTGCAAGTTCCAGGTACTACTTCAAGCATCAAGAGAATAAGAATTTGTTGTCTTTAATTAGTTGTAAATTGATATCTTATAAAATAAAGCACGCCGAGTCGTAGCCGCTTGATTTTTATCACTTTTCATTACTTTTTTAATGCATCAAATTGAATAATGCCTAAAGTTTAGATAGCCTAAGTTCAAAGCCACATCGGGCGTACTATAATTGGCAATAACAGTGATTTTCTTCACAAGATTTTTTATCAATAGAACCAGTCCGATCGGTGTATCTGGCGGTGGACGGTCGCCGCCTGGACGCCGGCAACACGTGGGTGCCGGTCAGAGACAAGACTGTGCTGGAAGTCAGATGTGTGGCTGAAGGTAAGATAGAAGAAAAATTAAGTACTTTCATTCTGCATTCCCCATACGTAGAACGAAGAGTACCACAATTCGTTCCTCATACGTAGAACGAAGGGTACCACAATTCGTTCCTCATACGTAGAACGAAGGGTACCACAATTCGTTCCCCATACACATTTAAGACCTAGAGAGGTGAAAGTTAACGCGCGCTTTAACTTCGAATAAGCGGATTTTGTTTTCCAATTGGGAATCGAACCCACAATCAGTGCGGTTACAGTGAGACCGGAGTGGGGCCGCAGTGCCACAGTATGACCGTTGTTATCAACGTACAAGCGAAAAGATTATTTATTCATGTTCTCCAAATTTGGAAGAGAATGGTAGTTGGAATTGGAGTTTACCGTTCCCGTTTTACCGAATCAGAATAATTTACTTTACTTCAAAAGAAAAAATTAAATACATTGGACAATTTAATGTTTTACATTGATAAAATAGCACTTATATTAATACGGATTAAGATTTAATCGAAGAGTTGAAAATTCATTAATATCACGTAACAGAAATTCGTATTAAATCGGCAAACCATTCGATACCAAATATTTTACTGCACGAGTATATACGTCCAGTTTTGCGAAATTAAATTTCATTGATGTAATTAATAATGATTTAATGTGCGGCTTTCTCTCATTCATGTGTTACTGTTTTGTGTTATACGATGTTCATTTCATATAAATAATACTCGATTTTTTCCACATCAATGCTCTTACCATAAATTATTATTTAAAATTTTCCTTTATTTCGGTAATTAATATAAAATAAACTTTTATCTTAATTTTCAAATAAAAGTTAAAAATATTATTATAACTAACATTTTAGATTGACTAACTTAAACTAGCATTTAATAAAAATTACTTGTGTATAGCAATAAACTTGTATTGACATTTTGTCAGGGGTCTCTAGATGAATAATCTACACTTCTATAGAAATAAAACAACATGAAATTACAATTTTTTCTAGATATTTATACTTCAGAAGGATTCGTAGATAGAAATTATGAAATTTAATGTAATATAAAGCCGAAGCAATCCGAGAGCCGGACGCCTGCAATGAGCGGGACACGAAGCGTAATTATATCAGGGATCAAATTATTTCACTGAATCCACTGAAACTGAAACGTGAACGCCTCACGCTATATTGGAAACCGACTTTGTAATAAATGCATGTAGATATGGATGGATGTATGTACGATAATGTTCTGAGTTTGGTAAATTATAGTTAAAATATAAAATAAATATAAGTGTAGATGAATATACTGAAGCATCAAATATTACCAAACAAAAACACAAATTATTTATAAATCATAGAGGTTGTGAGCGATGTTATTAAATATCATATATGTTATTAACATCGCTGACAGATATATTAGATTTTTTTAAAAATATGTTAAATACTATTAACTAAATTTGTGTCTCCTGCAATATTTAAAAAAATTAAATGCAATTTACACTACTAATAGCTCTACTAAACTTAATACAGGAGCTCCACGATATGATATTTAAAAATTTTGTACTGAAACGGGAAACAACGAGATTTTTCATTTTACATCTTAAAGTACAGGCAGACGAAATTGCAGGTGAAGAATATTTTTTTTAAATAATATTATTATTTCAATGTAAAACAAAAGGTAGAAAATGCGGATTTATTTGAACACTCGCAGCAAATACATTTATCACTTCACTTTCCCAGGTCGGGAGTATCGTTTAAATTCTAACATTTCAAACTACTTTGCGCTTTTGTTGTGAAAATCTTAAAAACTTGACCGATTTCACTGAAATCCACATACAGTTGAATAGACTCTCGGCCCGCGCTCAAACAACAATAAAATGGCTTTGAGTGGGCACTGGCGTTAGAAAGAGTTTCAAATGCAACTTCTACTGACTACTGACGGTGAACCATTTTCAAAATTTTACCTTTTGACATTTTTTTGTAAATTTTTACATATTAAAAGTTTTATTCCACATTTAATATTATTTTTTTAGGAAACGGAATTTGAACCCGCGCCTAGTTAAAGCCGTCTGAGTTGTTGTTTGTTAGACAATCGTTGAATGGTTTCCAAGAGGTGCAAGTTCAAACACTGATCAAATACCCTTATGATTTTTAAGAGTCTTATCGTTTTCTAAAAAATGATTTTTTTTACTTGTGTCTTTTCTCGAACAATAAACATTTCGATACTTCTGTATATATTTTTATAAACATATAAAAATTCTAATAGATTTATAAAACAATCCAGAGAGTTAGAGCTCAGTCAGCCAGATTACTTGAAAATCTTATCCAAAAACCAACCAGCTACGAGTACATTCAAATCGTTGATACAAAATTTCAATACGTATTGATTCAGTAGAGTCCAGTAATTTAGCTAAACATATTATCCTTTAAAGCTCGAGTGAATGGCAACACAGTTTGTAATACATAGGAACCAGGATTTTGAAAGAAAATCACTTTAGAGCCAAATAGATTTTTTAATTGGATTTTCAAACGGAGAGCAATGTTTACAAACGCTAAACCATTATGACTTTTTCATTTATTTGACACTCGTACATACATATTATATGGTTTACATAGTAATCTTTAGAAGAATAAAAAATATTTTAAAATTACATTAAATTTAAAAGTTGTAATATTATTCATCATAACTCTATAAATAGAAGGCAGATTTGCTTAGTAGAGCGAATGAAATATTTAAAAATATGTTTAAGAAAATATTTTACGATTTATAGCAGGGTATATATAGTTAGGGTAGGCTGATAGAAAGTAGTGTTAAACTCTCTGTTCTCCTCTTTCTGTCTTGCCAGAGCGAAGATATGAAAATAATTAATTCTCCCGATTGTGAATCGAACTTCCAACGATCGTGATTATAATCAGATGCTGTAGAACACCGAGAATAAATTTAAATGCATTTTATTTCAAATCATAAGCTTAATTTAGTTTCTAGTGAGGAGCAGATGGCGGTCGGGAGAGGTCCAGATGCTTAATACTATTGAATAAGATGTTCAATTTTAAAATTATATGAAATTCAGCACAGGATGTCCATCGGGGGACTTCTTTTTATGAAATTCGTTTTATAATATGTTCTCTGTATTTTATTGGAATTAAATATTTTTGATATGAAATCTAAACTCGGAATATAAACATTTAAATTAATAACTGATATCCAAAGACAAGGTTTCTTTTATCTTTCTTTTATTCCTACAGGTGGCGTGCCTCCACCGGAACTGTCATGGCGGTTGCTTGCATTGGAACCGGCGCTAGATCACCGACCGTATCTACGTATACATCATACTAATTATTCCATTGGTAAGAATTTCTAATGATATTTTTTGGTATAAATAAATAAAAATATATAAATATCTAGTAATGAAGTCACAACGTTTGAATGGTTTCCAAGAGGCGCGGGTTCTAATCTTGCAACGTTGAATTTTTTAATGATTTTTATTAAAAAAAATACATTCCAAGTATAGAAAAACATTGAAAAAGTAAAAAAATATATAAATTTTGTAGATAAATACTGACATTGGGTTACGCCAATCAATTCACAAAGGCTTTGTTTCAACGAAAACTGCATAACGAGAGCAGCGTGTTACTCATTTTTCTGAGGCAATTTCGCATATCTGATATTGAGGTAGAGTCGTGAAGATAAATGGTTATTTTAAATATCATTTTCAATCAATATTATCGAATTGATAATATTGATTTTTTTAATTTAATCTTTTTTGTTTCGAAGTTTATGCTTTTTAAATTAAATTGATATTTAGAAAAAAATATAAATTTCTTAAATATACGCAGTAAAGTATAAGCTACTATTTAATTTAATTTATTTTAATATTAAAATAAAAATAATAATTTAAAAAAAATAATTTTATTTAAAGACATGCATGTTGAGTGACATAAAGCAACTCAGGAAATGAAAAAGAAAAGATTTATTTCGTATGATCGAGATCGAAAGAATCCACAACCATCGCTCTTAGAGTCCTACACTGTTCACCTGCACCGAAACGGCCATTTTATTTAATGCAGCTATAAATATATCAAACTACAAAAAAAATAAGTAGTGACACTTTAAAAAGGACATTCATTGTCTTTAAAAATAAAGTGTATATAAAATATTCGTATAAATTTAAATATTTCCGTGAATCTTCAAGGATATCGTCAAGAATTTAATTAGTAGAATACTCTGTAAAATTGGATTCCGTTGTGTCTAGAATGTGATATGGAATGAGACGGAATTGTGAGCCTTGTTCTTGCGCGCGGCTTTGTTTGAATCATTTCTTTAGGCTTATTAAGTCTTTACAAAGATAAGTCGGCTGTTGAAATTCATAGAAATCACAGTCAATCCTTAGCTTATAATAATTTACAATAGCACTAATATTAATTACACGTTTTTATTTTAGATACTATACCTATCTTCTAATCTTTTTCAGCTATCGTCATTTTCGAGCACAAACATCATATATTAAAATATTATATTACAGTTTTAACGAACCAATATGTTGAACCGGCGTTTATATAATAAAATACTCTTGAAATACGATAAAATATATTTATTTACTTACTAGCATTAACTGTTACAAAGTATAATTATTATAATCCTTATCTGTATTTATTTTGTACAATTTAGTAAGTAAACTAAAGTTTGTCAGCCTCTACAAGTCCCGTTCCCGTTGTCCTACAATCATAAAATTAGTACAGAACCCTGGATGGACAAGAACGACTCGCACTTGCCTGGTTTTCTTTTCAACTTCTACAATTTTTGTATGATAATGTAACCTACATATCCAACAACAGAAGGTGTGTCCTGGTCGCGCGTAGTTGTGACAGCGGCCAGAGAGCTCCACAACGCGACGCTACAGTGCGAGGCGCGACAACGCCGCCCCGACACGCCGCCCGCGCCCTACGACGTGCTGACTGCCAAACTGGAGATACATGTTACTTGTGAGTATTACTAAACTAGCGAGACACACGCGGCTTCGCCCGCTTATTGTTACTTATAGCTAAATTTGGTATTTTTACAATATCAGCTTCACGCTGAATCGTTCACAGCAGGGTGGATGAGGTTAGTGGGTGGATGTCACTTGAAGAAATTATTTCCATTTCTTTGCTCTGGTAAGAAGACAAATTTAATTCTGCCGCTCTTTTAAAGTAAAAGAAAATATCTTTTAAAGTAGGGAATGGACGTGTCTTAATGGGAACGATGTTAACACTAGGTTCCCAGGGTTCCTCTGCCTACCCTACCATGTACGAGATGCAGCGTAAAGCTATAAAAAAGAAATTACTCATATGAATACATACAAAATTTTACAAAAGCAAAAATCTGTATATTTAATATTCAAAACTTGATATAATATGTAATTACATAAAATTGAATAATAATATATATAAAATTATTCAATTTAATGGTAATGTAAATTAGTAACTAATTAAATGTCGACTGACATACGTGCGTATATATTGTAATTACAATTACCTATAGTGTGTTTCAATTACCGTAATCACCTAATATCGGTAAAAGCTAATTAATTGTGGCTTATTATTGCATAATTAACGTGTGAAAGTGGTAAGGAAGGATGATTATTATCTTGTATTTAATTAAATATAATTTATAACATTTCTCGCATATAACAAGATAGGCGGAGATATCTTAGTGTTTAGATATTCCATTTGCCACGCACAGGTTAACGCACTTTTAACTCCCCTCTGCCTAACCTGCTATATGCGGGAAAAAGCATGAAACAGTATAATAAATAACACTGTTTAATAGAATATTTGTCATATACAGATCCACCATCGTTCGTTATATCTCGTTGGCCGGGGTTCGGTATTTCGCTGACGGCGGGCGGCGCGGCGGCGCTACGCTGTGATGTCGATGCTAACCCACCTGCTAGAGCTACCTGGATGAGAGACACTGATAGACCTTCTAGGTAAGAATTTATGTAAGAAAATTATTATTATTTTCAGAAATAATAATAATTTAGTTTTACAGTTTTTTTCGGAGATATGTGTGTACAAACAAACACATGTAAAATAACTTCTTCATATTTTATTTAAAGGCATCTTGGTACAGCGACGCAGTGTCACGCGAAGGTTGTAGGTTATTCCCTAAATTATTTTTAGTCTCTGGCTTTGATAACATAAAAAATCGGCGTTGAGTTCTACAACTGAACACGGAATGTCTCTGTTAAATTGGATGGGAGAGAGTGTCTTAACACTACGTTCCCTCTGTTACCGTCTTAAAAAACTATTCTATTATAATTTTTAAATCACTCAATTTTTTTTATTTCGTAAATATATTCAAGGTACAGGCACAGGTTTTTATATTGTTTTATAGCACAGATAATAAAGAAATAATCTAGAATTTTTATAGGATACGATCAAAATTTAAAAAAAGTTTAAAGTTTTAAAAGTAATTTAAATTTAAAGTTTAAAGTTCAATGAACCAAGATAATTTAATAAATTTGCACAACTGATGTCTTTTATCTTAATAGAGTTTTTTCTAAGCAAATGGAAGTGAAGTGAAATAAAGGTAACAAAATATTTAAAAAATTTAATCGAAACAAAAATTTCATCATTAAAAGTTGTTAAAAACTCTTTGAAGCCACTCCATCCTAAAATGGAAGCAAATATTAGTGGCTGTCAAAAAGTTTAGTAATTATTTTGAGTTCCAATTACAACTTTTTCGTAAGCAGTTGAAGTAATCCCTTAACAGGTATTTAAGTTTCAGCTTTATTTAAATAATCCTTCTTTGTGAGGTCTATTGCTATATAATTTTAATTTTTTTTTTTAATTATATTTTTTTGTTTACAAATTCTTGAGAGATATTTTTTAATGTGATGTCGTAAAAAAGAGGATACCTAGGATTAAAACTCTCTTTTCTGTCGATTCGATCGATTTTGTTCCTTGTCAAATTCGCAATTATACTATTAATCTAAAATACATATTTTTTTCCTGTACTTGAGTAACCCGTAGGAGTCTATCAAAGAAATTTTGGGAAATTTAATTTTTTTTATCAAAAATATTGGGAAAACAACGCCATATCAATAACCGTCTAATAAAGTTGAAAAGTTAATTATAACTTCAGATATTCTTCGATATAAATATTATTCTGTGGAATTCCTTTTTTTTATTTATACGATTTCTATTATCAAATATCATACTCGTATAGATATTAAACGCTAGGTTAAAATTCTCAAATGTTGATACTAAGCAAACTTTAAAGAAAATTTACCAAAATTCAGTAAAAAAACATTTAATATCGATTCAGTTGTTTTTATAGCGTGGTGGTTTTCTTAATTAGTAAAGGTAAACAAAAGAAAGAAAACATTACTTAGGTTTCCACTACAGTAATAAATGATCGCAATAATCGTTTTTCTCATATATCTTTCCATGTACAGACAGCGATTAGTTACATTTATATATTATTTATATAATTTTCAACACAAGTAACAGGCAGGTACTGTCGCAATTCCAGAAACTGTCATGATTCGAAGAAAACATACAAATTGTCTAAATAATGTAGTTTCAGAGTTGTTCCCAATTTTTCTTGGAAGGCGTCCATTTTTCAAACATGAACCTCTTATTTACGTTCAGCCGTAGCACGATTGTTGGGCTTACTTACAAGGAATTTAAATTATTCCTTGTAAGTAAGAAGTTCGTGAATGTTTATGTCTAAGTGATTGAGTTATAAAGAAAAACAGAGTGATGTGGCACTAAGTGACATTATCTATATATATAAAAGGACTTGTCCTCACTGACTGAGGTAAGACGCACGCACAGCCGTAACCGCTGTGCGTAGAAACGTTAAATTTGGACAAAAGTTTACTTTCGTAATCTGGACATCCACTAAGAAGGGATTTTGAAAAATTTTAACCCTAAAGGGGTGAAATAGGGGTTCAAAGTTTGTATGGAAAAAAATTTAAATCGGCACCGATTTTTATAAAATTTGAAATTTAGATTTTTAAAAGTATTTAATTGAACACGTGTTTCATCGTTTTCTAGAATTCTCCCCCTAAGGGTGCAAATAAGGGGTTGAAAGTTTGTATAGGTTTTTTTTAAATCGTCACCAATTTTTATAAAATTTGAAATTCAGACTCTTAAACGTATATAATTAAACACATGTTTCATGGTTTTCTAGAATTCACCCCCTAAGGGTGCAAATAAGGGGTTGAAAGTTTGTATGGGAAAATTCTTAAATCGCCACCGATTTTTATAAAATTTGATATTTAGACTCTTAAAAATATTTAATTGAACATATGTTTCATGGTTTTCTAGAATTCACCCCCTAAGGGTGCAAATAAGGGGTTGAAAGTTTGTATGGAAAAATCTTTAAATCGCCACCGATTTTTATAAAATTTGAAATTTAGACTCTTAAAAATATTTCATTGAACACATGTTTCATAGGTTATTAGAATTCACCCTTAAATACGCAAGCGAAGCTGCGCGCGTCCGCTAGTACATTATAAATATATTATATATCGTAAAATCCTTTTATAGAAAGTAAACTATTGAACCCTTCTCAGACTTCTGAGTCAATAACGAGAAATTATATACTTAGTTCGTCTCTTCAAATATTTCCACAGTCCTATTTATTATCTACATTTACATTTAATATGTCTAGACTGTACTCTGACATAATAACGTTTGATTGCAAGCGCGTCGATTGTTTGTAGGTTCGATTCTGTCTCGATGGAATGAATTATCTTCATATTCTCGCTCCGAAAACAGTACGATGTTGAAAACGGAATGTCACTAGAATGAGGTCAAAAATATTAAAAAACCGACTGAAACTTCAACAGAATCAAAAATAGATATTTTAAAAAACCCAAATTATTTAAAAATCATCATGAAAATATTCAAAATATTACGGATTTAGTTATTTAAACTATTTTTAATTTTTTAACATTTCCCCTTTTCTTCGGAACTAAATACAATATCAACAAAAAAAGCAAATCTAAATGCTCAAAGCTCAAGCTTTAGCTTAGCTAAGTTTATTATTCTCTCAGTAAACAGTGTAACGTAAACCGCTAGAAGCTATCTTTTTTCTGCCACTCACTGAAGTGCCAAAGATAAATTCATTTTAACTCAACATTTCTCAGTTTTAATTCCAACAATTTCTTTTAGGTTTCCACTTTTCTCTAAGTAAGTTAGTTATCACTCTTTGCAGGCAATTTAATAGCTAGAGTTATTTTAGCGCAACTATGAATTTATGAAAGTTGCAGTTCATTAGTTTTTATCTAAATATATTACTTTTTTTGTGGTAGTGGGATCTTAGATTTTTTTATTTTTAAGTATTTTAGTTTAACCATGTTTGACTTCGAAAACTAAACCTGTAGGGCTACTTTTGTCACTTTGAGTCTACTCACTTCCTTTAGATTTAATGTAATTAGACGTGATAAAAGACATATTGTATACACTATAAAAGACATATTCTAATCGAGAAAATTAATTATTTATAGGATTTTCCTTGTTTATAAAAAAGTAAATTAAAGCTAGATATAGCTACAGCTTAAGAGCCAGCGAGAGAAATTGTCTTGAAATAAAAAATATAAAAAAAATATATCAAACGTTTTCATTTCTTCGCTCTGATTTTGACCACTCAGCTGCCCATTAATTTCCTCGAGTGGGAATCGATCCTACAACCTGTAGCGCTTACAATCGCGCAAACACACGCTTTTACTACTAAGCCAAGACTAGCGTTTATTATATAATTCTTATACTAAATTATATAAACCAAGTACATATCTTCGAGATTATTCGATCCGTTCATACAAAACGTATATCAAGATAAAGGGATAAGATTCGACGTCTAACGTAATTGTGAGGCGACGCACACCCGGTGGCTGTGGGGCCGAGTGGTGCTCCCCCAGGACCTCGATGTATGACATGGAATATATTTTAATATATTATGTTCCGTATATAGCCCGAATTTGTGAAGGAAATTTATATGCTTAAAGTGATGTTTACGAGTTCAAATCCCATGAAGCGGATATACGTTGAATACTAATGTGTTTTGATATAAAATTATTAACTATCGTTCATGATTTTATTCAATTTATTTTTGATTCCCCCCTCTGATTAAACATATCACAGCGTTGGGTTCCGCCACTCCGTATTGTTATTTACTTAAAAAAATTGCTTTAAAAATTAACATTAAGCAAATGTTAATTACTTAATATTTTTAAATGTATAAACATTTATATAAGTGAGATTACGAGATTTTTTCAAATGTAAAGTATCGATAAGAAGTAAATGCTAGAAAACTTTTAAAAGATTTCTTTTACAAAGTGAACAGTATATCTGTAAGATCTTTTAGCTTATTTTCTGTGAAGTGCATAAGAAAGAGACAAAGAAAACCTAATAATTTATCACTAAAAGATCAACATTTATGTCACAAAGATAATTGCTGTACAACTATAACGTCCGACTGTATACGCTTTGGTTGTGGATTCGATATCCTCTCGGGGAAATTATTATAGTTCATTTTTCCGCTGTGGTCACAAAACATCAGTGAGTTCGGGCACTCAGCACCCATTGTCAGTGACAATAAAAGCAGTTCACAGGGCACGGAGTGTCTTATCACTAGATTTCCTCTGTCTCTGTCAGAAAATATATATTCATATACATATATAAATTATATTATTTTAAAGTTACTTAGATTGTTTTCTAGCAAAATCAGAACACAGAATAATTTGTAACCACATCTCAAGGGTTCATGTCGCCAAATGTTGAAGTGAAAACATTGTGGTGCTCCAGTTTGATAAACGATTTAGCTACAGACAATGGACATGTAAGATTTATCAACTATACAAATTCACTTAGATATAAGACAGTTTCTGACATAAAAAAAAACCGGCTTCACCCTGTATCCAACACTCAGCAGGGCAGAAGAAACGTAGTGTTAAAACACTCTGTCCCACATTTTCCACCGAATTTCGAGGGCAATCCGCTGAATTTCCTGGGGCATTGCAGGTTGAGTGGCGGGACTAAATACCACGTTATCCTTAAACACGAGAGCGGAGAAATGAAAATATAAATTTAAATTAATATTAAAAACAAAACATATGAAATAACACCCTCGTCCACAGTTCCCCCACCCCCCTCGAGTTACCCGAAGACGGCACGGCGTTGGGTTCCGCGACGCTGCGGTGGGCGCGCCTGCGGGAAAGTCACGGCGGCTGGTACCGCTGCAGGGCGCGCTGGATGGACACCGAGTACTCTTCTATTGGATATTATTTGAATATTTTAGGTATGTATGGAATATTTAGACACTGTAAGGGTCAATCGATCAATCTCTACGTCTGTAAATTAGTAGTGTAAGATACGCTTAAATCGATTTTGAAATTTCGGTGTACATACGTATAAAAAATATACCAACCGCATTAAGAATCTTTATTTTTAATTTAAAGTCGGTTAAAAATTCATTCATTCATTCATTACTGTGTTAATAGCCGCTGATGAAAACATACAATCAGCGACAGAGTCCGACAGTAAAGAGGAGCCACCGGATCATCAGAAAGTGGAAGTGCCTCTGGGGGGGAACGTGCAGTTACATTGTCCTAAAGGTTAGTTAATCATTTTATTTAAAAGATGTTTGGTAATTATGAAGATTTAAATGTTGCAGGCAGTTCAAAATACATTTAATTTTGTAGCCTCATGTTACATCACGTATATCATATACCTATCCAGCAGAGAAAACCTGGTGTAAGGATTTGGAAGAAATATATCCAAAAGATGGCTGTTGATGATGATGATGATGATATCCAAATAATTTTTATTTCCTCGCTCTAGTAATAACACCCTAAATCGCAGAGTTAGGTTACTCTCAATGTAAAGGTATAATAATCATAAAGAATCCTCCCACAGGTAGCGTGGGGTGCTGGTGGCGGCGCGTGGTCGGCAACGCGTCGGACGCGTGGGCGCCGGCTGGCTCGCACCACGCGCACGGCGTGTTGGGTAATACACTTAAATTTATTTTAATAGCTTTTTAGAACTTGATGGTTTGAATATTTTACCACTTTTTATTCTATTAAATAATTAAATAAGGTGTTTTATATATATTTTAAATAAGGTGTTTTATTATTATTTCTCTATTTTCTCCTAAATCTGTAAATAAATATTTTTCCTAAATCTCTAATTCTAGTTTTCATTAATAATAAACTAGGTATAAAAGAAGCTTTATACGAGGAGGGCGGGGAGTATCGGTGCGTCGGCGCCAGAGCTCCTGACTTGAAACGACTGAGGGAATTAAAACGAGTCACTTTGAGAGTTACAGGTAAATATTTACGTTTTAAGTACGTATCTGAATTATTTGGTTAGGACAATATATTATAAATATTAAGTGCTGAAAATGGACAATCAACATAGATATTGATAAAATTTTAGCAAAAAAAAATCTTATAAATATATTAATGATATTTTTGTTTGCAACTAATATAATGATAATTTATAAAAAAACAGAAATATTTATTTTAAATTATCCCCTCTAGGTGGAGCTACAGCAACTGCGTTAAGCGCCGACCAAACGCCAAACGGCTGGCGCTTAGAGTGCGGCGCTTGCGGACGTAACTTACGCGTACTCTGGCTCAGATCTGGTAGATCGACTCCCGCTATATTAACTCCTGATCTATCCCAACATTGTTGGAAGGCGATCCTTTTAGTACCTGAACCGGATGAGATCTGGTGTGTGGCAGTTTCCTCTAATGGCGGCTCAGTCGCTGTATTTCCTAAAAGATCCCCTCAAACTTCACCTTCCCCTTCCCGGCATGTTATTAGAGCTCTTCATGCGTCTTGTACAAAAGCATTTTTAACGTTGCAATTATTATTTGGACTTTTATTTTTAAATTACTTGGTCTAAGTAAATGTTTTTGTTACGTGGTTATGTAAATCTAACTGTATGCGTAGTTCCACTCGTTGTGTGTCCTTTTATCATCAGACGACTGATAAATTAATAAACTGTGTTTATTAACGAAACTACTACTACCTACCTACCTACTACCTAACTACTATTTAAATGTTACAAAGAAATTAACTAAAATTGCTAAAATTCAAAAAGTAATTGTAGTTTCGTCAATAAATCGTTATACTTATACAAAGTAGAGTCAATACGGACGAATATCTGTTTAAGCAATGTAATATTTCTAATAAATATTATAGTAATTATTAGCGGACCTTAGTCGTGCGTTAATCTTTAGGGCAAATGCACTTTGAGTAGAATGTGTCTCATTGTATAGTCTTCGTAGTTATCCTATAATCATTATTTGTTATTCGTATTTAGTGGACTTACTCTAGTTCGTTGCAAATTTATACTAATACTAGCGATTCAAGCGCGGCTTCGCCCGCTTAATTTTACTTTTATATTGTAGCCAAATTATACAGAATCTTTACATAAACTATAGCTTATGTGTTATTCTGATGTTTAAGCTATATTCGTGTAAAGTTTTATCTAAATCTGTTCAGTAGTATTTACCTGAAAGTGAAATGGACATCCAACCTAACAAACTTCACATTTATAATATTAGTAGAATTATGAAACTGACTTTGAAATTTTATTCATTTGACTATGCGGGCAAAGTCGCCGCCAATTATATACACCTACAATCTTATTAAATATAATAACTAGTATTTCCTCTATAAAGCTAAAACGAGAACAAAAAGCTGAGCGCTCGAGACACTTAGAACAATGAATTAACTTTTAATATTTTTTTAATAGCGTCATAAAGTGTCCCAAGGAAATAAATAGTTTTGCTTCTTTTTTATATCAATTTCAATGTTTTGCAACGAACGATATCTATCTGTACTTTACTACATCTTGATATTTTCTCCTTCATTTCCTCTATATTTCCCCACATTGTTACTTTAGTTCTAATAATCGTTAAAGAAACAGGAATAAAATGTGCCAAATTGTTGATATTTGTAATAGATTTTCCTATATTGTATGAAATTATTGTGTATTATTATTATTTATTGTCTGTATGTTAGCGATGAACACCAAACGTAAATTAGAATTTATAAGCATATTTGGTAGTTATAGGGCGGCTCGAGTTTTTTTTTAAATGAAAAGCTCGAGCCAAATGACATATATCTTATATTTTATAGATGTCAAATTCATTAAACATTGTGTATCATAGCTTAAAAAGAAAACAACGTCATGTAAATTTCTATGTCAATTTTAGAGGTTCGTTTAGATCGAACGTTTTTGTATGTAACATTTGCTACCACAATTTTTGCAATCGTCGTAGATTTTAAATGTAAGGGGAGATGTTTTTATCGAACGTTCGATGTTGATGTTGTGTTACGTTCGTCATCGTCATTCGAATATTCGAACGGAGGCCACAGATTATGTATTATGAAAAAATTAGCTTCCTCGTTCATGTTCTTTTTAAATAAATCCTAATTTTATCAGCATTACACACTTATTTCTTAATTTTACCTAAAATGGCTATCATTTATTAAAAATATATATATAAAAAGGCTTTTTTTGCAATTTAATATGATCGTTATTTTGTTAGGAAGCTGGTTTTTTTTCTACGTAATCAATGGGAACATCGTTGTAACGGATTGTGATAAGAGGAGCGGCGGATCGCGGGACAGATGTTGATACATTGAAACTGGTCACGCTGGTATTACACGGTTCTAATATATTTAAGACATAAAGAAAGAAGACGAATATCTGTATGAAATATTTTTTGGTCCAAATTATATTTAAATGAATGTTTATATTTAAAATATATATTATGGATTCGAATCCCACTCGAGGAAATGAAATATTTAATTCATAATCACTCATTCTACGAGTCAAAGCGCGGTGTTGAATTCCTCCAGTCGACACGAAATGCCTGCATGATTCAGCAGAAAGCGAAGCATTGTCTTATGGAAATGGAATGTCCTAACACTATATTCTCAGATTCCCTCAGCCTATCCTGCTGTACAAGAAAGAAAAGAAAGAAAACATTTGCTTAAAAAAGCTAAATTCTTCTCTAGCTTAACTACTATCATACAAACTTCTTAAATAAATTATTTCTAAATTACAGTTATGATGTCATAAAAATCATTCACAATTAAAACAAAATGTTAACTTAAAATGATTTAACCAGTCAAATCACGTATTTACCACAAAAAATAGATAAAAATATAAAAGGAGCCGTGTAATACCAGCATTAGTTTAAGTTAGATTGTAGCGAAAAGTATTTTTGTAACACAAAACAAATGTTGGTCAATTCGACAATGAAAATGTATATGAAGATGTTTTATTTCCTATATTTGTGGAAAACAAAAGATCCGTCCATTGCGGAAATTCGAACTAGTTAGGTAAGAGCTAGGCCCTTTATCCCATGTTCACTCCTTGGCAGGGCTCTAAACACTCTGGTTACTTTAAAATAACAATTTTAATATAATTTAAACTAACTTTTACATCAAATACAGCTAAAAATAACTGAAACAATAAATGTTATACATTTTATTTTAGAACTTATTAATTTGACATATGCTAAAATAATCTTGACATTTCGTTTGGAGGCCCTGGTCTTTA
Source organism: Heliconius cydno galanthus (assembly GCA_036379175.1). Lineage (NCBI taxonomy): Eukaryota > Metazoa > Arthropoda > Insecta > Lepidoptera > Nymphalidae > Heliconius > Heliconius cydno. The sequence goes on along the minus strand of JAKRZM010000675.1, from coordinate 179,993 downwards.
ACTGACTTAAGATGTATTATGTTATTATTAAAATAAATCTTAAGACATAATAATAACTAATTCGCTGTTTGATAGAGCATGTCACCTAAAACTATAAAAAAACATTTAAATGATAAAATATCATCAATGTTGCAAAGCAAAATCTTATACTAAAACCTTAGTGCAAGAAATAATAAAAATAAATATTTAATATGTATAAAAACGATTAACATGCACAAAGAAACAAAAATATTTCCCATTAAAATAATTACAATGATTTATAATTACTTTCGAAACGTCCTTTAATATAAAAAAAATGTCATTACCATGGAAATACATTTTTCTTTAAGATCCAAAAATGTTTCATATAACATAATACATCTTAAAACACGTAGGCAAAAATAGCTAGAGAAATCTATATAGATAGATGAAAAACTATACTAAATTATACTTCTTGATCTTCTTCGCACCTTCCTTTCCCTCTAGACGCCCCGCGACCCCGCACCTCTATAATATTGTATACTTTATACTTATAACATGGTGTATTCACTTTGACCGGTCAATGTATTAAAAAACACAGCTGTCAATATGGAAAAAGCTGTAACAATTTTAAGATTACATTTTAAATACTAACTGAAGCCAAACTAATTTTAAGTATGTAAAAAACAAGTATAATATATGCTTATACTATGACAAAATATTTGTTTGCATTATTAAAACAAAAAAACTCAAAACTTAGATAATATTTGATTTAAAAAAAACTGACTTCGATCTCTTGTTATAATTAAATTAATTACTATTGCAACCATGCCCTGATATTGATATCGAACTTAGACCTAACCTGAGTAAAATACACAATAAATAAAAAAATTGAATCGTTTCGAATTTTAACAAAAATATCAATATTGACCGGCCAAAGTAGATAAAAGCTCATCACTCAAAGTTTTCTTAGCGTCCATTTCGACAAGTGTCGTGGTGCCAACATGATAGTACTTACATTGTATGATACGTATATATAATATATATATATTTACATTTTATTATAACATATAATATACATATTGTGTGTTACTTTGATATTGGATGTAATGTACTCGTATAGATCATTCTCATCGCGATGTGTGTGCGGAACTTCCTATACCGGAAAATAAATTATCTAAATATATTATGTTCGTTTTATTTACTCTACATATTTTTTAGTATAAGAGGAGCGTAGTGTCAAGACACTCCGTTTTCCATTTTAAAGCTCTAAATTCGAAAAGGTGCGTGTTGAGTGCCAGAACTAAACGCCGCAAGCAAATAAATGAATGAGATTTACTATGATATTTTTTTATAAGAAGAAAATACCTCATCGGGAAATATGAGAGCGAAAAAATAAAACTCTGATATCTACTATCCATAATAATAACTAAGATCAGAAGAAAAAATAAAGTACCCTCAGTTGTTTAAATTTAATTTCAATTTAATTATGAGTGCCTAATACAATTTTGTGTTTCTAAGAAAATCTTAATTAACGATATCAACAGTCAAAATAAATAAATTTAAAGGTATATTGATGTATTTTATACAAGTAGGTAATTTGATTCACACTGTATATACTAATTGGTTCATTTGTAGCAATTTAAATATCTTCTTAAGGTATATAAGTAAGTAATTATCTACTGTAGGTTAAAATTACCTATATCTTATGAGTAGCATGTACATACTTTTCTCTGATTTTGTCTATCTTTTCTCTGTCTTAAAGGCTTTTCTGGAAGAAAAAGCGGAGCAAAATAAATAAATTTTACTTATTAAAATTCGAAAAGTTAACACTCATTGATACACTATGTAAAAACGGTATGTAGGTAACAGTATCTTAACAGTAGGTCTTCCCTGCGTACCCTGCAGAATGCGGGATACAGCAGGGTAGGCAGAGGGAATCCAGGATACGCTTTATACAGAGTGAAGCTAACAGAAATATCACAATAACCTTGAAATAAAATTTAATGGAATTTCTCGTAACTTTTCTACACCTATATAATATATTTTCACGTTAGAAGGGATATTTTAATAAAATTAATCTAGTGAGTGCGTCGACGCAGCCAACTGTGCCAATTGCGGAGATATGGGGTAAACTACAAAGGAATATACGGACGGTTATCGTTATTTATATTTTTATATTAGGTATAGTATACATTTATAAACTACTGTACCTTTTGTGATAAAATAGGCAGTTTTTGGGGTTATGAAAAATCCAAATTTGATGCTGCATTCCTTATAAGTGTTAACACACTCCGTTCCCCACATTTCGCCCAATTATTAACACATAGATGTTTAAGTGGCAAAACTTAAATGCGCTTGTAATCAAAGCGAGGTCATAAAACTAACCCATTCCCCCGAATGAGAATCAAACCACACACACAGTTTCGGCATTATCCGATGTACATCTGTGCTACGAGAGACTTTCATATTTATTTTTCTCCTCTATTCTTACTTTAGTTACCTAAAACTTTAGTCATAACAATATAATAAATTAAACTCGAAGGTAGTAATTTAAGTCGTGAATGTTCTCTAATATCAATCCATTTAAGTCCTATATCATATCAACTTAAATACGTGTTTGGAAGAAAGCCAGAGCTGGTCCGTATTTACTATCGGGAGAATAAACTGCAGAACAAAACAAAGGTATAAATTGTAGATACCTTAATTAAAGTAAGGAATGAAAATATCATAGGTATGTTATTTTGTAGCGGAGAGTTAAACTACGAAAGAGTTTGGCAAAAATGTGGAAAGATACAATTACAGGACTTCATGGTGCAGGGCGCGTGGAATGGGTTCGATTCGACCTCGAGTAAATGAGTTATTTTCATTTCCTCTAGTAACAAGAAAAAACGCGGCGTTGAGTTCGGAACTCAACACGTAGTGCTTTAAAAATTTGAGTAACGGAGTGTCTTAACATCTGCCCACCCTGCTATATGTGAGATGTGAAGCTGAAAGAAAATATATATGTAGGTAGTATAAGAGGCAAAAACTTACTAAAAATAAGATAAGGAAGATGGAAAGCTACTCGTATTTTTGCTCTCATAATATATTTTTAAACTTTTTGTAACTTTCACGAATTAATGTCTATGTGATAAAGTTATTCTTTACAATGTAGTAGTAGGTAGGATCACTAATAAAATTATTGAAATATTGACATTATAAAATAAACAGAATTTTTATACAACATTTTGTCTGTCAGTCTGTCCCAGTTTCACCCTTTTTGCCACCAAGCGAGGTAGACAGAAATAACCTAGAGTTAAAACCTCTCCGTTTCCCAACTTCCATTCATATTTGAAACATTGTGTATTGAGTGACGAAATAGCACGCTCTGCTTCTATCAGAGTATAATAATAATTATTCTCCCAAGTGGGAATCAAACCTACAATCATCACATTGTCACATGTGACGTCAGACGACATCTTCACATTTCGTATATTACAGGAGAATAATAAACAATATTGACATTTGACATGAATGAGAAAAGAACAGAGTGTCTCTTACTTTTAAAGCTAAAGTTTTATTGTTAAACATTGACGGAGGTACCTAGTTACAAAAATATAGCATTACACCAAACCTTTACAAAGTAAACTAAAATCAGCGTATTTCCAAGACCCCATACACTATTCCCAAGTAATACATTTTATTACTGAAGATTCACCATTCCACTTAAACTTCAACAATGCTACAACAAGCGTGGTTCCGGTTTTTACAATTTCACAAAGGAACCCCGCGGCCGGCGTTCAGCGCCGCCGCCGTAGCTCCTAACTTTAGTGCTTTGTGTGAATTTACAAACTTTGGATGGAGAAAACTTTTCGTTCAGTTCCTAAGAATTCAGTGGACAGTGATAGTAACACTGGCTTTAAAATGTTCTGGATTAACAAAGATTATTTTCTTTGTAAAATAATAAAATCTAATCTACAGTACTAAATGTAGAGATAAAATGGAGAGAAAATAGTGATGAATCATAAGGATTTTACCCTTTTTTTAATTAAGTAATTCTTGATTTAAGACCATCGTCGCTATTTCGCTCTGTAACGAGGCAAAGCGCGGCGTTGAGTTCCGTTACTGAACACGCAATGCCATAATAATACAGTAGAAAGGGAGGAATGGGGGAACGGAGGAACGGAATTTTCTTATAGGGGAATATAATGTCTTAACACTAGGTTCTCAGGTCCCCCTGCGTATCCTGCTATGTGCATATTATGCTGAAAAATACTATATACCGAACGAGCATCGAACCCAGGACCATCGAGTAAGCACTGTCCCAGTTCCACGATGGCCCTTAATTAATCTTAATATTATTTTTAAAAAAAATAAGTAACCACAATTATTAATACGTATTTGTTCCAAATAAAGAACTTTACATTATAACGCAGCAAAAAGCCGGAGAATTGCTGCAATAATAGCGGAATGTCCGTCACGTTGTCGCTCGCAACGAGTTAACAGTACAAAATATTTACAAACAAAAAAACACCCTAATTATCATGGAATAAGATTTAAATTAAATTGAGAAAAGTAGAGTGATTGTAAACTTTACAGTACTTGAATAAGATATATGCAACGTTGGAATAAACTTAGTGGAACTAAATTACAGGGTTATTCAGTGGTAGCGGAGTGGTTAGTGCTATAATTTGGAAAAATTACAAAGAAATTTTAATTATAACTTTCTTTAGTTTTTTTATTTCTTTTATTTAATTTAATTATTTCTTTCTTTCGCTTTAACTTTCTTATAGATGTAAATGTTAAAATGGTAACTTCATCGCTATAACACAGAATGCAGAGAGAAAAGAGTGTTCAGAAATTCCGATTTTCATTTTCTGATAATTAAGGGACATGGAATATTGACTGTCGTAACTCAACGCCGAGCGATTTAATTATTTTTGATGGTAGGTAATTTATTATAACATTTGCCAATAATGTTACTAATCAATAAATAAAGACGCTTGAGAAAAGTTAAGAATTATTATAACTTTCTACTCATATCTGAGTAAAAAGTGAATTTCAGGATTTCAAACCCACACTCACCGTAGAGACAATAAGATCATAATATATTAAGCAAGAACTAATTTAAATAATATTATTCTTCATTTTATTTCATATACAATTTTAGAGCCAGTTACTTACATATAAAATAAGATTAAAATTATTTCGCCCGGGTTATTTTTGTGCGGTTTTAAATACAGTTAATTGAATCGAAACTTTAAATATTCAACATTAGGTTGAATTTTCTTTGTTTCATATTAGCTTGGAGCGTCCAACATTAAGATACTGATAAAGAGATGAACATGGAGATTAATTTGGAATAGCCATTTCCTTTATTGTGAACTGGGAAGGAAAAAATTGCAATATATATAAGTAGTAGTACAGTGTATAGCTGGTCAAGTGACGGTTGTGGTTCGATTTCTACTCATAAAAATGTTTTCATTAAAATACTTGTTTTTCTAAGTAGGAAAAGCTTTTTGTTATTCCATATTTACAACGTGCAAAATATTTTTCTTAATTTTTCACATTGTTTCCCACATATCACGGTAGTCAAAAGGAAAAATCATAAAGAATCTAGTCTAGCCCATATTATAATTATGATAAAGTCTTTGTCTGGTCGAACATGCTAACATCAGAAATTATTAGTTCGAATTCAAAAACTATTTTCTTTAGGAGGAGGAGGAGAAGGAGAAGGAATCGTCATTTCATCACGTCAATCGTTTCAATGTAAGCCACTGTGCTTGCAATCTTCACTGAAACTGAAATATTCCATCTCGATTTTCTGATATTTAATATTACATTACAATTCAAAAGATGATTGATGAGAACTCCTTGATTTAAAAAAGCTTAGTACAAATAAAAATATTATTAGTTACTTCTAAGTTCTGAAAAGTTAATTGTTATTAAAAGAAAATTTGTATGTTATATGCTTTTCATGCACAAGGGTGAATATACATCGTTTTTAAGTCCACTTCCTCCACTTTCTGTCAATTATTTTTTACTAAATTGTATAAATTAAAAGTATTAACTATATATTTTCTTTAAATTGTCTCAATTTCTAATAATGCATCATTATTGCAAGTTGATTTTGCAGTCAAATTTTAATTTATAGTACTTGCTAAGACAAACCAAATATGGCCTTTGGCCACCTTCCGGCTCCATCTCCAGTCTCTATATATATATTTTTTGTTATATATTGTATTCCACAAATTAAGCCCTTTTCAATGTCATCAGAACTCAGCCAAATTTCAGCTATATTTCTCTATTTATATTCGGAAAACTGGGAAGTGGGTCAAAATGAGTTTGCAAGATTTCACATACACTAACATACAAACATACATAGTTACAGAGCAAGTCAAATAAAAACTTGTTAAAAGAGGCCGTCTTAGCGCAGTGACGCAGCGTCTATTTGTAAACATGTCGGTTTTGAATTCGATTTCCACTTTGGAGAATAAATTATTTATATTTCTTCGCAGGAAGACCAAGTGCCGTATTAAGTTCCGCCACTGCAATGTCTCGAAACTTGGTTGAAGGAGTCTCAAAATAAAGTTACCTCTATTTATTGATGTAAAAGCTAAAAAAGACCTATTAAATAAAATAAAAACTACTCTAAAAGAATGCATTTCGTATACACCAGTTAACTATATGTATACGAGTATATGTCTAATGTATATACGAGTAGTATGGTTTAGTACAAGCGGCAGTTTAAAAGTAACAAGAATGCAAGTTGCTAAGTTGTTCTGCTTAACTGACATTGCACTGCAGCCTGTTTTAGCTGTTGCAGCTCTGGGAAGCTCTTCTCTTATATATCTACGAGTATATATATAAATTGCATATAGTGATGTAATTGTAATAACATTGTGGGTTCTATTCCCACTCGAATGAAATATTTAATATTCCCATTTTTTTTGCCTCTCAACGTCCAATACCTTCAGAATTCACCGCAAAATGAGGAACGGAATGTCTTAACATTAGGTTCCCTCTGCCGCTTAACTGACATTGCACTGCAGCCTGTTTTAGCTGTTGCAGCTCTGGGAAGCTCTTCTGTTATATATCTACGAGTATAAATTGTATATATTAATGTAATATGAAATGAGGCCATTCGTGGCAGTGTAATTGTAAAAGCCACAGTTCGTGGATTCTATTCCCACTCGAATGAAATATTTAATATTCCCATTTTGTTTGGCCCTCAACGTCCAATACCTTCAAAATTCAACGGAAAATGGGGAACGGAGTGTTTTAACACTAGGTTCCCTCTGCTTACAAAATAAAAAAGATTATATGCTAGAAGATGTTTAAAATTAAGCGGATAAAGTAATATTATGCATAGTACAATGTTAAGTTGTACCGTGGCTTTTCTTATAATGGCACAAGTTGGCGAACTGTGACAAACTTGACTTCCGCTACNGAACATGCTAACATCAGAAATTATTAGTTCGAATTCAAAAACTATTTTCTTTAGGAGGAGGAGGAGAAGGAGGAGGAATCGTCATTTCATCACGTCAATCGTTTCAATGTAAGCCACTGTGCTTGCAATCTTCACTGAAACTGAAATATTCCATCTCGACTTTCTGATATTTAATATTACATTACAGTTTAAAAGATGATTGATGAGAACTCCTTGATTTAAAAAAGCTTAGTAGAAATAAAAGTATTATTAGTTACTTCTGAGTTCTGATAACTTAATTGTTATTAACAGAAAATTTGTATATAATATGCTTATCATGCACAAAGGTTAATAGACATCGTTTTTAAGAATGTCTGCATCGTTTCTTTTTTTTCTGATTTCTTTAAAACACTTCCATTCTCCACTTTCTGTCGATTATTTTTTACTAAATTATTTAAATTAAAAGTATTAACTACAAGTTTTCTTTTAATTGTCTCAATTTCTATTAATACATCATTATTGCAAGTTGGTTTTCCAGTCAAATTTTAATTTATAGTACTCGCTTAGACAAACCAAATTTAGCCTTTGACCACCTTCCGGCTCCATCTCCAGTCTCTTTATATTATTTTGTGGTATATTGTATTTCACAAATTAAGCCTTTTACTATGCTTTGTAATCGGCCAATTTGTTGCGGCGGAGAGAGAGGAGAGAGAACTTAGATCGTGATCAAAATTTCAGTTCAATAGGAAAAACTGGGATGTAGGTCAAAATGATTTGCAAGATTTCACATACACTAACATACATAGTTATAGAGCAAGTCAAATAAAAACTTGTTAAAAGAGGCCGTCTTGGCTCAGCGGCACAGCGTCTTATTTTAAATATCTCGAATGTGAGTTCGATTTCCACTCTGGAGAATAAATTATTCATAATTCTTCGCAGGGAGGCCAAGTTTAGACCAAGTTTAGTTCCGCCATTGCAATATCTCGAAACTTACACGGCGCTTGGTTGAAGGAGTGTCTTAAAATAAAATTACTTCTATTTATAGATATAAAAGCTAAAAAAGCACTATTAAACAAGTTAAAAACTATTCTAAAAGCATGCAATTCGTATGCACCAGTTAACTATATGTATACGAGAATATATCTAATGTATATAGTATGGTTTAGTACAAGCGGCAGTTTAAAAGTAACAAGAATGCAAGTTGCTAAGTTGTTCTGCTTAACTGACACTGCATTGCACTGCAGCCTGTTTTAGCTGTTGCAGCGCTGGGAAGCTCTTTTCTTATAATGGCACAAGTTGGCGAACTGTGACAAACTTGACTTCCGCTACTTGCATTTTATTATCTTTCTTCTATTGTAGCATTCACGTTTTATCGCATTTCTTAGTTACTACTTTATTCTGATGTACTAGAAAATATTTTGTTGTATATCCAAAATGTATACAGTATCTGCGAGAGCGGCTTTTATGGGTTCGATTCCCACTCGCGGGTATTATTTGACGGTGTTGAGCTACGCCGTTAATATTATTACGCAATGTATCGATATTTGGGCGTTGCGTTGAAAACGAAGTGTTTTAACTATAAGTAACCTTTGCCTTTCATCAATAAGATAAAAATAAATTAATATTTTAAAAGCATTACTCTAAAACTAAAAATCATAATAAATATATCAATTTATTTTAAATCAATAAAAAATAATGAATAATAAGTACTTATTCAAATTAACAGCAAAGATAATTTTCACATACCATTTAAACGTATACGAGTACAAGAGAGGTACCTTTACAACCGTCCGCCACCACAATCTCTACGCTACATTAATTTCCGAAACCATTATCGTGAGTTATAAACGGGCCGCTAATTGTGGTTCTTTATGCTAATTTGATTGGCTCCGACTGCCCCTGATTTATTCGGCCATTACAAAATGAAACGACGGCTTTTTTCATAATTTTATTACTATTGAATGAAGTTTGTACGTCGTTAGTTCATTTTCTAAGAAAATGTATGGGATACTTAGTAAAAGTTAGTGTGAAATGTGGTAAGAGTAATTATAAAATTAACTGCAACCCGTAATTTCGTTTATATGGAGTATAAAAAATAAAATTTAGTTTTTTTTTCCATTTTCGTAAGATTTTCGGGAAATCCTCTTTCAGTGCTCCCTGCACTTCGAGGATCAGCTCCAGGCCCCTCCATCATTCCATTCCGGGTTTTGCGTTATCTGTTGATCACTCAGTAACGGAAGACTTTTATATAGGCATATTTTGAAAATAGTTATTTTCGTAATAATCGCGTTAATATCAATTTTACTTTAAATGGACAGTAATGTGTTAAAAATGATTTATTTTTCTTGAATTCGTGTCCTTATTTTTCTTCGCTTTTGTAAAACAAAGTGTTACGTTGACTTACTGATTGCAACTAAACACGGAGTGACTCAAATTTTGTTGGAAAACGGAGAAATGCTATTGATACTAAATTCTCTTTGCTGCTGCTTGCTGCAAAATTTATTTACAAATGGTTGTATGCAGAAGTAGGATGACAAAGGCCATAAAGTTCACGCAAACGAAGTTGTGGGCGGCCACTAGTACTAAGTACATTATTAATCGAGTTAAAGAGTTTCAATTAGTCAAAATTCGGCGGAAAGTAGGCAGCGGAGTGTATTAACACTGCTTTCCCTATGTCTACACTGCCACATGCGGGATACAGCGTGAAATTGTAAAAACTAATAAAAATGTCAACAAATTTCTTACAAAACCGTAACGAAGACAGGTGTAGCCACTAGCTTGCCAGTTGTCAGTAAGCCTCGTTCCATATATTGTTCTAATGGTGGCTGTCACTTCGGTACCAGTACACACGTCAACCGAGATAGATTAACAGTTACAAAGTAAGCGACGACGCAATACATTTTTCATGAGTCGAATTTTCTGAGAAGTTTTTAGAACATGTCGTATAAATATAAACATACTCGTACATATAAAAGAAAATTCATCAAGGAACTTCTCTAACGCCCTGTTACAGTAGGTGCACCATGGATTCTTCATGGGTTAGGACTCTTTTTGCTTTTGTATTTCGCACCTAGTGTTATGACACTCTGCATCGGACAGTTTTCGAGACATTACATGTTGAGTGACAGAACTTAATGCCTAGCTTAGCAATACAATAGCAATAAATTAATTCTCTTTTACCGTACAACCTCCTTTTTATGTTCTCCATGAAACGAAATATTAGTGAAGTGATTTTGTGCTCAACTGGCACGCTCAGAACGCTATAATAAAAAAAACAAGTCTGAACAGAACCTAAGTTACTTATCTAACTCAATTAAATTTTCGAGTTACTTTCATTGTTTTTACACTAAAAATAAAAATTAATATTTATATAAAACACGTATCCATGTCAAAAGTACACACATTCTCATATAAATATCCGAAAATCCATAAATCCCTTGAAAATATGCGCATCTGGCAACACTATGGGGAACAACTTTTTACAGCACGGTATAAATCATCTTTAGATGATATCGGTAGAAAAGTTTTTGGGCCTGAAAAAATACGAGCGCGGACGAATTAAGTCATGGACACAGGAAATTACAATGTAATAGCGAATCGTAAAATTATTTTATGTTATATTTTATGAGCTTTATCACTTTTGTGACAGCTTTTTTCGTAATTTGCGCTTTTTTTGAACGTTTGCGATTTCTTTTATATGGTCTCGTTGTTTTAGATTGTTATTAGAATATTTTACGAATTTTACAATATTCTTTTTAAATGACAGTGCAAGGACACAGCATTTCACTGTAAACGCCTTCAATTCCCACTCGGGGAAATTTTTTTCTCGCTCAGGTAATAACGTAAAGAGACGTAGGGTTTCTGCACTCAATGTCTCAAAATTAGGTGACAAATTTCTCTCTTTCTACACAGGATACAACATGAGGTTAAAAAACATAAATTTTATAGCCATTTATTTGAAAAGTATATTATTATGATATGTATACTTACTATCACTAAAAGTAATTTTGCTACCAAATTTAGTGATTTAACATCGAAACGAGCGGTAGACCTCAGCTTTTCTGCGTATGGTTTAGCCAGTGCCCCGTCTCTGCTCAATTAACACTACAATCAGTGTTGGTGACCACAAGCAAATTCACAGCGGCCAGTGAATTATAGACATAGTGGGTTTGGGTTGGACTTTATATATCCCTACTGTATATAACATAGCATTTGAAAGCAAAATATATGTGTTATTTAATGAGAAATTATTCAGAACTATTAAAATATTCAATAATATATTTTTAAAACATAATCGCTTCAGCTTTAAGTATTATATTCGTAAAACCAGAAAAACTGACCGACGCCATTATCACAATGTCCAAGTCACCCAAATGTCCGAACCAGAGCAAATCAAAGATGAAATCTCATCTCCACATTACAGCCAATTCTATCTCAACGTGTATAATTTGTAAGTCCCCTTCGCGCGTCGCAAGCGTTTTTCCTGCGATCGATCGCAGATAAATGTAATAAAGCGACCCACTGTCGTACTACTTTGACCACTGCTGTGTGGTACAAGTTGTGGGAAACTAGAGGGTTTATATTTATATTATACTTGCGGCTTCGCCTGCTTGAACTTCATTATTCATTTAATAAACAGAATTGACTGATAGTCAAATGTGTTGATGCCAATGAATAATTTGATTTACTCGTTCAGAAACGGCCTTAAATATAAAATTATTGATTTGGGTCAGGATTTATAATATTCTTTGTAAAATAAGCTTAATTTCATATATTATTATGCTAAATGCATAAGGTTATTTCTGAAGGGNCCACTGTCGTACTACTTTGACCACTGCTGTGTGGTACAAGTTGTGGGAAACTAGAGGGTTTATATTTATATTATACTTGCGGCTTCGCCTGCTTGAACTACATGATCGGTTCGGTTCGGTTCTTTATTTATGGCGCTTCAAGCGTGCCAGTTGAGCACTATTCACTTCGCCAATGTCACGTTGTATGGAGAACACACAAAGGAGATTGTACGGTAAAAAAGAGATTATATTACACAATAAGAGAATGCAGAACTACATGATTATCATTTAATAAACAGAACTGACTGATAGTCAAATGTGTTGATGTCAATGAATAATTTGATTTACTCGTTCAGAAACGGCCTTAAATATAAAATTATTGCTTTAGGTCAGGATTTATAATATTCTTTGTAAAATAAGCTTAATTTCAAATATTATTATGCTAAATGCATAAGGTTATTTCTGAAGGGTGAATGGAAAGTGAAGAATGTTCATTTTTCCTTTTATTTTGGACATCGCGTATTTAATGGGAGAATCTAATGAAAGGTTTTATTACGCCAGATTGGAGAAACAAACGTGAAACAAAAATAAGATAACAAGCATTTTCACGAGTTGGGAACGAATCCACAACCGTCGCATGCACACTGACACCGCTACACTAACATCAGTCACCTAGGTGACATAGTATCTTTATTTTATACTTACTTGTTATAAATATAATATATACTCACTGTGTTTTAATAATAAAAGTAAAATTATTATATTTTATTATTTCTAAAAGCAATACGAATAGAAATGAAAATAGATACGAAAGAACAGTCAATGAACTTTATATGTGATACGGTCTAAGTTATAAGATAAAAAAGCTGAAATAATATTCTCATTTTGTATAAAAAAATTAAATAGTGATACAGTACAGATGGGCTCTGGGCAAGAGGTTGGCGGGAAGCGGATGGGTCCGAAGAGCTGAGGATCGAGTGTGGAGGCGAGAATTGGGGAAGGCCTATGTCCAGCAGTGGACAAAAGATGATGATGATGATGATGACAGTACTGGTTTGAATATGGGTATAATAAAATGAGCATGAAATATTATCTCAATCAGTCATTATTATATCAGTCAGTCTTGTCTTTTAACATGCGATGTCTCGGATAATAAGCGATGCGTACGGAACGGAGTGTGTCAGCATTAGGTTCACTCTGCTTTCCCAAGTGAGAAAAATCGTAAAGCTGTTATTTTTAATACTAATTTAATTCGCGCGAATTCAAAATCCTTTGAAATATTTTATATTTAAAGATATTACTAAGGCAGATGACGTAATAAGTTATCTTATGATCTTTAGTTCAGCACCTTCAATTTCGTAGTGAGTAAGCATGTTCCAGGGAAACCACGTTAGAATGCGTTGTCACGAATCTTCATGACACTGCAATATTTGTTCATTTTAAATTAAACCATCATGACTGGGTTGGTAAGCCCCTTCATGAAACATAAAGAGCAGTTTCTCAATGTTTTTATTATTTTTATAAAGATCCTTTCTCCGAGAGAAAGTAAATTAGTATTTATAGTCTTAAAATAATAAAGAAAACCATACATGAGTCCTTAAATCCGTTGTATCAGAATAATCAGAAAAAAATTAATGTAGATTTAAGGTATTATTCGGACTACCGCGACGACAGTCAAAGGTAAAAGTAGGTACTATATCTGTATTACCTTTGTTAATTTTTTCAGCTTCACGCTGTATCCCGCACACAGCAGGGTAACCTGAGGGAACCTAGTCGCAATGGTTTCAGGTTCAATTAGCTCGCTCTGGTATACAAAACGATCAACTCGCAATGTCTTGAAATTTGCGCGTTGTATGGACTAGTGTCTTAATAATAGGTTCCTTCTACCCACCCTACTATACACATAATATTTCCCCACTTCAACATAGAAGATCCTATACGACGTATGTATATTATCGAGCAAAATCTTGAAACAAACTTCACTACAACTAAATTGTTGCCTTAACCTGCCACAAACAATGTAGTCTACTTACTACTGAGCACTACTCAAAACTACAAATAGAATTAGACTGTAGTGATCATTTGAAAAGATACATACAGACAACCTAAGATTAAAGTAAGAATATGATACTTAATATATGTATATATATATATATATATATAAATATATATTAATAGGAATTTTGATAAGACATTTGTCAAATTTTCATATTTTTTTCTAATAGAGGGAAGCGAGTGTCAAGACATCCAGTTTCTCATTTTTCACCTCAATTTCAAGACATTGAATGATTGATGGTGCTTTATGATAAGTGTTATAAAATTAATTAATAATTTTGTATACTAAATAAAAAGATTCAAAAGTAAGGAGTGTAGAGGAGCACTAAGAAAAGATTCCTCGAAAATCCGAAAAATAGTTGATAAACGGCTTTTTCTAGTTTATATCTTAAGCTCCGCATAAGCACTAACTTCTATAATATACATCTTAATTGATGTATATTATATATATCCATATATGAACAAACCAGCGAGGTATTTCGTTGAAGTAGAAGGTATATACTGTCATCGAAGTTCCTATGAACGGCTAACTCTTGAAGAAACTAAACTGTGGTACAAGGCATAAGATGCAATAGTTTTTATCTTTTTAAATTATAATATGGTCAGTAAAGAAAAAAAATGATTTTATCACTCCGATGATAGAGAGATGCGTTAAGCAAGCTCATTTTGGGTGACGTTTTCTAACAACAAACTTTGCAAATCGTTGCTTAGCAACGGCGGTAGTTATAAACATGGCGGAATAAATTGCATGTCAAATTAATAAGTATTTTAATATATTGGTATATATCGAAAACATTACAAATATGAGGAAAAAAGTATCCTATGTTCATCCCGAGACCCTCAAGTATCTCTATATGAGTATTTTATCACAATTGAATTAGCGGTTTGGCACTGATTGCGTAAAAGACAGACAGACAGACAGACAGACAGACAGACAGAATTACTTTCGAATTTATAATATAGATATGGATATCGAGTATAAGGTAATATATATTTATATTCTATCCAACCAATAATTTATAACCAACACCACACCACTACGTATAAGTTCCGCCAAACAAAAGTAGTCGGTTTATTTCATTCGAGACGTCCTGTTTAGTTAAGATTTTACTTTAGCTTTAGATAACGCGTCGCGTCTTTTCTTACTCTCTTATTTTATTAGCAAATATATCTTCAAAAAAAATCAAAATACTTTCACGCTGTATCCCGCACACAGGAGGGTAAACAGAGGGAACCTCGTGCTTAAGACAATAGGCATAGCATAATACGGCGTCAATAGGCCTGCTATATATCAACACTGCCATATATGATCTATCCAGGAAGAGGGAATCTCTTGGTAATGCGGAACTCAACGCTACGTTTTATCATCTTACCACGGTTTTTTTTTTATGGAAAAAGGACAAGGCAAACGGTGAACCAGTAGTGAATATAATTAATTTCCTCAAACCCACAACCATTATAATATATTTTTAATTTTTCTATAAATTAATTTCATGTAATAACATAAATATTAATACATATTTAGTTAATCCTTGTCCAGACAAGACCTCATTATAACAGATTGATTGTGGGTGACAGATTTCTCCACACCGACTGACACTGTGGGGCTCCCGCCGCTAATGCGATTACTTATAGCACTCGCTAATATCGGATTTTATCTGTGGTCCTATTTTATTTTCTATTCCTTTTGTTTGGGTCATACAATAGGTGGACACCCTCTGCCTTTTATGGCCGCATTTTTAAGTGGCAGCTTCGTATTTTTTCTGTGTAAATTAGTTGGCTTAAAACAGAATTTCAGGCTTGTGATTGTAGATATTTTTATTTCTTTAAAATATCTACAATCACAAGCCTGTCACGTCACGTGGAATATTTTTATTTCTTTACTCTCATAACAATTTCTTTTCATTTAACATAACAGTATCATAAACTAAATATTAATACAAAAAATCCAAAATTAATTACTATCTTTATACATATAAAGAGAATAGTATTTAATATTTAAAAACCAAATATGAAAATCAGGCTACATTGTCAGTTATGGGTTCGACTTCCATTTGGGGGATAGAATAAAAAAATAAAAAAATATATATACCCAAGTTTTCTCTTAATATCACAGTAAACATTGATTACTTTTGCCAATGATAATTAAAATCATTCTATAATTCAAATTCAATTTTCATCATAATCAATAGTCATTGTGAGTCATATATTTCAGTCAGTCAGTCGGTCGGTCGCTATGGTTATTTATTGCACAAAGGCATTATGTTTCATATCGAGCTCTCGTAAAGTGAATGTTTGACATGTTCATGATGACAACGATTTGTACTATTCGCATAAGTGCATCGGCTACTAAATAAAACTAAAAGGAATTTTCCTTTTATTTATTTCTTTTAGCTTAACGCTGTATTATAGGATGGTAAGCAAAAAGACAGGTACCTGGGCAGTTAGTGATAAGATACTTGGGTGACACTTGAGTGGTGGATTATTTTCTTTTATTTTATAATATTTTTTATTAATTTTAATACCTTAGATGTGTATCTTCTCTTAAACAGAAACAGCTTCTTCCATCGCATAGCAGCATAAGCAAAGGGAACGTAGTTTTGAGACAAAAAAAAATAATTCTAATTGTTGGCTACATTGAACACTATATACCAAAACTAAAGTAATATTATAAAGCTTTATTTGGTTAACCACATCTCAGAAACTACTGATCCGAATTGGAAAATACTTTATGTGTTGGATTCTGAGTTAATTTATCGAGGAAGGATTTACAAACAAAGATTCACAAAGATTAACATGACCTGTAGGTTGAACCATACGGGCAAAGCCGCAGATTAAACCAAGTTTTATTATAAGACACGATATATTTACTACCCCGTGCATAGAGGGAGAACAAAAAATGGCCAAATCTAACTCCACTCGAATGTAAGCTCATATTGCATATACGAATAAATTTTTATTACCGCAAATATATCTCGGCATTAGAGTGCCGCTCGCGATCTCATAAATATTGTGACATTACGACAGATTATCCCATATTTTGGCGTTTTGGTACAAAGCCTGGTAGCTTCANTGCATATAGGGTAAAATATTTCAAACCCAGAAATAAAAAAAATCATCAAGGTACCTCAACAGTTTAGACGTAGGATTTTTTTTTCATTTCACGATTTTTATCCATACCTGTATTTCGTGTCACGCACACATACGCATGCAACGTTGCCGCTTTGACAGGTAAGTGTGTGTGTGCCTATGCTATACTTTACAAATAGCGTTTTATTTTAAAACGATAATTTTATTATTTATTTTGTTTGAAAAAATAACTTTTTCATTTTTGAGAATTATTTTTTTTCCGAATTATATTAGGCTTTTATAGAGTAGTTAAAACTGTGGTTTCATTTAAAGTGGTGCTGACAATTCCACCCTGTATATTAACATTGCCATATATGATCTACCCAGGAAAAGGGAACCTCTTGTTAAGGCGGAACTCAACGCTGCGTTTTATCATCTTACCACGGTTTTTTTTATGGAAAAAGGACAAGGAAAACGGTGAACCAGTAGTGAATATAATTAATTTCCTCAAACCCACAACCATTACAATATATTTTTAATTTTTCTATAAATTAATTTCATGTAATAACATAAATATTAATACATATTGGGTTAATCCTTGTCCAGACAAGACCTCATTATAACAGATTGATTGTGGGTGACAGATTTCTCCGCACCGACTGACACTGTGGGGCTCCCGCCGCTAATGCGATTACTTATAGCACTCGCTAATATCGGATTTTATCTCTGGTCCTATTTTATTTTCTATTCCTTTTGTTTGGGTCATACAATAGGTGGACACCCTCTGCCTTTTATGGCCGCATTTTTAAGTGGCAGCTTCGTATTTTTTCTGTGTAAATTAGTTGATTTAAAACAGAATTTCAGAATTTCAGGCTTGTGATTGTAGATGCGAAGGTTGTGGGGTCGATTCCTACTCGGGGGAATGAAATGTGGAATATTTTCATTTCTTTGCTCTGAAAAAAAAAATTATTCGTCTTCATTTAACATAACAGTATCATAAACTAAATATTACTACAACAATTCAACATTAATTACTATCTTTATACATATAAAGAGAATAGTATTTAATATTTAAAAACAAAATATGAATATCAAGCTACTTTGTCAGTTATGGGTTCGATTTCCACTTGCGGAATGAATTATTTTCATTTCCTCTCTCTCCACATTAAAAAAAATATACTCAATTTTTCTTTTATTATCACACTAAACATTGATTCCTTTTGCCAATGATAATTAAAATGATTGTATAATTCAAATTCAATTTTCATCATAATCAATAGTCATTGTAAGTCATATATTTCAGTCAGTCAGTCAGTCGGCCGCTATGGTTATTTATTGCACAAAGGCATTATGTTTCATATCGAGCTCTCGTAAAGTGAATGTTTGACATGTTCATGATGACAACGATTTATACTATTTGCGTAAGTGCATCGGCTACTAAATAAAACTAAAAGGAATTTTCCTTTTATTTATTTATTTTAGCTTTTTTAGGATGATAAGCAGAAAGACAGGGCAGACCTGGGCAGTTAGTGATAAGACACTTGGGTGACACTTGAGTGGTGGATTATTTTCTTTTATTTTATACTATTTTTTATTAATTTTAATACCTTAGATGTGTATCTTCTCTTAAACAGAAACAGCTTCTTCCATTGCATAGCGGCATAAGCAAAGGGAACGTAGTTTTGAGACAAAAAAAATTAATTCTAATTGTTGGCTCCATTGAACACTATATACCAAAACTAAGGTATTGTTATACAGCTTTGTTTGGTTAACCGCATCTCAGAAACTACTGATCCGAATTGGAAAATACTTTATGTGTTGGATTCTGAGTTAATTTATCGAGGAAGGATTTACAAACAAAGATTCACAAAGATTAACATGACCTGTAGGTTGAACCATACGGGCAAAGCCGCAGATTAAACCAAGTTTTATTATAAGACACGATATATTTACTACCCCGTGCATAGAGGGAGAACAAAAAATGGCCAAATCTAACTCCACTCGAATGTAAGCTCATATTGCATATACGAATAAATTTTTATTACCGCAAATATATCTCGGCATTAGAGTGCCGCTCGCGATCTCATAAATATTGTGACATTACGACAGATTATCCCATATTTTGGCGTTTTGGTACAAAGCCTGGTAGCTTCACTATATTTGGCGTACGGATTGTCTTGTTTTATAATTATCTATATACTAGTGGGCGCGCACAGTTTCGCTTGCTTATTTGGACCCTTAGGGGTGAATTCTAATAAACCATGAAACACGTGTTCAATGAAATATTTTTGTCTAAATTTTTAATTTTATAAAAATCGATTTAATGTTTTTCCATATAAACTTTCAACCCCTTGTTTGCACCCTTAAATATAATAAACCACGAAACACATGTTTAATTATATATTTTTAAGAGTCTCAATTTCAAATTTCATAAAAATCGGTGGCCATTTAAAGATTTTTCCATACAAACTTTCAACCCCTAATTTGCACTCTTAGAGGGAGAGTTCTAGAAAACGATAAAACACGTGTTCAATTAAATACTTTTCAAAATCTAAATTTTAAATTTTATAAAAATCGGTGCCGATTTAAAAATTTTTTCATACAAACTTTCAACCCCTATTTCACCCTTTTAGGGTTAAAATTTTTCAAAATCCCTTCTTAGTGGATGTCCAGATTACGAAAGTAAACATCTGTCCAAATTTTACGCTTCTACCATTAGCGGTTACGGCTGTGCGTGCGTCTTACCTCAGTCAGTGAGGACAAGTCCTTATATATATATAGATTTTCATCTTCTTCTGTAATATCCACGTTTCGTTGCCGTATGCCTCTCTGCATCTTCCATCTCTACTGAACATACTTCCTAAATATACCACTTAATTCACTTATTCTTATATCAATTACCATTTACACTGATCTTACATTTCGTCCTTTCTTCATTTCTTTCAAATACATAACGGGATACAGCGTGAAAATACATAAAATAGTGATAAAGTCAGTTCTATCCCTCAATGGCGTTTCACAAGCGCTTTGTCCAAAGTATTTCCATTACATTCAAAATACCAACGAATATATTTTAACTTTGGTTGATTGCAACAAAAAAATGCACTGATTGCTCAAAGCGCGATACAAAGTACGGAAAGTGGTTGGTATTTTAGCTGTATTTTTTTTCTAGTAAGCTTTTGTCTAGTGTGGTTCTACAGTTTCTATTGTAAAGGTTTTGTTTATAAAAAGGTTTTTCTTCAATTTTTGTACCACTGATGTCTCATACAATATGAGGTTTTGAGTTTCTCCACTCAAAATGCAATGTCTCGAAAATTAGGCGGTGCGTGAACGAAATGTCTTAAAATTTCTTTCCTACTGTCTATTCAAAAGAAGTTAAAAAAAAAGGACTTTTGTCAAGCACCTATCAAAAACACGCGTAAATAACATAATTTACTTTTAAATATTAAAATCGTAACTTAATTTATTCCTCGTATCCAAGCCAAATAATTTCCATCTTATTAACATCTTTGAAGTCATTTACAACTTGTCAAAACCTTAAATACGCCGAAAGGCATATTAGAATGTTTATTAGCGGAGTAATTTTGGTCTAATTTTGGTATAAATATAATAAAGTTCCAAATCATTTGTCTACTTTAAGTAAGTTATTAAAAGCTCCAAGCTTCTTAAATAAAAAGCAAGCTTGAAAAACAAAGTTAAGGGCGTCGTGGCCTAGGCACCAGGGTGCAACTGTAACGCGACGGTTATGGGTTCGTTCCCAACTCGAAAAAATTAAATAATTATATAATTTTTTATTTACATTTCGCTCCATACCCTGCTATATGGGCAAAATATAGTATATAAAATTAAGTTAGGTACTAGTACTAAAAACAAAATAAATTTGTTCCAAATGATTTATAGATAATTAAATAAATAGTTCGGCATTAGAAAGTTCTTCCACAGACCACTTTTCTAACATTTACCAACTTGTTCAACTTTCATGCACAATTGTATGGAAAACCTACGCATATTTCACTAGCTTTAACACTATATATTATAAGACCTATAATCGCACGTTGCTATCACAACAATTGATAACAAAAGTCAAAGGAAAAACAACCGTATTTTCTTTAAAATAAGAATTAAATTCCTCGCCTTAAATTTGGTAGTAAAATTCAAGGATAATAATGAAAACTATACTTTATGCATATTGCATTAAAGTATAATTTCCTTTGTGTAAGTTTGGTAATCCAAGCTGGACGATAAACCTAGGGCACTGTGGCCAAGAAACAATAGCGTATTGTTCGTTATAGGGATGTCAATTTCAGGAAATTTATACACATTTTATATTTTAGATTTTAGGCGGTAAACTGATCTGTGTGTTTTATTATAAAAGCTTCAACGAAAGCTCTTCATTTAAGGGTAGTTTTAAACAAAATAAATTATATTATTTAATTCTGTATAAACATATTTTAAGTGATTTCAGATTTTTTATCATAATGACTTTTTATCTTTCCTTTTCTTTTTTATTTGGTGATGATGACAATATTACGTTGATTTTCCTGTATTTTTACACAAAAATACTTTCTTTTATCATATTTATCATATTATCTTTACAATTTTTCTTGAAAATATACTTTATTTTAAATAAATTACCTATTAACAAATAAATTACATAAAATTACAACAAGATAAAAAATAAGCTTTATTAATAAACATTTGGTCAGTTAAAATACTCAGTACAAAAATGTCATTCTGACAGAAAAAAATCCAATATAAAAATGTTTAATTTTCCTTTTAAAGTACATCGGTTGATAGTACCTCTATGGTATGAAGTGCACACGGTAAGCTACTTCAAGCGACAAGTGATGTTCAAAAGACGCATTCTATAGGAGATAATTTTCTTTTTTCACGCTATATCTTGCATACCAGGGTAAGATATATTTAGGACCCCTCGACTTAGTGTTTGTGACTCTCCGTGCCCGTTTTTCAAGATATTGCATGTTGAATGGTAGAGTTCAACGCCGGGCTTTGTCTACATCGCGAAAAAATAAATTCTTTATTCCTTTTGATAATGCAATAAAATTAATTTTACAAATTTTTATTACCTTTTAATATTATGTAGGTAAAAATAGTTTTCAGATTATGAATATTAACTACAAGTATATTAACTATATAATTTTTTACCCCCAAAAAGGGTTGTAGATGCCTTCGTGTACAAGAGGCGACTAAAAAGTGACGAATTGCTGTGTTGAGTTCCGCCACTCAACAAGCAATACCTCAATAATTTCACGGAAAGAGGGGAAATAAAACATATTAATTATTTGGTACCTCAAATTCCCTTTTCGTACCCTGCTATGTGCGAGATACAGCGTGAAGCTAAAAATAAAGGGATGAACTAATAAAAATGATTCATTCTATCATTCTGTCATCCCTAACGAAGTGAATGGACTCTTATTCGCGATACTTTTGTTGCTGTTTTTGTATCTACGTTAATCGCTTTGACGTCTTTATGTTAAACCAAAGTGTACATACTAAATACACCTTTATGTCTAAAAGAATACAGCTTCAAATACCGTGAGGGAAGACAGTTTTGATTAAGTGAAAAGTACTGAGCGTTTGTCTGAAAATTAAGTAAAGGATAATTTTGCTTGTGAAGGAAGTATCTGGAGGGTTATTGATGACTTCATTTGTTTTTTTTTTAATATAAAAGATAAGATTTTTCTTAATTGGAAGTTACTGGTTGTTTCTTATGGGGAATTCTTAACAAAACTAATAAGTTCAGATGAAAATGTATTTTTTAACTAGATTTCATGTATTTTTTTAAAACTTTAATATAATCTAATCATTATATAATGAAAAATTCAGTTTTTTCCCGTTTTAACCTCTATTAATCTATACATCCTTTTTTAGTGCTTTTCTTTATTTTCAAACTACGAGCGAAGACAGACGCCAAGACATACGCTTAAAGAGGTACGAGCGTTTTATACTATAAACGTAATAGAAATATAGAGAAATTGATCACCAAATTCTGCTTCAGCAAAATGAAAAAAAAAATACAATATGAATAGAATATTTCAAAGTAATACTAGAATACGAATAGATCTGACATTTGACAAACTTTACAGAGCAGCGGTTTGAAAACTTTTTTAATACACAACTTGTGATATTGAAGATATACATATATAGTGCGTATATACATGTGTATATCTTGAATATCATAAATTATGTTGATTTGAAAGTATATAGCTTTTAGCTTTACGCTATATCCCACTTATATCAGGGTATACAGAGAGAACTGAGAGTTAAGACACTCCCCACTTTTAGATGGACTTTATTGACACTAGATTCTCCTTGCCTAGGCTGCTGTGTGCGCGACACAGTGTGAAGCGGATTTATTTTCTTCTATTTACTATATGTGGGATACAGTGTGAAGCTAAAAAAAAAAAGAAAAAGAACTAAATGGTAATAAATTATTTAAATGAAAAAAATATTAAAATTTTCTGAATAAGATTAGTTTCTTAAAAAAATGTTTATATGTCACCCGTACCATACAAATAATTGAAGCAGGTAATTCAATATTGAATTACCTAACATTTTCAACTATATTCTAGTAATAGTTCTTTCTTCTTCAAATTTACGCTGTTTTCTTTCGCGTCTACCAACACGCTATTAATACTTATATAGATACATAATTATATAGACATCATCATATAGGAATCATATATATACTAGATCCTACTTTTTTCTATAATGATATAATATTATTATACATCTTAAAAGAATTTTCAGTACATTTTACAAATATGCGCCTAATTAATTTAAAGTTGTACTGCAACCTTGACATGTTTGTATGGACTCTTTTGAAATTCATGAATTCCATAGTATTTTGGATATATTAGAAAGCCGACAAGCGTGATTCTTGCGTATAAAAAGGTAATATATATTTTTAATTATATTAATCAGTAGTTACTCGTATGTGGCTTTGCACAATATGAAGTAATATAGTTATTAAAAATAGAATATTCGTTGCAAAAAGAATCCTCATATTTATTAGTTGATCTATATTTAAAACAAACGCGCCTAAGAAATGAATCTGCTATCATCATCATACTCAAAAAGGACATACAAACTGATGTTACTCTATTGGTCTTTAAGCTGCTTGATATTGGCCAAAGGAACCCTAAAACATGATATTTTAATAAAAATGTTTCACGAAATAGAATTTTCTCACATAATTTTAGTTTCACATTAGAATAAGCATGATATGATTTGTAAAGTTTATTTTGTTAGTTAGAGCTACCTTTGAATGTACGTCAAAGAGCTATCTTTTCAATGTCGAAATAAAAAGCCTTATATTCCTGAAAATGTTGAAATGAATTTCTAACACGAAGTAAAGAAGTAAGTATTATTCATATATTTATTTAACTCTGTACCCCATTTATAACAGGATAGGCAGAGAGTAAGCTAGAATAAATATACTCCGTTACATACTTCCCGTAGATTGGTGAAATTCAACGCAGTAACGTTCATCCCAAAAACATAGATTTCAATGCAAAATCGTTCCCAAGATACTAAAATTTTGTTCCCAAAATAACAAAACATCGTTCCCAAAATACTAAAATAATTTGGTCTCAGCAATTTCACAAGATCCTATACATCAGTCTACTTCCGCACAAAACGTATAGATATCCACAGATTTTATGGGCAAATGAGGTTCTTGTAAACCGAAATTAAAGCTCTAAGATAATATGTTATCAAGCAATAATAACTTCTATCTCAGCTGTTAATAAGTACTAAAGTTCTATATAATAGTTTTCTTATTAGTAAATCTTCTTGTGGTTGTAAAACATGTTTGATGTGACATGTCCAAAAGGATATTGTACATTTTATTATAAGGATACGTCGACTTATTTTTGACGAACGTCGAAGCTTTTCATGAAAGCTTACTTTTGATCTCACTTGAAAACATATTTTTTAATATTTTGACTTAGTTCTTTTTTTATTTATTTTATTATTTCGCTTTTAACATTTTCCTCAGATGAAAATAGCCTAGTTACAAATTATTTCACTACTAAATATTAAAAAATAAATATAGTATATTATAAGTATATCATCGTTATAAGTACAAATTATTCTTTATTTTCCTTCAGCTTTGTTTTATCAGCATAGCAGCGTAGGCAAGGAAAACCTAATGGCAAGATGCTAGCTTTTGCGATCCCCATCCATTTTTTAGAGATATTATGGGATATCACACAGTACTGCAGTAGGTTTAAAGACACTACATCATCATCATCATCATATTGCTATTATATACAGCGAGCAGCTAATGATAATAATGACCATAAACCATTTAAGGGGGCAGTCGTGACGCAGGGGTAGAAGGGTGTGTCTGTAAAGGTAAACGTGTAAACTTTTGCCATGCAATGCCTCTAGAATTCAAAATGGGGAGCGGAGTGTCTTAACACTAAGCTCCATCTGCTTGATAATAATAACCATGAAATATTTTGTATCTGAGAAATGAATCTTATTTACGCCATCATGGTGTAAATCAGATGTAAATCATGTTGGCATAATATGTAAGTAGCTATTCGCATATCGCTAACGTGAATTTGATTTACGTGTCGTTATTGCTTACGTGATGTTACGCGTCACTCGAGCGACGTAATACGATGACAATTATATTATATGTATATTATGTATATACGAAAGGGGGGCACAAGTACGAGGGTGGGACAGTAACGCGACGATTGTGGGTTCGATCCCACTCGGAAGAATGAATTATTATTTATTAATAATTTTCATTTACCTCGCTCTACTCTCGCTCAAGACAAGGCAGCGTTGAGTTCTACCACTCAACATGCAATGTCTCAAAATTCGACACAAAGAGCGTGAAGCTTCAGTATATAGCGGCGTAGGATTTATGTCGATATACCTTAGCAGTGGATCTATCTGAGAAGAAATCGAACTCACATTCCCCCCATTTACAAACCTTGGCCTTATGATATCCTTGTGACACGATGGCCTCAACCATATCAGTAATACCTACTATTTATTCCATACATAATATTTTTTGGCACCAACAGAATATAATAAGAAATTCTAACAATTTACTCGAAATCAGATATAACTTGTGAATATCGTATCGAAGTTCACAGTCGTAAAGAGTTATTGTTATAACGTAGACGCGTAACGAGGCCGCTTCAAAAATAACAAATGGTTCTATTTACAGTATATTTATGTTATATACATACATACGTATTTAATTTGTTTACATTATATTTGATTTGTATTAATAAATGATTTAATTTACAGATAGTAGGTGGTTAGTTCCCCATTCGGGAATAGGTTTATATTAATTTCCATTTTCTCACTCTGGTACATAAAGCGTGGAATTAGGTTCCGGCACTCAACACGCAATGTTTCGAAAGTTGGGCGGAAGACCAGAGTGTCTCAACACTACGTTTCCTCCGCCTACCCGGCTATACGCAGAACATAGCGGAAGCTAAAACTTAAAACCATCGCTACACTGCTACGATGATAACATCTTTTCTTTTTACTTATTTTACAAAAGTTTAGAAGCACAACTTTGTAGCCAAAAGCTAACTGTATTTTGGCAACTTTTGAAGATATATAACATTGTCTTAGATTTAGCTGGTCATAGCAAAAAGGGAATTCGTGTCAACAAGCAAGATATATAGATATACGAGTATTGTAAGTATATAAATGTAATTTATAGGGGCCGGGTACGTGCGACCTCTTGAAATCACGTCTCTATTGACTCACTGTCACCAACTTTATTAATGAAACAGAAAAAATAGTATATAAAATAAGTATAAAAGACTATGTGATGGTTAGGAGTTCGATTTCCATTCCATAAATTATTTTGATTTGCTCGCTCTGAAAGACAGCATTTATTTTTGCCACTAAACAAGCATTACCTGAAAAATTGGGCCAGTCGTTATAAACAGAGTGTTTTAACACTAGGTTCCAGAACTTCTTTCTTTGCTATTCTGTGATGTAGAAAAGTGCGTGAGACTGTTTTCAGATAAAATTTTATTTCTTTTAAAATTAAAACATTATAATTATTTTATTCAATTAAGTCTTATTGAGGATAAATGTCTACAAACTGAAACTCCATTTGGTTACGGAACCATAAAAAGGACTCAAATTAAAACTATTTAAATATGAAACAGTTAAAAGTTCAATCGACCACAATTCAATTGAATTGCTGCTTAAATTTCGGTCGATTTTAAAATTTTCACGACTGAAATAAAAGCTCAAATTGATACAAAGTATAAATAACGGGTTACATTTTATTTCTTCGATTGAACTCTATTCGCCATTTGTTATAGAAGCTGGTTGCAAGTATGTATATTCTAGATATTATTCTCAATAAGTATTCTAGGACAACTGTGGTGCAGTAGGATAACATTCGACTGAAACATGATCATTGTGGGTTCAATCCCGACTTTAAGAAAAAGAGATTTTAATTGATATGTCCAAATATTAAACGTAGCGTTGAGGTCCACCACTCGACTAGCAATATTTCGAATCTGTAATCGGACAATGGATTATCTAAAGGAAATTTAGAATTATTATTAAAGAAATACATTATAATAATATTAAAGTTTTATACATATACATACGATTTGAAAAACAAGTAGTCTATCCATAATATTTTACTTCTCATACTTATGTCAATACAATATTTAATTACAGGGTTAGTTCGAAAATAATTAAAGTAGGGCGATTTTTTCGAAAAAAAATCACACATATATAAAATATTTCAAGAATTAGAAAATTGTACTTTTTAAAAAAAAGAAGAAATTACTTATAACTTATTGAAAGGTTCTACCATTGTGTTCTATTTCTACTATTATGTTCTAGTTCAAAAAAAAACCAAATAAAAGGATTTTACATAAAAAAAAACAATTCATTAATTATTTAAAAAAAAGTAATATAAAAACGATTAATTAAGGCTTGTAACAGAAAATGTATTCCAAATCCCATAACTCCAGCTCTCAAGTAACACTAAGCCTAGCTTAGTTCCAATCAGTCTTCACGTCGTCTGTCGGTTTGTGCGACGTTCCATCAATTCTCGCTCAGATAGTTATCCATTACGATCTAGATTTAGACCTAGATCTATATATAGTTGGGTCTATATCTAGTTGGGTCTATATCTAGTTGGGTCTATATCTAGTTGGGTCTATATCTAGTTGGGGCTTAACTGAGGAATTATTGTTACATTGATCCTGGTTGACACTGTCGTGGTGCAGACAATGTGTGACTGTAAGCTCGTTGGTTCTGAATTCTATTACCACTTGAAGGAATTATTGTTTTTCTAATTATTTTAATTATCCTTTAGTAAGAAGAAAAAAAGTGGCGTTAAGTTCCGCTATTTGACGACACTGTTTCAAACATTGGCTTAGTAGGGATTGAAATGTCTTAAAATTGGCGCGTGTTTTAATTATGTAGCTTTACTTAGTAGATATACATATAAATTTTCTATAGCAATGTACTGACCTTTCTAAGTAAATGAGTCAATTCAATAATAATTGGTGGGACTTAATTGAATTGGGGAATGCCATTACGTAACAAATAGCCTCGAAGTGTGTTTTACTCACTTTGCTGTTAATTTTAATGTTTATTAATTAACTATGAGGACAGACATGGTTGTGAGTTCGATTCACACTTGAAGAAGTGAAATATTCAATATTTATTTTTTTTAGAATTAATGTGGAAACTTCGTAAATTAAATAACAATAATCATAAAGAAAAGGTACTAACTAAATCTTATCTCATCTTATCACCATATATAACTATTGAACATGTATCTATCAAAATAAATATAATATCATATCATATAACGTGATAGTGTACAGAATATTCAGAAAGTCATCACATGTCATAACACGTCCTCTATGTCGATGCACGGCGCGGGCGGTGTATCGCGTGGCCTAATGTATTACGTGAGGTTATAATGCTTATTTAGATTGTACGATCCCGATATTAGAAGTATCTATATTTAAAATTTTATATGGCATAATAAAATAGCCTATACTGCATTTTATACAAAAAAATATTTTTCACGCTGTATCACGCTTATAATAGGTTACGTAAGACAAAGGGAATCCAGTATTAAAACACTCCGTTCCCCAAGAGCAGTCTATTTTTTTAACGCGTTGTGATTTTGCCACAGCGATGAAATGAAAATAATTGCCTTCTTCTATTGAGAACCGAACGCAGAACCTTCGCGTTTACGTTCAGATACTGCGCCACGAAGGCCTCGTATATTTTTCATATTCTATGTCATATTCAAATATCATAACCACTTTTTCAATTTTACGTAACGACAACGACACGATCTCGTAAATGTAATATTTTATATAATGCGTACCTTAGATTGCAAAATCTAATACAGATTACTTACAGTAAAATTGTTTTTTTTTATTATAAGTTAGAATAAAAAGTAGAAGATTAAAATAAATAAAAGAAGTAGAATCTTTTGTAATGGTTGTAAATCTCATGGTGTTACTGATTGTTTACACAGTACGATAACAATCCGATCGTATGATACGCTCTTATAAAAACAAAAAAAAATCTTTTAACTCGTAAATTAAATACCTAAGCATACACAATTTAATATTGTTATGAAAAAAATAAATTAATACTCAGTAATCATGAAATTGCTTCTATCACAAATATACTCAGATTTTTATTGGAACATTATTAACAATTGAATTTCAAAGAAAAATCCAATTATATTACTTCCAATGAAATCTATTTTATTCAATACCAAGTAATATAGAATTACTTTTCGAAAGCCTTAAAATCGTCATAAAACTTCTATTCTATTATAGCAAAAACTTATTAAACAAGATTTTTCAAGAAGCGGCCTTGATTTGGTAGTCAATTATCTAACTTTCTTCACATTCGGAGAATGTAGAGAGAACTTCTCCATTCTTAATTTTTTTGTTTTTACTATACTGACAAAGATCTCTATGCGTTTAATTTTTTTTATATTTTTTTTTATTTAATCAGTATAAAAGCAAAAACGAGTGCACTTACGCTGGCAAA
Source organism: Heliconius cydno galanthus (assembly GCA_036379175.1). Taxonomy (NCBI): domain Eukaryota; kingdom Metazoa; phylum Arthropoda; class Insecta; order Lepidoptera; family Nymphalidae; genus Heliconius; species Heliconius cydno. The sequence goes on along the minus strand of JAKRZM010000675.1, from coordinate 149,651 downwards.
CGTGAGTGATAAACCGTCGCTGTCATATTACAGTTCTTACAGTGTATATGAAACTTTATAGGATACTTATTGTTCGCAAGACAAGATTTTTTTTAAGTTGACGTCATTACGTTTTTGAAGTTTCCGGTACATGGCAGGTATGGCACATGGACCTTGGGGGACTGTTAATGGGGCACTTTGTACCCCATTAACACTTCTGTTCCCCACCTTCAGCCGAATTCTTGAGGCGTTGCGTGTTGAGTTACGGAACTTAACGCCGCCTTTTCTCTCAGTAACAGAGCGAGTGGGAATTGACACGACCCCAGCATCACACGGAAGAATAACTATATTTAATTTATTATCAGTTCTCCGCCCTGTTAAGAGAAAGCGGCAAAGGCGTGCAGTTCTATCACTCAACACGCTGTGTGTTGCGTGTGCCCGACAGTTATGGCTTCGATTCTCATTCAAGGAAATTCCTCGCTCCGGTAATCAAACCAATCAACACACAATGTCTGGATAATTGAGGGTTGTATGAAGAAGGAAGTGTCTTCTGCTTTAACTTTGAGTAGAGTTCTCTCAAGTTCAACTCAAAAATTAAACTCACTCGTTACTTTAACTTCTTTGGAGTTGAATATCAAAGGATATTTTGTCACCTGACTTCTATACAGTATTCCTTTGTGTTCCATTTTAGTTCACTTTGTCATACTGCTGGCACAAGAGTGTGACTGTAACGCGACGGTTATGGGTTCGATCCCCACTCGAGGAAATAAAATATTTATTTAGTTTATATTTCCATTTCTTCGCTCTGGCGTCGAGGCAAAGCGCGGCGTTGAGTTCTGCCACTCAACACGCAATGCTTCCAGAATTCGGCAGAAAGTGGGGAACGGAGTGTCTTAATACTAGGTTCCCTCTGCCTACCATGCTGTGTGAGGGATACAGCGTAAAGCAGATGTTTTTTTTTTTTTTTTTTCATATATTGGTGTTTAATGCTCAAATTTAGACTTCATTTCTACGAGAACGAAATGTAGGCTACATCAAGTAGGTATCCTACTAATATAATAAATGTGAAAGTTTATGAGAATTGATGTTTGTTCCACTTTCACGCAAAAATTACTAAATGAAATTTCGATGAAACATACACATAAAAATAGCACGTAGGCTATAATTTAATGAAAGAAGTTTAGGCGAACGAAGTCACACGCAAGTCGCTAGTTTATTATAGTACCAAAATTCGTCCAAAGTTACAATTTTAGCAGTCGTAAAGTTGATGATCAATTTAAAATGTCGCGTTGAAATGCAAATTTATTACTGCGCATGTTTACAGCTAAAAAATGATATCAAGAGTTAATTTACTCTGAATATTTATGATAGTGTTTTTTTTTTGATAGTGATAAATAAATATATTTCAGCACATTCATTGATTTTTGTTAATAGGCTTATCTATTGAATAAGTATAAAGTTTTTTTTTTTAGTATCCCGTTGGCACCAGGGTAAGCAGAGGGTTTCCAACACAAAAGTCGAAATTTTCAGCCACTGAACACACAATCAGGTTCTTGATTAGTACGGCGCGTGAAAAGTAGAGTGTTTTAACACTAGATTCTCCTCCTACACAAAAATACATAACACAATATGTTTCACACTTCAATATAACGTCTAAAATATAATATATAATGTAAGTATAAAAATTTGTAATAACGAAGTCGATTTGGAGGCTGGCGTGGAGCCAGAGTACCTACGTGCCATCAAGGAGGTTTTTCACACTCGCACCAGATGGGAAATATCTTCTTGTTACAATACAATTCTATTCTACGATACTGTTACGTGTTTTTCATTGATCTAAAGTTATATTAAAAGTTTAAATGTTTAGAATTTCTTCTAGAACAGGAGCACTGTGTGTGTGTGCGTGTATGTGTATGTATTTGTGTGTGTGCGCTTGTGTGTTTATGTGTGTTCTGGCTATAAATACTGTTACAATTAAAAATAAAATATACCTACTGAATGATAATAATAATGAATTTGGAATCTGTCATTGTTATACGATTGTTCATTGTATTTTCTTATTTTCACACCAATATTTCCTAAAATAATTAGTGATATTAAAATGAAGTAAAGTTATAAAAAGAACTCAATCGCTGTGATTGCATTTACATAAAGTAGGTAAAGATGGTAAGAGAAAGAATAAAGAAGAAATCCTGTTTTAAAGCAAAATAATTTTTGGAGATGAATATAGCAGCTAGAACCTAGACTAAGGACATGCAGCCTATAAGAGACGAACTAGTCATACCTATCTTAACTAATAATTTAAAACAGAATAGGTAGAGTTGTGAATTAAAAACAATTACGCTACTGATTCGAACCTATGACCACTTATAATATACTTCACTTATAAAAGTGTACATTACAATACTTGAGATTTAATAATCGAGTCAACTGGCGCGTAATGTGAATTTAATAATGCTCACGTTCAATCGAATTGTTTGTGAATGAAATATCGTTAAATTAATTTTGATTATATAGGGTGTCCTGGCGCAGTGGTGCTAGTGTATGATTGTAAAGGCGACGGTGGTGAGTTCGATTTCCACTCAGGGTATGAAATATACTTACGTTTAATATTTTCATTTCTCGATCTGGTAATAAAACAAAGCGTGGAGTTTGGTACCGTCTTTCAATACGTGATGCCTCTAGAATTTGGAAGAAAGTGAGGAACGGATACCCTGTTCTTTTTACCATTTAACACTAGGTTTCCCTGTCTCCCCTGGGAAGTGGGAAGTTATTACTAATTATTATTTTTTTTTAATTTTTGAAAAGTCTTTGATTAAATGTAATATTATAATAATGAAAATAATTTATTGTACACTACAAAATATAGGAAAACAAAAGAAACGTAACTATATAAAAATTAGAAGATATAGCAGGCGGCTTCATTATAAACGATCTTCGCCGCTTTAAGTAGAGAAGTCAAACAGGTAATTCGCTTCGCCTCCATACCAGAACGAGGAAATGAAAATACTCGTATTAAATATTTCATTACTCCGAGTGGGAATAGAATCCACAACCGTCGCGCTTACAGTCGGAGACTTGTGGTCCTGCAGCACGACGGCCCCCAATTTAATTTGTGCCATTACATAAATTTAACAATAAACATTTATCATGTAATTTGATTATATTGGTATTAAAGCGAACAAATGTTTTTGCTTGTGACACTCGCTGTCAGAATATCAACCAACGCTGTGGTAAGCGAAGTTTTTGGCAAACATTTTAACCTGAACAACTTTTGTTTTAATTTTTAACATGGTTTTAATATTTTTTCATGATAATAATTACGAAAAATACTTTCTTTTTTAGCTTCACGCTGCATCCCGCATGTAGCAGGATAGACACAGTGTTAATACAGTCCGTTACTTGTTTTTAACCAAAGTTAGCAAAATTGCGTGTAGCACGGCGGGCTTCGTCTTATTACCAGAGCGAAAAACTATAAAAAATAACTCCCTCTCCTAATTGGGACTCGAATCCACAACCGTCGATGTGTATAGCGAAGTGGACAGAGGCAATCTTGTGTAAAAATACTCTCGTTTCATTCATTATCGAATCTGCACTTATTAAGAGAATTAAATTACCACTAAACTATAATGTATTAAACAAAATATAATATCAAATATTTAACTGAAATTAAATTTGAACTATCTCTCGTCCCTCGACAGCAGTTAATCCACGTTAGATAGCGAATAGCGATAATGCAAATAACAAACATAATAAGCTTGTATTGAGTTTAGGCTATACGTACGTACATACATACATACAAATATATGTACATTGAACTATCGCCCGCGGTATATTGCCTTTATTTAATACTGGAATGAAATGTATGGATTTTGTCTATGATCTTCTATTGTCAATGCTAATATTATAAAGCTGGAAGTTTATTTGGTTGAACGCGCTGATGTAGAAAACTACTGCTTGGAATGCTTTTTTTCAGCTTTACGCTGTATCCCGCAAATAACAAGGTAGGCAAGGGGAACCTGGGAACCTAGGCCACAATATAGAACAGAGAGTCAGTAATACTAGCTTTTTTCCACATCTATCCAATCTATTCTCCTTTTATAATACTTTCACATAAGTAGCTAGGCATATATAGTTTTCCGCATACAGACAATCCTTTCAACTGATTGCAAATTGCCCCCGCGTATACGATACGTAATTGTACTGAAAGTACTGTTAGTTTATTTTTCTTTGTAATCTCTACCTACTATAAGGGCTCTAATATAAGTAGTTTACTTTGCTTTGGAAGAGTGGCCAAAACACGTGTGTCTGATAAAATTAGTTTACTAGTGACAATATTTGGAATGTTTTTTGAGGATAGTATATTTATTACTAGATCTTGTAATTAAAAAAAACAATATTAATATATTTTTCTTTTCTGTACATTTATCTCATTAGACAGAAAAATGAGAAACGCAGCAGATCAATTATTATTTATTAATGTTTTCATTTCTTCACTCTGGTATCAAGGCAAAAGCACGTCGTTGAGTTCCGCCACTCAGCTCGGAATGCCAAGAAAATTTGGCAGTAGGTGAGGAACGATGTGCCTTAACACTAGTATTCCAAGTTTTCGTATGTCCCCCCTAATATATGTGGAATACAATGTGAAGCTGAAAACAATGATAATATGTGAAAATCATACGAGCATGGCCACCCTATAAACGGGTCACGCACAGAAATTAGCATAGGCCAAAAACTTCCGGAATCTATGTAATACGTAGGAATAAATAAAAACTTTGCGAACCCTTCATTGTACTCGAACTCAGAGCTTCGTATTATTTGTAATGTGATTTCTCCTCTCGCTGAATTTAGAAAGCCTTATTACGTTTTGTTATTTAGTTAAAGCTGAAAAAAAAATTAAAGAAAATTTTGAATAGGTTATTGATAGAAATTAATTAAATATGCGCCTATGTTGGCATGTAAGTTACTAAGATTGTTTTCAACAACCAAAAAACCTTTTTTAAAGAAGCCTTGCCAAAACAACCACACAAAAGACTACCTCAATTTTAGATTCGGCTCTTCAGCAGCAGCTAGGTACGTCTTTCTATACATATATTTAGAAATTGATATTTAATACCCATTTTTACGAAAACTATCTCTCTTCATCCAATTATCATACTGAAAAACTGTTCTCTAGCCGTACGCTGTCACGTAACTGTATGATACTGACAGTGATATATCCTTGACAATATTTTTTTAAATATATACATATTATGTTTATAAGGTTTGCGTTTTATTCCGGATATAGCAGAGAAGACGGAGATAACCTACTGCCAAAACTGTGCAGAGTGGGAAAGTAGAAATATTTTCTTGAATGGGGATCGAAACAAAAAGTATTAGGATTACAAAAGATACATATAAAATCAATGGCTGACTTGTCCGAAATGACACTTTCGAAAGCCAACACTAAAGAACTGAACTAATATAACTTCCCTATATATAATTCCTTACCTTGCCTTCAAAAAGCGCGTCTATCTCCACCTCAAAGGCCGGCAACGCACCTGTAGCTCCTCTGGTGCTGCACGGGGTCGTGGCCGGCGGTGATCACCATCAGGTGACCCAAACGCTCGTTTGACAAGGCCGTGTAAGACAGTAATTTTTCTTTCTTCATGTATTTAATATGAGCTTGCATATATAAAATGAAATAAAAATTCTTTAATGTCAGTCCTATGCTAAACCATAGGCTAGGAAGGTAATTCCGCTGAAAAACTAGACTAATAATTTAATTGTTGATTTTATTACTAGCATTATTAACAGAGAACAGAGAAATATGTCACTAAATAACATAAAAGTTACATCACTAGAAGGACAAATTCAGTCAGTTCTACTTGCCAATCTAACATAAATGACAGTCGTTACGGACAGAAGGCTGTATAATTCCGATAGCTCGTCAAATGACAGCGCTATCGCCACTTCCACTAAATGGGTGTCGAAGGTCCTGTAGCTTGTGAATATCAGAAACTAGCTAAGTCAGGATTGACTTCGAGCCAAGGTGTAATAAAATTAGAAAAAGTTAGGAAACTATATATAATAATGTTAATATGTCATGTTTTCAAATTATAAAGTCTTTTCGTTTCATCATCATCATGATCATCATCATCAGCCTGTCCTCGTCCACTGCTGGACATAGGAGCTTTTCGGTTAACATGTTTTTATTTCCTATGTGCCTACCCTGCAATTACAGGAGATAAATATGTTAATTGAAAATTTTCTCTTTTCGGATTTACGCTGCGTTCCGCTCTGTGGGAAATAGTACTTAGATATAATTTGGAACATTTGGAATTTTCAAGAAATTGCGCGATGAGTTTCGAAATTTAACCGCATTCTAGCGAGAAAGTAAAGAAAATAGGAATCGAACCCGCACCCGTCGCGTTTACAACTAGAACCTGTGCGTACTGCGTCACGGCCATACTAATGAAAAACTAATATAAATCCGATTTCCCTATTACAACATAACTACTTTATTTATAACGCTAATGTTGGTACTATCTTCTTAAGCTTGCATGAAACTTACTTAAACTATGTCAATAAGTGCAGAGGCACTTTATTTGAACAGAAAATTAAAGTTCGCAATCGTAACACACTAGCGATATTTGCATCAGAATTGAATTGAACATCTATATTTTATTATAGCATAGAAGATTAGCACTTTTTAGCTTAGAAGTACTGGAGGAACAATTTTAATTTACATATCTGGCGAAATTTGGGTTAATGGGGAAAGGGGAGATATTAATTCTCGGTTATTCCTTACATTGCTATGAAGAAAAGAAAGAAGCGTAAAACAGTTACTTTTCCTTTTTATTTGCGTCGCCTACGTGTGAACTCAATTTTCACTGTAGAAGGCGAGATACAGAACGACTTTACACCAGCTTATAAAAGTTCTACCTAGTAATAGAATTTTCTATATAATTAAATAAAAATGTATGTCTGTCTGTGTTATCACGTTAATATTATAATTTCAGGTAACTCATACTGTATTTTAACGTTTTAAACTCAATTATGCAGAAATAGTTGAACAGATTTAAGTTAAATTTTACACTCATATATGAAATGAGCTACTATGAAACTTTAATGAAATCTGATCGGTTATTAAAGACTAAAATGAGGTACACAATACATTTTATATCCGATAGTTAATGGCTTCGAGAAAAGGAAAATATTAAAAAAATAATTTCCTTCGGTGGGAATCGAACCTACAACCTGTCAGGTTTACAGAAGCACGCATGTGCTCCTGTGCCATGTATGGCATCTAACATTCATGAAGGAAGTAAAAATATTATTAATATAACAAAAATCTACTTTGATTAATGTGATTTACGGGAAACCTAGTTACCCGCAACTTTAGCAAAAGTTCCCGAGTTTAGCGCGATGGACCAAACAAAATCTTATCAAATCTTTATAGTATTAGTATCTATAGATAAACGAGATCGTAATCTGAAGTAAATTCTTANAATATAAGTAGTTTACTTTGCTTTGGAAGAGTGGCCAAAACACGTGTGTCTGATAAAATTAGTTTACTAGTGACAATATTTGGAATGTTTTTTGAGGATAGTATATTTATTACTAGATCTTGTAATTAAAAAAAACAATATTAATATATTTTTCTTTTCTGTACATTTATCTCATTAGACAGAAAAATGAGAAACGCAGCAGATCAATTATTATTTATTAATGTTTTCATTTCTTCACTCTGGTATCAAGGCAAAAGCACGTCGTTGAGTTCCGCCACTCAGCTCGGAATGCCAAGAAAATTTGGCAGTAGGTGAGGAACGATGTGCCTTAACACTAGTATTCCAAGTTTTCGTATGTCCCCCCTAATATATGTGGAATACAATGTGAAGCTGAAAACAATGATAACATGTGAAAACATACGAGCATGGCCACCCTATAAACGGGTCACGCACAGAAATTAGCATAGGCCAAAAACTTCCGGAATCTATGTAATACGTAGGAATAAATAAAAACTTTGCGAACCCTTCATTGTACTCGAACTCAGAGCTTCGTATTATTTGTAATGTGATTTCTCCTCTCGCTGAATTTAGAAAGCCTTATTACGTTTTGTTATTTAGTTAAAGCTGAAAAAAAAATTAAAGAAAATTTTGAATAGGTTATTGATAGAAATTAATTAAATATGCGCCTATGTTGGCATGTAAGTTACTAAGATTGTTTTCAACAACCAAAAAACCTTTTTTAAAGAAGCCTTGCCAAAACAACCACACAAAAGACTACCTCAATTTTAGATTCGGCTCTTCAGCAGCAGCTAGGTACGTCTTTCTATACATATATTTAGAAATTGGTATTAAATATTTTATCCATTTTTACGAAAACGTTCTCCCTACATCCAATTATCATACTGAAAAACTGTTCTCTAGCCGTACGCTGTCACGTAACTGTATGATACTGACAGTGATATATCCTTGACAATATTTTTTGAAATATATACATATTATGTTTATAAGGTTTGCGTTTTATTCCGGACATAGCAGAGAAAACGGAGATAGCCTACTGCCAAAACTGCACAATTAGAAAATCAAAATATTATCTTGAATGAGGATCGAAACAAAAAGTATTACGATTACAAAAGGTACATATAAAATCAATGACTGACTTGTCCGGATGGCACTTTCGAAAGCCAGCACTAAAGAACTGAACTAATATAACTTCCCTATATATCATTTCTTACCTTACCTTCAAAAAGCGCGTCTATCTCCTCCTCAAAGGCCGGCAACACACCTGTAGCTCCTCTGGTGTTGCACGGGATCGTGGGCGGCGGTGATCACCATCAGGTGACCCGAACGCTCGTTTGCCTTGTCCTTTTTCCATAAAAAAAAATAGTATACAAGGCCGTATAAGACAGTAATTTTTCTTTCTTCATGCATATAATATCAGCTTGCATATATAAAAAGAATAAAAAGTCTTTATTATCAGTCCTATGTTAAACCATAGGCTTGGAAGGCAATTCCGCTGAAAAATTAGATGAATAATTTAATAGTTGATTTTATTACTAGCATTATTAACAGAGAACAGAGAAATATATCACTAAATAACATAGAAGTTACATCACTAGAAGGACAAATTCAGTCAGTTCTACTTGCCAATCTAACATAAATGACAGTCGTTACGGACAGAAGGCTGTATAATTCCGATAGCTCGTCAAATGACAGCGTTATCGGCACTTCCACTAAATGGGTGTCGAAGGTCCTGTAGCTTGTGAATATCTGAAACTAGCTAACTCAGGATTGACTTCGAGACAAGGTGTAATAAAATTAGAAAAAGTTAGGAAACTATATGTAATAATGTTAATATGTCTGAATGTTTTCAAATTATAAAGTCTTTTCATTTCATCATCATCATCATCATCTTCATCATCAGCCTGTCCTCTGGATTTGGAATTTTCAAGAAATTGTGCGATGAGTTTCGAAATTTAACCGCACTTTAGCGAGAAAGTAAAGAAAATAGGAATCGAACTCGCACCCGTCGCGGTTACAACCAGAACCTGCAGAACAACATCACGTCCATATTAAGGAAAAACTAATATAAATCCGATTTGCATATTACAACATAACTACTTTATTTATAACACTAATGTTGGTACTATCTTCTTAAGCTTGCATGAAACTTACTTAAACTATGTCAATAAGTGCAGAGGCACTTTATTTGAACAGAAAATTAAAGTTCGCAATCGTGACACGCTAGCGATATTTGCATCAGAATTGAATTGAACATCTATATTTTATTATAGCATAGAAGATTAACACTTATTAGCTTAGAAGACCTGAAATTTGGGTTAGTGGGGAAAGGGGGTTTTTTTACTACGTTCTTCTTTATATTGCTATGAAGGAAACAAAACGTAAAACAGTTTATTTTTCCTTTTTATTTGAGTCGCCTACGTGTGAACTCAATCTTCACTGTAGAAGGCGAGAGACAGAACGACTTTACACCAGCTTATAAAAGTTCTACCTAGTAATAGAATTTTCTATATAATTAAATAGATATGTATGTCTGTCTGTGTTATCACGTTAATATTATAATTTCAGGTAATTCATACTGTATTTTAGCGTTTTAAACTCAATTATGCAGAAACAGTTGAACAGATTTAAATTATATTTTACACTCATATATGAAATGAGCTACTATGAAAGTAATGAAATCTGTTCGCTTATTAAAGACTAAAATTAAATTACACAATACATTTTATATTATATTTCTCGAGAAAAAGAGAATATTAATTACTTAACTTCCTTCAGTGGGAATCGAACCCACGACCTGTCGCGCTAACCATGCGCTCCTGTGCCATGTAGGCATCTAACATTCATGAAGGAAGTAAAAATATTATTAATATAACAAAAATCTACTTTGATTAATGTGATTTACAGGAAACCTAGTTACCCGCAACTTTAGCAAAAGTTCCCGAGTTTAGCGCGATGGGCCAAACAAAATCTTCTCAAATCTTTATGATATTAGTATCTATAGATAAACGAGATCGTAATCTGAAGTAAATTCTTAGGTAACAACTAGTGTCAGCTAAGAGGCTTAGTTCGTTCCATGGCTTATATTTTCCCATTTTCTGGTTCCTTTCAGCTCAAGTTAATCCTTTTAGAAGAAATATCAAATTATTTATAGTATTATATTAATATTTTAATATTTTAGTTGGTTATTTTATTTAGCGCTTTACGCGCTTTTCACGCTGTAGCTCGCATGTAAGTAGAAAATTAAGTTATTTTTGTGTACCAACTGTGAAAGTCTTATAAATATAACATTGGAATTAATTCTTACAAAAATTAAAATAATATCTTTTGAACATTTTTTTTATTACTGTTACATTTTTTTAAATAATCACATATAATTATAATAACAATAAATACCGAACACGTGCTTACACAAATCCGATTCGATACCAATAATATAATTATATGAGCGGCGAGTCACGAGTGCGTGCGGCTGACAGTTGTTAAGTGATTACCATCAATTAGCCTGACGGACCCCCCTGTACCTCGTAAATCTAGTTATATAGCTTGTTCAAACTTATATATGTATTATTTATACTATACCTAAATCTGGCGGCGGCGTTGAGTTTCGCCACTCTGCACGGATGAAAATTAGGGCACTAGGTTGGCAGTGGCAACCAACCGTTATATGGGGAAAACAAAGTGAAGCTGCAAAAAATAAAGAAAACAAAAATGAAAATGTAATGACAATATTGGTATATTTTGTATTTGTTTAAATATATTAAAATTATTTTTTGTGACGGTTGGAAACGGAATGTGTTGACACTACCTTCCCTCAGACTAACCTGAAGCTATACATTAAGCTTTTTATTTCAAAAAGCTATCCATTCAACCATTTACCCTAGAGCTCGTGCAGTCGAGGCATCACTTACCGGTTACCGTGCAGGTCGTTAGGGCCAGGTCATCTAGGTCACGTTCGATTCAAATCCTCTTGTATTACGTATTAACCTGGACAAATGGATGGCTTTGATGTGACACGATTTAGTTAACGATCCCGTGGTGTAATGGTTAAATTAGGCGATAGGACGTTGTATGTTCGATTTTTTGAGGCCGTCAAAAAAAGCTATAGACTGTATACATCGGTTGTGAGTTCGATTCACACTCGAGGGTATAAGTTATTTTCAGTTCGTCGCTCTGGTAATAAAACAAAACAAAGAAAACACCGCCGTTGATTTCTGTCACTTAACACTAGAAGCGCCGCCGTCCCATTTTTGACCCAAACGCAAGGTTGATTGTATATAACTTTTTTATTTGTTAATTTATGTAGATGAAATTTTTTTACTATTACCAATTTTACACCTTTATTTAATTAAAAATATAAATAATTTTATAGCAGTCATACTTTTTGAAAAAAAA